>JAEAOA010000504.1:927500-1394714 GCA_016746295.1 Potamilus streckersoni
TAATGTCTTGTATTAATATTATTATTTTATTTTATGGCATATCATATATTCATTTCCTCTAGTAAAATTTATTTTAAATTTACATTTTGTATTTTTAGCTGTTAATAAAAACAAAATGATCCATATGTTCTTCTCCTAATACTTCCAGATTTAATTACTTAGACCAAGAAATATATGGCCTTGCAGATGTCCCAAGAAATTTGGTAGCCAATTCTGAGCAAATATAGTTGGAATTTAACTCTAGCCCTTCTGGTCACAAGTTAATACTTTGGGAATTTATTTATTTAAAGTGTGATTAAAAATATCACAAGTCAGAAATCTAAACAATTGGTGAGTTGTCCTCATACTAATGTTACTGATCCTCCAACGTTTCTAAACAAAGCCCAAATCATCTTCATTGTAGCTAGGATGACCCCCATTAGCACATTTCCAAACCAAGCCCTATTCAACTTTATTGTAGCTAGGACGACCCCATTAGCACATTTCCAAACAAAGCCCTATTCAACTTTATTGTAGCTAGGACGACCCCCATTAGCACATTTCCAAACCAAGCCCTAATCAACTTTATTGTAGCTAAGACATCCCCATTCCATCATTTACAAACAAGGCCCTAATAAACTTTATTGTAGCTAAGACATCCCCATTCCATCATTTCCAAACAAGGCCCTAATAAACTTCATTGTTGCAAAGACCACCCCATCCCCACATTTCTAAGCAAAGACCTAATACTTCATTGTTGTTGTTGTTTTTGTTGTTGTTGTAGGATTTAACACCATTTTTTAGCACAAGATAGGCTATACATGGTGGCCAGTATTAATGGTGGAGGAAGAACCCTTGAAAACCCAGTTAAGAACCACCGACCCACAAGAAGCTACTGGCAAGATTTCTCACTTACCCATGTTAGCCAAGTCTGGACTTTACAACTTTATTGTAGTGAAGAATACCCCATGTTCACACATTTTACTCAATATCATGAATGCTGTGTGCATAGGTGTCTGCTGTTGCCAACAGACCTGTAAAATTAACTTATCTCACTTATGTCCTGTCACAGTGATGTAATACAATAACAGTTGGATTACCACTTATAGTATATTTTTGATGTTATTACCACTAGTTTAATTTGACATGATAATTACTTTCACGTGGATGTATCTGTTTAGAATGGAACAGTGTCTAGATAATAAAAAAGTACTTTGTGATCAATACATTATGTTGGATATTTACAAGGATCAATAGTGACTAATATTTTTTTCAGGGATGTGTGTGCTTAAAAACTGGTTAAGATTTTATTTTTTATAACTGTAATACTGTAATATTTCTCAGATATTTCCAAATTTTATTGTATTTGTGCTTTTTTGTTGAGTATACACTATTATAAATAGATTTGTGTTTCGGATAGTCAAGGACACAGTACATAAACTTTTGCAGTTTCATTAAATTATTCATGTAAATTAAATCATAGTGAGTCTCCATTTCTACACATCTTTTATAAGCATAGATATTTCTCATCCTTCAAAAATGTTCTTTTGGCCACTGTGATCCACTATTCATGCTAACTAACTATAAATTTTGGGATCATGAATCAAGCTGCATAATCATTCTGCAGAATTTACTCCATAAGTCTAAAACATGTATCCGATTTTGAGGACAGCTCTATAAATCATCCAGTCTTCAAGAATGTATTCCATGTCTGTGGCTTATATGCACACATAGCAAAGTGGTAAGACACTTTTCACCTCTTTATTTGATCCACAGTAGTGACTTGTGATGGGTTCAATGGTCATCTGTTCAAGGTTTGAGATTTAATGACGGTTCATGGGTTTCCTGTTCCTCCGTGCCATGTTTTTGATCTGTCGAGATTTTTAAAGTTGTAATGAGGTAGAACTTACATTTATGTTACTGCTACGAGGAAGCAATTCCCACTAATTGTCTCTTGCAGTGCTTTCCAGACGGTACTGCCACATGTACAGATGCTCTGGGAACTTGTGCTTACATGTGAGGTATTGTATTTATGTAGATAGATGTGTTAACTTATTTATCTTTGTCTTTTATTAAACAAGGATAAATGTATACCTGTGTACATATTTACCTGCATATAACACAAGCTCATTATAACTTTGTAAGATATAGAGTACTACACACAGGTTTGAATGTAATTTTTCTATAAATTTTAAAAGGGTCCTTAAATTTGGATGCACAATATTTGTTGCTTGACATACTGATGTTTTCATGTGATTTGCTGTTTCCTTTCATACAATGAAATGTCATTCTTGTGTGCAGTACAACAGCATATGTTAATGTTACATTATCTTGCTGTGTGTTATTATCTAATATTGCTCTAAAACTTGGCACAATACTGCACAGACAAGTGGCATCTTATTTGTTTTGTCTGTCTGTATTCAGTATTCTAAAATAATTACACTAAAACATGTACAATTGTAATCCATTGGAACTTAGAAAATGGAAAATTGTCAAAAAATGTTTTTATTTTTCTTAGAACTTCTATTTATACAACATAATTTTTTAAAATTTGAATGTTTTGTTTTTCAAGAGTCTTATTTTGTACAGTGAAAAATGGGTGTCATTCTATGCTAAATATACAAAGGTTCAGTTTTGCATATCATGTTCACTGATACCTTGAAAGAGTTGACATGTTGACAATAGGAATCACTACTGCACAATCTACACTGTGAAAGTTGATGGTACCATTAAAACTGGTAGATATTTGTTTTTAAGCTTTATTATTATGTTATTTATGTTACAAACAATCATTGATTGAAAACCATTTTATTCTGGAGGACTACCAAGCAAGCTACTGTATGGCTTGTAATTGTCTTTGGAGTGGGGTACGTGTTTAACACCATTTTGTCAGAATATGATAGGCTATACATGTGGCGAGATTATTTGGGAGAGTAGAAGCTTGGGGAAATCTGCTGACCCTAATAAGCTATGGCTAGCTTTCTCAGATATTCATTTTGGCCAAGCCAACACTCAAAAGAAGACAGAAGCAAGATATCAGTGATATATAAGTCAAGCACCTTGGACCACACTGCCACATGGGACCCTTTGTAATCATTATTATAGACCCTACAGAAGCAAATTACAGTTAAAAAAAACCCAAGTTTACTGTGAATATTAATTTTGCCAAAACAATCAAGTAATAACCATGCATGGGAGTACACAGCCCAGATTTCCAGTCATTAAGGGAGCAGTTCACTTTTCCAGGGAGAATGCCCTGGCTGCTTCTGTTTTCTTTACCTAGTGCAACAAGATGATTGAGTACAGCAACTCTCAAATTGCACCACTGCCTGACTTTAAGAACAACAACATTTGGGTACATGCTCTTTGGAGGCAAGGTAGAGGAAGTGAGGAAATTTGTAGCCAAAGAATTCCCTCTTTAAGTTGCAGTTCAGTCTCAACAACCCTGTAGTCTCTATCCCAAAGGAAGGATGAATTGTTTCAGAGGGACAAGGGATAAAACACAGAGTCGGTCACAGTCCCAATCTAATGTCAGGCAACAGCAGCATGCTTAGTTTAGAAGGCAGCTTCCAAGTCATCTAACATCTTGCTGCTGACTTACCACCCCATCCACTTACACACAGCCTAGATGACATTCTCCTCCATTTCAATTCTATTTGAGTTGCTATATTTCCAGAAAATTAGTAAGCACTCCAAGTCATTTTCAAGTGGCTGTCATTCCAACTTGTTTTTGGAGTGGCTGTCATTCCAGGTCATTTTGAAGTGGCTGTCATTCCAAGTTATTTTGGAGTGGCTGTCATTCCAAGTCATTTTGGAGTGGCTGTCATTCCAGGTCATTTTGAAGTGGCTGTCATTCCAAGTTATTTTGGAGTGGCTGTCATTCCAAGTCATTTTGGAGTGGCTGTCATTCCAAATCGTGTTGAGTGGCTGTGGATAAGTTAGTTACAGCAGATCCATCACAGCTAAAAAAGAGCCAGAATCAAGCAGAAGGAGATCTATTCAATAACTGACAAGTGGGCAGTGTAGATTGTTCATAGACTGAAATCTCTGGGGTTCTATTCAAGGATCTTCCATTTACAAAAAGCCAACAGCCAGCTCATGCCAATTATCAACATGAGACAGCTCAGTCACTATATTTTGCTGCAGAAGTTCAAACAGCTAGATTGATCCAGTTTTCCATCAGAAGGGAAGGGTTTGCCATCCCCTGACTGATGCACACTTTTATGTCCTTATTCATCTTGCATTGCAGAAATATCTTGAATACCATGGAATTTTCAATTTCAAGCTTTCCCATAAAAATCAGTTTATAGGTATTCACCAAGATTTAAAACTGTGTCATCACCCTGTTTTGGTAAACTTTAACCACAGCAATGATAGTTGCATAACATAGGGCAATTTGGTAAACTTCAACCATAGCATTGATAGTAGGGTAGGGTAGGGTAGGGCAATTTGGTAAACTTCAACCATAGCATTGATAGTAGCATAGCATAGGGCAATTTGGTAAACTTTAACCACAGCAATGATAGCAGCATAGCATAGGACAATTTGGTAAACTTCAACCATAGCATTGATAGTAGCATAGCATAGTGCAATTTGGTAAACTTTAACCACAGCAATGATAGTAGCATAGCATAGGGCAATTTGGTAAACTTCAACCATAGCATTGATAGTAGGGTAGGGTAGGGCAATTTGGTAAATTTCAACCATAGCATTGATAGTAGCATAGCATAGGGCAATTTGGTAAACTTTAACCACAGCAATGATAGTAACATAGCATAGCTCAATTTGGTAAACTTTAACCACAGCAATGATAGTAGCATAGCATAGCGCAATTTGGTAAACTTTAACCACAGCAATGATAGTAGCATAGCATAGGGCAATTTGGTAAACTTCAACCATAGCATTGATAGTAGGGTAGGGTAGGACAATTTGGTAAACTTCAACCATAGCATTGAACTTCAACCACAGCAATAATAATAGGGTAGGGTAGAGTAGGGCAATTTGGTAAACTTCAACCACAGCAATGATAGTAGTATAACATAGGGCAATTTGGTAAACTTCAACCACAGCAATGATTGTAGTATAACATAGGGCAATTTGGTAAACTTCAATCACAGTAATGATAGTAGGATAGCATAGGGCAATTTGGTAAACTTCAGCACAGCAGTGATAGTAGGGTAGCACAGGCCAATGTCCTATTTCTTTTACCATCTGGGTTTTCTAGTCAGCTGGGAAAAGTCTGACTTCTGTCCATCCTAGCACTTTGTCCACCTTGGTTTGGAATTTATAAATGATTTCAGTATTTTGGACTACATCAAGTTGATCAGTGCATATCATCAGACTTGTTGAGTCAGCTTCCAACAATTAAGTGGCTCACAGCAAAAGAATATTCCAACTCCTTGGATATTCAGACAGGACTGTACTTGATATCACTATCCTGTTTTTTCATGCAGGCTGAGATAGTGAATTAAATACACTTTAAGGGACCCAAACTATCTTCAGTTCAGATTGGATGTTGATCCTCATGACACAACCAAGCTTTGTTGCTAAGAATAGGCTACCTTCCTTGAGCTATGTCAGCGTCATACACTTCCTCTTTGCGATAATGAGTCAAGAGAAGTGTCCTCACATGATCCTGTCTGCTGTGTTAAATTATGTGAAGAAACAAGAGAAACAACTCTTCCTCCTGACCAGACTTTACACCTCAAGCCCTAGAATTATGATTATAGTTATTTATATGCTCAGCAGTTTCTAAAGTTTCAAGAGATTAGAGTTTCCTAGTGAAGATTTCAGCCCATGATATTAAAGCAATCCCAGTGTGCCTCACTTGTGAGTGCAATGTTGTGATGTAAGACAGAATCTGTTCAATTAGCAAACACAATCAGCCTTCTATCTCTGAGATCTAGCTTTCCTGAGACAAGAATTGAAATTTGAGGGTCCACTGACTGTGACTCAGTTCAGCACCAAACTTTGCTAATGTAGCACAGCCTGCTTCATGGTAATGACCAGTACTTCTCCAGGTTTCAGCCACTTTTGGCATCATGGGTTATATTACATACAGCTTTCTTCCCTTGAAGGATGCCCATGGTGTAGGTAGATCTTACAGTATACACTCCTGTTATTTATTTTCCTAATGCTAATGTGATTGGAGAATGTATTTGAAGGATAAAGCACATTTTCTAAGTAAATTATGTTTCTTTGAAAAGACTTACCTGATCATACTAAGTTAACACCATCCCAACTCCTGGCCATGTGAACATATTCATTATTTCATCACTTAGCATAACACTAGTGACTCATGGAAGTATCAAGGGGAGGTAATGTGCATGGGTTATTGTCTTTCAAGCACACAAACACACACATATACACAATGAAAAGATGTTTTTCATTTTTCATCTTCTTGGAAGATTGGATTCAGAAGATTGTAAGCATATCCCTAATATTAATGTGAATGGATAAGTATTATCAAAGAAACATAATTTACTTCAAAAATTTGATTTCTGCAAATTAGAATTGTGTTACATGCAAATTTATATGAATTTCAATTGTTTCTTCTTGTGATACATCCTTTGATTTATTAGCTGGCCTTATGTCCAGTTCAGATGCTCATGGAGTGTTAAAATGGTAATATAATTTTGATTTTAAAGTTGCAAAAATTCTAAGCTAAAGTGTTTTGTATTCCATTGAATAAGGGTCAGAAGTGAACTTGAAAAAAAAAATTTGTTTCATCAAGGAGAAAACTTGTAGAACAAATGGAAATTTTCTTTTGAAAAGTAGTTTGTTTATGGAAAGTAAACACCTTCAAGTAGTATTAACAATACTTTAGATGATAAAACATCTGAATGATTTCTTAAATAAGTCTTTGATAATTGATTAGTTGAGTATGCTGCAGTTACAGAAATCATATCATATCCCCATACTACTGGTATAATTGGTGAGAGTCTCTTATAGAGACAGGAATTTTATGAAAACTATACAGATCAATTAGAGAGGGGGGAAGTAAATGTTAATAAAATTATAATATTCAAATGGTGGGTACTTTTCACCGCATCATAAAGTTTGCATGCAAATGACTGTCATGTTCAGACAGCTAAATTACATGTCTCGTGGTAACTGCACAAATGAGCTGGCTATAGGATACATATCCAGAAGATTCTCATCTTGCTAAATTCTAGCAGCCACTGACAGCCACAACACATGTGATGCCAGACATCAAGTGGCACTACATGTACACTATTTAATGGGTGGTTAACATTTTGTACAATGCCTCATGAAGAGTGAATGTTTCCAAGCATGTTTCTGTCAAAGAAATTCGAGTGAAAATGAAACACAATTTTAAAGTTATTTAATATTTGCATTTCTTGTTCATTTTGTATATGGGTCATTTACTATTATAACATCTTGTTTTTTATGCTCATTTATTTCTCCTTTAACTTTACATTGTGAGAATCGTTCAGTATTTCCCGATACTGCATGCCACGTGCAGCATTCATACTCTATGCACGTGAAAAATGGAACTATTTTCTAACGTAAATATCTTTTTATGAATGAATTAAAGTAGATATTTCATAGACTGCCACATACCTGCCAATGTTTCATAGACTGATACATGCATACAAACTGCTTGGGACATTTCGTGTTAACTTTTTTGATAACAATGTTTCAAAATTTAGGCTACCTATAGACACCATACAGGGTCTTCACAATAGCACGAAAGTAATAAGACATAACTGTCTTCTTTAGCTGGTAATAAAAAATGGCAAAACTATACTTACAAATTTGCAGCCTAAATTTCTTCAAAATGCATTTTCTTAGTTCTGCAAATCCGAATTACATGAGCCATATCATAGGTTTTCAAGGTTCATAACAGTTCGAAATTGTACTGTAATTTCAAGTATATTCCATGTGCAGTTACATCCTTCTTACTGCACTCAAAACGAAATGAACATTAAATTCCACAGCATCTTTTTGATAATTGCAATTGAAAAGCTTCATAATTGTCCCACATTATGATTTGAATCATTCAACAACAAAAAAGAAACATACATGTCGATGTCAACACACTTCAGTACCTTTAAAATGGCAGACACTGCTGAAATCCGATGTAAGTTACTTCATGTAGATAAATCCAGACCATAATCACAAAATTGCATTGAATTGACAAAAATACCAAAATGTATTCATTCCAGACGAAATGGAAAAGTTGTTGTAATGTGTATTCATTAACAATATTTCTCTAAATTTCAATTTTAAGTAGACCAAATGCCATTTTCTTTCGAAACTTATGGCTAGCATGACCCACTTCAAATTTGTCTGGAGGGGCCTCAAGTGGCCCAGTGGTCTAAAGTGCTGACTGTTACGGATCACTGCCATCTCACCTCTGTCTGCATGGGTTCGAGTCTAGGATTCGGCGAATGTGAATATGTGAGAAAGCTTGCCAGTAGCTTCTCGTGGGTCGGTGGTTCTTTCCGGTGATTTCCCGGTTTCTTCCTCCACCATTAATACTGGCCGCCATGAATAGCCTATCGTGTGCTGAAAAATGGCGTTAAGCCCAAAAACAACAACAACATCAAATTTGTCTGGGCGGAATTATGTACACCAGTTGTGTAATGATGCAGCTAAGCTTGTATATTTAGTTGGAAAACAGCATACATTCGGTTACTTTGTTTATTGTAGTGTATCTTTGTTTATATATTTAAGCATTGGGAAGAATAAGAAAATGAGCATATAATAAAAAGGTTACTGCATTTGTATTGGAAAATATGAACTCATTTTGTCGGATGGATATACTGCACTCCCAAGGTCATGCAGTATAACCATCTGAAACACTCGTTCATATTTTCCAGTACAAATGCAGTAACCTATAAATATTGTACTGTTAATGTTTTTTGGAGTAGCTGCAGTACAAGATTCCCAGCATGTATGTCACAAGAGACAGTAAGCTAGAATTGCTCTGTCATGAGAGGGAATTAATGGAGGTAGCCTGTTTTTTATTTGAATGCATCCTGCGATGGTGTTTCATTTGGAAAAATATTGTACTCTTTGGAAGATTGAGCTTTATGCATAAATATGTTCACCTTATTCTTGAAAGTCTAGCTCTTGCTTCTACTCTGAAATGAATAATCATAATAACATGGGGTTTTTGCTAAAAGAATTCTAAGGATGTCTAGTTTGACCCAAATGAAAATGGTGCTGATTTGGTGTCCAATATGACCACCAATGCAGCAATCTTGAAAATTTTAACACTACTCCTGAACTGAAAGTTATGGGTTTTACACCAGAATGATTCTAACGATGTCTTAGTTGTTCCTAAACGAAAATATTGCCAATTTTATGTCCAATATTGAATTTTGGTGTTTGTTTTTCTCCCACTAATGAATGGTCATATCAAGATTCTGGTTATTGCTGAAAAACTTCTTATGATGTCTAGTTGGTATTAAATAAAAAATATGTTATATCTTAACCCCAGTATGGCCACCATATCTTGAAAATCTTGCTATCACTTCTGAATGGATTTTCATATAAGCAATTACTAAATGACTTCTGGTGATGTCTATTTGGTCCTAAATTAAAGTGGCCATCTTGAAAGTCCTGTGTTACTCCTCCAGAATCAGCATGAGGTTTTCTAATTGGTCCTAAATGAAATTGGCACCAATATGTGTTCCAGCCTCCTCAATGGCCATCTTGTAAATATTTTGTATGGCTTATTGTTCTAGATAGCTGGTAAAATATGACTTAAGACTTATTTTGATGTTTAGCTCATTTTAAATTGAATTGGTGCCAATTATGATGTTCAATATGGCCACCTTGGCAATCTTGTTATAGTTGCTACTGGAAAAGAGAATGGGATTTCCATGAGAAGACTTCTTACTATGCCTTATTCGTCCAAAATGAAAATTGTACCAATCTGACATACACAGCAGCTAATTTGAAAGCATTGCTGTTGCTGAAGAATATGGTTTCAACATTGCAGTTGAAAGGAAGAAATTTTCTTGTTATGAATTATTTTACTAATAGAGCATCCATCCCCTCAATGGACTCTTGTTTGCTTTGTATTTGTTTTCCATTCCTTATGTGGGTAGTTTATGCAAGATCTTTACATTTTGCTTTTTGTTTTCTGAGTGGATATATATTTTTAGTCGGAGGGATTATTGTTTCTTGGTGTTGCACAAGGTGTTTATCCTTTTTGCTAAATAGCTTTTGCAGGGCACAATATAACAAAGTTTGTGCTATTGTTCCTTTAGACAATTGTGCTATTGTTCCTTTAGACAATTTATATACATATGTCCATTTTATGTTTCAGCCCTTGGTTGTGATGGCAGCTTTGCCAACTGTGGCCTCAACAACAGTGCAGGCTCTAATAAGGTGAGTTGTGGGCTCTTTATTCATGCTCTGTTTTTATGGAGGCCATTTCCATTTATTACATACTCAACAAAGTATTGAAAACCAGTTACTGGTCTATAAAACTATGTAATAACCACTAGCTCATTTTGATAATACCCTACTCACTTTGGGCTCAGGGCTATAGAATAGGCCTGATGTGCCCTTCAGCAAGTCATAAGAGGTGACCAAGTTAAACGGAGTCGGTGTATTTTACCTTTGGATGTATCATGTGATGCATCCAAAGCTGGAAGCTCTTGGAGTTCTTAAAAGAGTGATTTATATTAAAAAAAAATACTTTTTTTAAGGATCTTTACACTTTGTGCATTTATCTTTGTTTTGTATGTATTGGGGGGGGGGCTACATTTGGCTCTATATAAACAAAATTGTGCTTGATTGTTGTGATATACATATAAATATTAAATAGTGGGACGATAAATCGTTATACTGGGTCTCTTTAATTGGTACAAGTGTTCATTACATGCTACTGCCAAATATTACCTGCAAGGTTTTAAGCAGTTTATATCTTGACATTTTTCGGACTACTTTTAATTACAGTTATTTTATGCTCATCTTCCAGATAGTCATGTTGTAACTAACTTGAAGATATTTAGTTATTTAAAAATAATTATGGTTTCTAATTGAATTTTGTTATTTTTCAGCTTGATTTCCCCTTTACAGTATTGCACAGATTACAGACCCTATTTCACAATTCATGACAGTGAATTCAAGGAATACACAACAAAAACACAGGCTCCGTAAGTGGATTTTTATAACTTTTTTAATTGTCCCCTTTAATTGCCTTTATCAACATAGAGCTTATATTATGATTCATCCATCTGTCTTTTTCATGTATTGTTTTAGGACAATAACTTGTCATTTCATCAATACCAAACTTATACATACCTTGTAGTTTGGACAGTGAAGAAATCCTAAAAGGTTAAACATCATGTTCACAGGGATAAAAAAGAAAAGCTGTTTTCATAGAATAATTTGATTTCTGTACCACATGCCTTGTCCAAACTTTATAAATTACATGCATTTGAGATTGCTTTGAAAATAAATCAAAGCTTATGAATTTACAACTTATAAAAATTCCAATATGATCTTTTTCATCCTTAAGGAACTGAGTGTATTCTGTTTTAATCCATTTAGTTCAAAGAGATGATACTTGCTAATTGAACTAATATATGAAGTGTTTTTTTTTATTGGGACACATCATCATATAACTAATTATTAAACTTGAAGCTGTTACTGATTGATATTTAAAATAGCCCCATGCTAACCAACTTCATTTCTGTTTTTTCGGTTTTCAACTTTGATAAAAAATCATGGAGATTGTTACAGTGTTTAGAAAATAAAACTTCCCCAAAATGTTCTGTAGAACAGATCATGATGAAATCACAGATTGTACAGCAAGCTGAAGGCATACAGTCTCATCTCGAGGCAGAAGTGTATGCTACAGTTATTCATAATTCCAGACCTGATTATTGTGAAACTGGGAACCATGCTAATATGAGCTCTTGTAAAGCAACAGGTGTTGAGTCTCATGAAGTATAAGGGACTGACCATTTGATTTGGTGTTGACATAAGGGTCAGATTAGTAGTCAAACAATTGATAAGTGGATTTTAAGTCTTTTTATTTTGAGTCTTTTTATGCCTTTTTTTTTAAATTTAGTATAAAGTTGGGATATAGTTTCTCTAGTGTGAGTTCAAACTACATAAGCCTACTTAGTGAAATGGTCAACTATCAAGTTAAGTGAGTGAGTGATACCAGGCCACTTGGACTTCTTGTTGATGAATTGCCATGTAAATATTATTGTTATGGCCTGAAGATGGACATACTGACAAAAATCACTACTCTTGTCTTGTACCTTAAGGCATGGTATATCACAATCTCATTTACACAAGTCCCCCAGTTGCTGATGGATTTCCATCAAATATTATAGTCATCACCTGACAAATTACTGTGCTGTGCTTTTTCTGTTAGTCATTGTTTCAAGGTTAAAACTGAAACAAATCTCTTTGGTTTCGGGCTTCGTCCCCCCAAAAAAAACAAACCATGTGGAGCGAACAATTCCTCTGGTTCAAAACCTTCAAAGTCATCTTCATCGTCATCACTGTCACCCACAAGTGAATTCCATTTTCTCTTTATATGTCTTCTCTCATTTTCATCCAAATTTACCAGGTCAAAATTATTTAAATCCTCCGAAAACTCTCCTCTAAAATTCCATCAAATGCCGCCATTTTGGATACAAATTTCAGCATTTGGAAAACACGTTAAAAGTTCCTTTGTTCATTATTTCTAGTTGTATATAAGCTAAACTCATGAGATCATCCAAATATAACATCTACATTATCAGATGGAAGTTATTAGAGGTATCCCGAAAGATATTTAGTCGGGTATTATAACGTTAAAAAAGAACACTGCCCTAGACCGAAAAGTCGGCCCATAGTGTTGACGGATTTATTTCCCCTGGAACGGTTATGCGGTCTGCCATGATAAAAGGGTTAATATCAATATGATTAAATTCTTAACACAATTCCATGGAAATTTACGTACATTACTTACTGCCTGAAACTACTGAAGTACTGGTACAGTGAAAAGAATCATATCTGATACTACTGGAAATAAATACAATGTACCAGTAATACTTTGTACCGATAATATAATTCATTTTCTTGTCTAATGTATGTGATGTATGTATGTATGTATTATATATATATATATATATATATATATATATATCTATATATATATATATATATATATATATATATATATATATATATATATATATATATATATAATCAACATTTTTTTCATCCTTACATTTTTTATTCCAGCCCACCAGTGATTCTTGGAGTTACAAATCCATTTTTTGCCAAAACACTGCAGCATTGGCCTCACATTATCAGGATAGGTGAAATGTTGGGGGATGGTAAGAGTCTTTTGTAGTTTGGCCCCACTTATCTCACATCATGCACTATGCATCTGTCAACAATTGTTTGTTGTTTGGCCCCACTTATCTTGCTTTATGCACTATGCATCTGTTGACAATTGTTTGTGGTTTGGCCCCACTTATCTCATATTATGCACTATGCATTTGTCAACAATTGCTATCTTCACAAAACTAAAACCAGTTTCAACCAACCTGGCATAAAGGCCTTTCAAATTTTTAGCTTTTTAATCATGGACAAGAAGAGCTTAAGGGATGGTCTGTTGTTTGTTGTCCATTGTCTGACTTTCTACCTTGCCATTAGCACAAGTATTTTTATCTCTGCTCTTATAAACTTCTTAGAAGATTGCCTTAAAACTTCTATTCATTCGTCCCATGGTCTAATTGGTCCTGGATGAAAATTTTGCAGCTCACCTGTCCAGTACGACAACCATTGTAACCACCTTGAAAATTTTGTGAATGCATAGTCATATATTCTAAAAATTAAAACTAATTCACATCGGGTAAATGTCAACATATAATATTTTAACATTATGTGGAGTGCTAATGAGTAGGTGTGGTAATCTCTGACAATAGGTCAGTGCCCATAATGAAATTGTATAAGGCAAAATAGGTCAGTGCTCATAATGAAATTGTATAAGGCAAAATAGGTCAGTGGCCATAATGAGATGGTATCTGGGGACTAAATAAATTTTTTAGCTCTGTTCACATGTGTAATCATGATGCATGTAATTATGGAGATTTCACCCCATTTTGTGTGTGTTCTTATCAGGCTTCATATTATAGTCATGCAGTACTGCCATTGAGAGGTCAGTGGACCATTCAAGCAAGACATCTGCCAGTTTCTTTGGGTAGGGACTGAGTCACACTGACTTCACGAATGTTTATACTATCCTAGTACACATTTCATTGGAAAAAAAAGATGATGCGATGTGTCTTTGGAAAATAAATGTGCAAGATGGAGACACTGATAAAAAAACAGAACATCCTCCATAAATTTCACTTATTTGATACTGGATGTTGCTGAGTCTTTTAAAGCACTTCATCAGATATAGCCAACATTACTAAAATAGAAAATCCTTAAATGACTTCTAGGAAGTCAGCAGAATTGGACAGAAACTGAAAGCACCTTAACATGAAAGGCTTTTAAGGTTATACAAACAATATCTATCCACTATTATATATTAGTTCTGTTATTTAAAATGAGAACGTTTAGTAAATTTTGAAAAACCACTGAAAGAATGTGACCAATTTTGATGAGGAACCTGAGTGTCCAAGTGGTCTAAAGCACTCACTGTTACAGATTACTGCCATCTCACTTCTGTCTGCATGGGTTTTGAGTCTCAGGTTTGGCCAATGTGGGTCAGTGATTCTTTCCAAAGTTTTCCCAGGTTTTTCCTTCAATATTTATACTGGCCACCATGTATAGCATTTCTTGTGCTAAAAAATGTCCTCAAACCCTACAACAACTACAACAACCAAAACTGACAGAGTATCCCATCTTCAAGGCCATTGAAATTTATACAAATAAAGCTGATCTGCCATCAAATTTGACAGTTTACTGAAAAATAGAAGACAAAAAGGAATTTATTTTAAAATAGTAAAATATGGCCAGCTTTCAAATATGGCCAGCTTTCATATAAAGCATAGGGGCTTTTCAGATTAATTGATAATAGATAATGATGAGCAATCATATATAGATGAAAAAAATTGGTAAACAGCATAGAAGAAATTTCTTAACCGTCTTCTCTTGCATTTGACTATTGGGCAGTAAAAATATCAGATATTGAATATATATGCTTTTGTTGTGAACATTATTATCACCTATACAAGCAAAGTTATATTGAGATCATTACAAGTTTGGTCTACAAGCTGTTTCAGTCTAATTCAATTTGTCTATATATGTTTTTTTAACCCAAGTTTGAATGTTTTTACAGATGAAAAGGGTTTGAAAAATCATCTTTAGGACTGTTTGCTTAGGTTAAAATGGGATAGTGACATTGTTACCTCCATCTTGTAATGTAAAAAATAGTCAGTTTTGCTGGTGTTTCTTAACCCTAACCACAGTATAAAATACATATGCATGCCATTTATCTTGCTAATGATTTGGCTCAAAGAATTGAAAAAGTAGTTGAATCAATGGTTGCTCTAAAATCATCTTGAATTTCATAAACTTAGATAAAAAAAAGTCTCCCATATATACTTTAATTTTTCATAATCTTTATAAAGCTTTTGTACTGTAATATCTTATCCAATTTTCTTTTCAGCTGAAGCATCAAAAAGTTTCAATAAAATAAAGAAATCAAGTGCATTAAAAACTTTAGATTCCAAGCCAGGTAAGCTTTATAGAATACTATAAATTTCAAGAAGTCTAAATGTAGCAAAAGTGCCATATATCTCAGGCACGTAGTACTAGATATCTCATGTTCAAGTAAGGGGTAAAAAAGTATAACATTTCAATATATATAAATTTAGTAAGAATGCCATGTTACATGCCCCTCAGGTGCCAGGCAACTTGTGTTCAGTTGGGAGAGTATGAGCATATTTCTTAACACCTCCTGTAGAAAACTTTTTATATATGATAACATTTTTTTGAGAGTTTGGGACATTAAATGGTGATGTTTTAATCAATGAGAGTCACCCCCAGTGCAAGATCCCACATTTGAAAATGACTAACTGTGGAGTGTGCAGTGACACACCTGCATTATCAGGGTCTCGGCATGAAGAGAGTTGAGAAGTGTATGGCAGAAACTGAAACATGTTTTAGATAAAACAAATATGATAAAGATCCAATAAATAGGTAATATTAAGAAAGGCATAGAAACAACAGAATTGTTCCAGGAAGAAAAAGTAGGCAAAATATTTTATTTTTTCTTAAAATAAATATTGAATGATTGATTTGTATAACAACCCAGCTTCATTAGTCAGCAGTATAATTTAAAATAAATCTGGTGATTACCTGTGGTAAATATGTCAGAACAATCAAAGTAATTTCAGAATGTAAATAATGTTCAGTAACTTAATTGGTGTATCATCAGTCTTCATCTTCTTAACATCAGTTAATCATTACAGTAGTAAAAGAATACCAACCAATATCAGACTGGCTATTTGTGAGAAATTATATCATGAAGTCAGGGATGATTAGCTTAAGCCAACTAGCATGAGTAATCAGTGGTCATTTTCAATATATATATATATATATATATATATATATATATATATATATATATATATATATATATATATATATATATATATGTACTTAATTGCCTTTCATGTGATCTTCATGAAATTTTTGCTATTAGCTGAAAATTACTGTTTTGATTGAATGCAACAACATATTCTCCCATTTCAAACAGACAACTTCCATAACTTTTGCAGCCATTTTCCTCACCATCAATTATTTTTCTGTAATGTGGCTGCCCTTTTAAGATGGGTGGATTCTGTTACATTGCTGACCATTTATGATGGGTGACTTGTGTAACATGGCTGGCAGTTTAAGAAGGGTAAGGCTGACAGTTTAAGAAGGGTGGTGTGTATCATAAGGCTGACAGTTTTAAGATGGGTGGTGTGTATCATAAGGCTAACAGTTTAAGATGGGTGGCTTTATCACAAGGCTGACAGTTTAAGAATTGTGAATTCTATCAAATGACTGACAGGTTAAGATAGGTGGTTTCTGTCACATGGGTGACAGTTTAAGATGGGTGGCTTCTGTAACATGGCTGCCAGTTTAAGAAGGGTGGATTTCATCACAAGACTGCCAATTTAAGACGGATGAATTCTGTCACATGGTTGACAGTTTAAGATGAGTGGCTTCTGTAATATTGATGGCAGATTAAAAATAGTAAGGCTAATGGTTTAATAAGGTTGGTTCTATTACATGGCTGTAAGTTTAAGAAGAGTGGCTTGTGTCACATGGCTGACCATTTAAGAAATGTTGCTCCTGTAACATGACTGACAGTGTTAATAAAAGTGGCTTCTATCATAAGGCTGTCAGTTTAAGAAGGGTGGATTCTGTCACATGGATGACAACTTAAGAAGGGTGGCTTTTGTAACATGGCTGACAGTTTCAAAATGGATGTTTTTTTTGTCACATGACCAACATTTTATGAATATTGCTTTGTGGATGTTTATGGGTATTGTTGTATAAACTGGTTAATTCTTTTTATAAATGTCAATATTTCACCTTTTTTCAGGTGTCTACACAAGGTATAAGCCATTTCTTGTCAAAGACAAATCAATACTTAAGAGACTTATCAAGGTAAGAGAATACTGACAGATCTTGCTTTCCTTTTTTTATTTCATTTCCATTAGTTTTGCATCACACAACATTGCATGATCCTTTATCAAAACTTATGTCTTTTTTATCATTAGTTTAATATATAAATGCAGTATTTTAAAATATAATGTCATTTTTTTGTAGCTGTACATCAGTGCATAAATATTTGATGACTTCAGATTTTGGACAGTAAGATAGACATGAAATTATTATATGAGGGCAAACCATATGTAAGAGTTTGAAAATGCTCAAAAACTTAAATTGACTTTGGTACATTCATTCATTTTTGTTTTGTTTTTTATTTTGATTTTTTTAAATCTATTTAAATTAGTTTTGAAGCTTTTATTGTCATTTAAAGATAACATTATTCAGTAGAGACTTATGTTTGCTTTTGGTTTGGCTTTCTTTTTTACAGAACTCCATAATTTAGAAAATAAAATCACTCAGTGGACACAATAAGAATTTAACCCATATTTTAATGTTGACATTAAAAGTTATGTATTGATAAAGATGAAACAAGGTGCCATCATGACTTAAAATCAATTGGCATGCAAAGAACTAGAGTTTATTTAATGGCTTTTTTACCATTTGTATAAGTACAGACTGGTTACCAATCATTCTTGATTAAAGTCACATAAGTCCTCTGTCTTTCCATCACATTCTAAAAGAAACTAAAGATGAAATTAATGGCAGTTGTGAATTGCCTGCAAGTTCAAATGTGTTGTTGATACCCAATTATTTCTTTAATTTCTTCATGACAATATTAAAGGAGTATTATTAAAATTAATGCACACATTTTGTTTATTGTTAAAACATGATGAAAAATTATTTTCAAAACTTTACATTCTATGAAAATTTGTTCTTCACACATCTAGCCAAATGTTTGTCAGTTAAAAACTTAATTGGGGAAGCATCACTGCAGATACATCCGAATCCCTTTCCGGAATCAAAGATATTTGATTCAGAAGTATATAAAGATGTTCCAAGGATATATCAGTATGTCTTATAGATTCTAATCTTTGCAGGGAATTCAGAGTAAACGGCCTGTAGAAGCTCAAAACGCCATCATGAGGCGATATTTTCTAGAACTGACACACAGCTTTATGATACCACTGGTAAGATAAATTAAATGTTTACATGGCCACTGATGATATCCCTACATTTAACTCATGGCTATATTGTAAATCTGCTTACAACAGAAAACAATCTTTTGTCCTCAAAACAGGAACATGTCACTTCTACCTCTGCCACTTTTAGAGAGACTTGATAAATTTTCACCTTTTTTGCAAATGATTAGTAGTTGTTGTTTATATTGGGTTTTTTTGCAGCTGTTTAAAGCTCCTTTTTTATGTAGTCAGTTAGCTGCATTTTTCTGGAAAGTCAAGAATTGTTCCTCTTACAAATGTCTTCAAATTTATGATTGATTCTTCTGGACATTAATTATTAACAGCCCTGCTTGCAAAATACTTTTAAGAGCATATCACAAACCTCTCCACAGATACCTAGTTTGAAAATGAGCATGACTAAAATTTTATGCAGTTCGTAAGCAGACAGCTTATTTGTAAACATTTAAAACAAATTCACACACACACACACACACACACACACACACACAATTGGTTGATACAACAGGTGGGTGAGAAAATGGTCCAAGTAGTTCTTATGGTGTTCCTCTAGAGCACAGACAACCTGTTCCAATTCTCAATGATCATAACTGTTAATGTTTTGCAAAATTAGCATACTTTCATGGTAAGATCAGCAAAATATGCTTTCATCTTATTCATAATCTGTTCATGAATAAACATTCAAATAATCAAAATTTGCATGCTTCATGGTTTGTTACCTTTAGAAAAATTCCCTTATAGGTGTTCAAAATCTGACCAGGGGAGATCCTGGTATGACAGCTGCGGCTGAAACAAAATACTTTTTTCCACTATACATATACTAGTTACATATCTCAAAATAATCAGTAATCAGTGAACAGTTGGGTATGATCAGATGTAATAAATACTGTTATAGTGCATCTTGTCAGAGAGCTGACAAAATCCATCTGCAAAACAAATCCTGTACCTTTTTTTATCGTCAGTGTAATTGAATGCACACTACAATTTTAATGTTCTTGGACAAGATTTGGTAAATTCTAGAGTGACATGTTAATCGATTTCCTGATAATTCAGAGTGAAATTTTACAACAAGGCTTAGTAACCCCTTAAGACAATCTCAATCATATCAAAATCCAGGCATCACAATAACTACACATAACAGTCCTTCTTTTTTCAAGCTCATTCATAACAAAAACAAGACCATGTATTACCCTCCTTGGACAGTTCTTAAAACCTCGATCATAACAAGAATTAAGCTCATAATAATCCCCAGGGTAAGGCCCTGGTCTTACAACATAAGCCATACCAAAGCCATTCCCTGTAGCACACACACACACGCACCTGTCAGTCCCTATTCTTACAAGCTCAGTCATAACAGAAAACCAGGCTCTGTAGTAACCCACTAGGACAGTTCATATTTTTGGCAACCTTAATGATAACAAAAATCCTGCCCCAGTAGTAACATACTAGGTCAGCCTAGTTTTTCCATCATAATAAACCAATAAGATGGTGCCTGTTGCACCAACCTTGGTCAAAACAAAAACCAAACCACCGTAGTAACCCATATGATATCCCATTTATAATAACCTCAGTCATAAAAACCTTCCTCTATACTAACCTCCTTAGACATTCTCTTGAATAGCAACCATAACCATAACAAAAATCATGCTTATATGTAACCCCCTTAATAATCCTATTGTAACAACCTCAGTAATATAAAAAATCATTAACATTCTAAGACCTTCCCTGATATGACAACCTCAGTCATAAAACCAGGTCCAGTGGTAACCTCCTTGGATGTGACCTATTATATCAACCTCAGATGTAATAAAAACCAGGTTTAGTAGCAACCTTCTTGGCAACATCAGACATAACAAAAACTAGGGCCCATATTAACTGCCATTCCTATTTATAATCAACCTCATTCATCACACAAGCAGACCCCATTGTAACCTCAAAAAAAATTGCTAGTTACAACAACCTCAGTCACATTAAAATCCATGCCCTGTAGTATCTCCTTGGATGGTCTCCATTATAACAGCATCAGCCTTAATAAAACAAAAACAAAAAACAAAAAGAACAAAGGCCCAAATGTCATAAAATGTATAGAGCACAAAATATTAATTTCTATTTTTCAATGACTTCATTTGGAATACAGCCATAATCTTGGAAAGGTTTTGGATTTTCTTGACCTTAACCCCTCTGCCTACATTGATAACTGAGAAATTAGAGATCTTTTTTTTTTCCTTGGGCCCTTTGCAGTCATTAATGACTGAAAAAATCCAGGTATGATTTTTGAATTTGTGGCTGTGACTGTGTTTTGTGACAATTGGACCAGACTTAGTTATAGTACATCATTTCTTGTGATATTTTGACTTTCTGTAGATTTTATAAAGCACCATGATGTTTACTGCTAACATTGTTACTGATCATCAATGGAACAGTTATAAATGGATTTTACAATACATGTTTTCAGTTTGAATTTCTAGAAAAAAATTGAAGGTGTTACATATTTTGATGTTTATCTGCCTAGTCATTTATCTGTTATAAGTTTTAGATAAGAAATTCCAAGATTAGCAATAAATGAAAATTGAAAAAAAAAATGGTTTCTTTTACCTTGAACATACTTTATATAGGTGTATTGAGTGTAATTTAGCATTATGATCCCTGGAAAAAATTTCACATAAGTGACATTGCTGTGAATTTTGTCTCACTAAATGTTAAAAACGAAAAATTCTTATACAGTTTAATTGTAGAAACAGTCCTTTGAAAGAATATGATAAAGTCAATCAAAAGTAAACAAAACTTTTTGGAATCTTGAACAATTTATGACCTGCTGGAAATCAGTAACAGGCTTTCTGTTGTAGAAAATATTTCACTGGCAATTATCTTTAAGGACTTTTGTTACTTTTATGAGAGACACATGGCCAGTTTGACATCATTAGCAATTATCTTTAAGGACTTTTGTTACTTTTACTAGAGGCACATGGCCAGTTTGACATCATTAGCAATTATCTTTGAAGGCTTTTTTTGCTTTTAGGAAAGGTACATGGCAAGTTTGATGCCACTGCAACGAAATATATCTCCTCACAAGGTAAGAATTAAATTCTTGTTCTTTAGCAACTGATTATAGGCATATGTGTCACTTTTATATTGAAAATGGTAACATCGGCATTTGCATCAGCAGTGTTCAGATTGATAATATCAGCAATGCCAAGATGGTGTTAGTATTGATAGGATCAACAGAAGTGTTAAGATTCTGTGTTCAGATTGATAATATCAGCAATGCCAAGATGGTGTTAGTATTGATAGGATCAACAGAAGTGTTAAGATTCTGTGTTCAGATTGATTACAGTAGCAATGCTAAGATGGTGTTAGTATTGATAGGATCAACAGAAGTGTTAAGATTCTGTGTTCAGATTGATTACAGTAGCAATGTTAAGATGGTGTTAGTATTGATAGGATCAACAGAAGTGTTAAGATTCTGTGTTCAGATTGATTACAGTAGCAATGTTAAGATGGTGTTAGTATTGATAGGATCAACAGAAGTGTTAAGATTCTGTGTTCAGATTGATTACAGTAGCAATGTTAAGATGGTGTTAGTATTGATAGGATCAACAGAAGTGTTAAGATTCTGTGTTCAGATTGATTATATCAGCAATGCTAAGATGGTGTTAGTATTGATAGGATCAACAGAAGTGTTAAGATTCTGTGTTCAGATTGATTACAGTAGCAATGTTGAAATTGTATTTAGATTAATAACATCAGCAGTGTTTAGATTGTGTGTTTAGATTAATAACATCAGCTGTGTTTAAATTGTGTGTTTAGATTAATAACATCAGCTGTGTTTAAATTGTGTGTTTAGATTAATAACATCAGCAGTGTTTAGATTGTGTGTTTAGATTAATAACATCAGAAGTGTTAAGATTGTGTTTTGAGATGGTAACATACTCAGTATACGATTGTGTTCAGATTGATAACAGCAGCAGTGTTAAGTTGTGTTTTGATAACATTGTTATTTGCATCAGTAGTGTGTTAAAATCTATTGTTTCAGTATTTGAACCAGTTGTGACAAGATCATATGTTAATATTCACAATATCAGCATTTGTATCATCATTCCTAGGATTATGTGTTAAGAGTGATAATGTCAGTAGTTTTGTGTGTTAAAGTTTAAGCAGTCCTATACAGTTGTACTATAATTGTAGATGAGACTCAGGCATAGTGATTTCTTCTTCAAATATGTTACCTGATGATAATACCGTAGGAAAACTACTTCGCAAATCCAGCCTTCTGAGACTATAACTTTTTAGCTAAAAAGCTAAAAGTTATCTGCCCACCTAGGTGGCAGTTAGATAGTAAATTATGTTTCTTCAATAATACTTGGCCTGTTCATATGTCACATACTGTTATAAAATAATTCAGAATGATCCAGTTCACAATATCCCATATGTTAATTCAATACATCTTACAAATAATGAAAGTGAAGTCCTCATTTTTTTAAATTGACAGCTTTCTATCAGGGGTCACCATCTAATGTCATTGTTACAAAATCCAAGAATCATCTTTTTTTGTCTGATAAAAGTTCTGAAATCCTTCATCGTCATGTAGTAAATCGTTATGGTCTAATCAATCTTAAATATTGTCTGACTCCATTTTCTTGGCCTCACTGCCATATCTAGGTTTTTATGTAGAGACTGAGCTTGGGATCTCTAAGTAATACTTGAATCATACAGTCTGTGAAATCTATTAAAGGTTGCAATTGAACACTCATCAGTTGCCTGCAGAAGCACAGGGAATTCAGACAGGTACTCTATAGTACTTTGCATGTTTCAAGTATCAATCACATGGCTTGATCAAAGGTTTGTAACATGGTAAAATAAAGAGGAGTCCTGTCTTTACAATCTGAAAGGGATTAAAGTCAAACATTCACTGGAACATTTATAATTCTACTTGGCATTTAACAAGTACATGTACTAAATTCACAGCTCAGTCAAAGGATTATGAACTTAAAAATAAGTGTATTTTTACAAGTCGAGGGCTTATTGGGTCGTATGCACTGGTAGAAATCTTGGGAATAATCAATCAGAAATTAAAAATTGTGACTTATGAAAAAGATGTTACAACTTAAATCAAAACTTTTATTGCATTGAACATAGTGTTTATACAGCAAACAAATATTAATATAAATACAGGATGTTAGCGCATGCACTAAAATGTTAAGTAATACACTTGCAGTTAAACACTCCTCATGGTAAACAACATTGATGGACACTTCATTTTGTGGTGGGTAGTATTTAATTTACCTCTACTCTGCATAGATCAAATTTTCAGTAAAACAAGTTTACTTATAAATGAGTATAAACAGTTCTTTAGTACTAGATTTGCCACTTAGACCAACATATGTCATGTGAGCAGTATTATACCCACTTGGGACCCTTAACTGTTTTGATATGAAAATGAACGTAATCAATCAAAACTGAATTTATACAACTATATACTTCATTGCTGAGTTTTGTTTACGAGTTGTTAATTTCACAGAGCCAAAATGTCCTCAGGTAGAGTGCTGGGCTGACAATTTAAAAGTCATGGCTGCCTAGACCAGTTTGTGTCATCTGCTGTTGTGTATTCCTTGGCAGTGATTTTCATTCCTTTTGCCTTGGTATTAAATCAGTGCTTAAAAGAAAATTTTTTGAGACACAGGCTCCAGGCTGGTGATTTAATAAACTCACAAACCCTGACTGACATTCCATAAGCTTGGACTCAACTTCTACATGCCCAAAATTTCCCCTTTATGATATTGTCGCATGATGTTGCAATAGCTACAATTTGAATATAAAATTAATAGGGTTCAAGAGTTTGAAGGTAATGCAAGTGTTATTAGTGTTCATCATTACACTGGTGTGCTTCACAAAGCAAAACTCCATCAACCAAGAGTTATGGAATTTTTGTTGGGGATTTGCAGATAGCTTTGTACTTCTTAAATCAGCTTCAAGAATGAATTATACTTGAACACTATTGTGACAACTGAAATGATAATGCTTTGCATTTTGCATATGCAGTAAAATCTAATTTCAAAGAAACTTTGTTGCAGTTCACAAAGTTGTCAAAAATATATGTGACTTACATGTTCTCTTTGAAGGCAATAATATGTAGTATCAGTTATTCTTGTACATACATCTAGTCTCATTAATTTACCTATAATGGGATGTTCCACTTCCTGATCCTACCTATCCTAATTAGCACAATGGGCTAACACACTGCTGCTTTCATACACATCTCACTAGCTATTGTCAGCCAAGTAAGTACTATGTGTAATGGTGGTTTATATCTTTATACCTGATCTCTTTGAATCTAATTGCCACTATTTAAACATCAGCTCCAATCATGGCAATTTACTGTTTATGCATGCTTACATATTTTTCAAGATAACTGAAAATTGTGTTTTCTCAAAACATGACCGTGCCAAGGGGTTTGGGAGTACAAATTGCTTTTGTTTTGGTTTCACATGCCATGCTTCAATCTGACAAAAATTATATCTCAATTTCATGTAGGACAGTGGTGATCTGATTTAGATTATGCCATGTTATGGCAGGTAGGTTAACATCTTGAAAATACATTTACACATTTATTCAAGCAAATTAACATTTTTTTCTTTAAGATCAACAAGCACCTCACTTAGAATATAGGACAGGCCCAATCTAAAATTATGTGCTGATGTATTCTTCAATATATACCTACCAATTGTTGTTTTTTAAGGGCCCTCCAAGATTGCGGCCATTTGATCCAGAAGAGTTTCTAAAATCTGTTGATCATTCAGGACCCCAGCTCACATCAGGGATTAAAGGGGACTGGGAAGGGCTCTATCGCAGATTTTTCCGCTCTCAGAATTTTGAGGGCTGGTATCAGCATCGACAGAATGAGGTTAATCAGAAGCTTGAGGTCCTACACATGGAGGCATTATGCCAAGCTGTAAGTTATTTTTGAATTAGAATTCTCTTCAACTCCTATGTTTAATTTACCAGTTATGGTTGGATAAGAGTTGTTCTCATCCTTTTTTATATTAATGTTTAATTTATCTTTAAATCATTGGATTAGAATTGCCATCTTTCTGTTAATATCAGTGTTTAATTTATCTTTAATACACAGTTTGCTCTTAATATTGTTATATACTATCACCTTTTTCAAAAAATAATTGCTTGAGTTGCTGGCATAAATTATTGCTTAAAGTTATGAACTTTATCATTTCTTTGTCATTGAATTGCTCTATTTTATGGTGGATATCTCCAAAAGATATTGGGTTACCTAAGGCATGTTTAATAGAATGACTATGTGCTTAAATACATTTGTATGAAGCAAATACATTTTTGTGTATTCTTTGAGTGGGTTTTGTGAAATATAGAAGTAAAAAAATAAGTCCTAATTGTTTTATAACAAGAAAGTTTACCATTTTTCTTTCTTAAAATTCATAGTTTTTACTGAGATGGACTTCTTGACTATTTGTAAATAAAAATCTGAGTAAATCATATAAATAGACAGCTATATGTAATTTTAATAAAGTGTTCTTTCCCTTTTGTTAATGTTAAAAGACCCCAATACAATTAAATAATTCAAGAAAAAGAACCTGCAGCGTGAATGTTAAAATTGTTTATTTTGTAATACAATATCTGTTAGATCTTTCTGCAAGTTTATAATATTACAAAATAATTACGAGTATTTTAATTTGTGATGTATTTAGTTTAGATAATTTTCAATTAACACAATTTTGCTAAGTAATTTAAATGACTTTGATTGGTTCTTTTAAATGTTTCCTTTGTGTAAACTTAAAAAAGATATTTTTGGACATATTTTGTTTAGAACCTGATGGATTGGATACAGGATAAAGAGGAGGTGGAAATTGTAGATCTTATCATGCGAATACAAGATAAGTTGGTAAGTTTCATAGTTACTGCTGTGTGATGAGTATATGATAAGCACAGTTCTTCCTAGTTTGATAATTAGGCACAGAAACATGTGATGCTTGAATAGTTTTCTTTGTGTATGAAGATTTCTTTTAAAGATTTTTTTTTTTTGTTTAGAAGGATTTCAATCCCTCTGTGTCTATTCAGTAGTATTTGTTCTCTTTTACCAAATATAATTTGTATTGCTAATAATAGTAACAGACTGTATAGTCTTAAAAAAATTAGTTATAAAGTATAGATCTAATGGTGCTTTCAAGTTAATTTTATGTCAAGGGAGGTAATTCAGATTTGGGCAGATCATTAGGTCCTTTCTCCTTTGGATGTATAAAAGACCATAAAAAGCATTATCTCTGGAATTATGTTCCATCACCACATTTTATACAAATGAGTATCATTTAAACCATCCCAATTGTCAGTGTTTTCAGTACTTTGTATTGTAATTATGTATGCATTTTACTGGATAATGCCTTCATTTTTACTGGGAGAAATTACAGCCATATTCAGAGGTTGGAATTATCCCACATTTTCATTGGCAACATATTGCTTGGATTACCAAGACTATGATCTAAACCTTGTTGTTAGGATTTATATTGTGAAAAATAATGTATGGATAAAAAAAATAGTTATGTGAATAATTATTCCTTTGCATTGGTTGCAAATAATTATCCCATTGTAATGATTGTAAATAATTATCCCTTTGTATTGATTGTAAATAATTATTCCTTTGTATTGATTGTAAATAATTATCCCTTTGTATTGATTGTAAATAATTATCCCTTTGTATTGATTGTAAATAATTATCCCTTTGTATTGATTATAAATAATTATCCCTTTGTATTGTTTGTAAATAATTATCCCTTTGTATTGATTGTAAATAATTATCCCTTTGTATTGATGGCAAACATGCCTATTAATCTCATAGTTTTTCATAAAATCACAGTACATGTCAGCCATGCTACACTTACAATAATGATGTTATATTTTTCGCTTTAAAAAGATTATTTTGAAAACATTTCATATTCTCTGCTTTCCTCTCCTTTGAACTTGTGCAAGAAAAGTCAGACATGTCAGTTGCTATAATTAAGGAAAGTATTACAAGAAATATTGAATATTCAGTTGGTTTATGTTTTTTAAAAATTGGGCTTATAGCTCTTTAGGAAATTAGGATGTTGACTCTTTAAGAACTTAGCTCTTTAAGATACAAGGGAAAGTTGTTAAATCAAAATAAAGATGCAATAAATGCCTTAGCTGTCAAGTTAACAAGGGAAGTAATTAATCTTACTGAGCAGTAATGGGACTGGGAATAAGTTTGTACATTTCTAACCATTGCTCATCATTTGTTTTGTAATATATAAACAAGCAGTCAAAATATAATTCCTAAATTAAAAAGAGAATTTATTTATCAATCTTCTTGTTAAATAGCACCCAAATTTAGAAAAAAATTTTCTCATAATATTTTTATCTGTTTCAGAATTTTGCTGCCAATAATCAACATTCAATTAGTGAAGAGAGCATACAGAAGTTGGAATGCCACCTACGGTCAGTTGTCTCCTCTTTGCCAGAGGATCTGCAATCAGTACTGAAGATTTGATATTTGGCTAGTCACTAGGTTATGGGATACAAAGATCTGAACTTAGGAAATACTATTACCTTGTCAGCATTGATCTGCCATTAATGGCAGCTGCCTGTCTGGCATTGAGGGACAGTAGAGTTTAAAATGGGTACAAAATTCATCTAGTCTTTGTTGAATATACCTCAACAGTGTTTGGCATGAGTATTAGAAGACTTTTGTAAATTTTGTCTTAGTAAATATTGCACTAGGCATATCACAATTGACTTTGTAAAGTCCATTTATGAAAAAAAGAAGACTAAATAATACATATCTACTGTGGCGTGTTTTAATTTGTGGACAAAGCACATTATAAAGCATACTCAGTCAGCGTGGTAGCTGTGTAAATGGATTGTATATTTAAAACGTTTTACAATATATTTATTAGCATTTCATTTACATGGACAGTTTCATTGTGTGAAAACACTCAGGATTGTGTATAATAGTTCTAACAACTGGAGTTGACTCAGTACTATGCCATCAACATATTTGCTTGTAGTTCTAGAGTTACTTCTTGTCTTCTGCAATATAGTTTATTATATCTTGTCCTTAGTGTGATATATTAGAACATGTACATGAGAACATTTTAGATGAGTTACGTCAGAAGAAAATCTGAACATCATAATATACTTTGTTAAAGAAAAAATAATTTTGAATGCATTGTATAACCTTTTTAAAGCCCACCTATTGTATGTACTACTGTTCATTATTTGTTAATCATCATCATGGTCTTAAATGCCTTACATTTAAATTGTGCCAAATTTTACATTATTTAGTAGTTGTTCTTAAAAGGCAAAGGTGATCTTTTACCATTTTAGTTTTAGTGGAATACATTTTAAAACATGAACACGTCTCCAATGTTTCATTACATTCCAGTTTCTAGTGTTCCAGATTTAATTATTTGTATTAACATTTAGAAGAATTTACCCATAAAGTGGAAGAAATTAATTATGACATATGCTTTAGAATTTCTGTACTTTTTATTCCAAAAAGTATCATGTTTGTATACTCCAGTCATAAGATAAACACATTTTTATGTTCCAGCACTGTTCCTTCATCTGTCTGTTAACTTTTGCTTGTCCAGCCCACAAGATGGTAATGACTGGAGATTTTCATGAAACTTTGCATAAATATATATCATGAACAGTATTTTGCACACCATAGCCAACCTCCAGGTCTTGGCGGCAAGATCATGGCAAAAATAAAGTTCAGTTTTACTTGTTTTTTTTTTTAATTGCCTGGAGTATAATTTGTGAACTGCTGTAGATATTTTATGGACACTATGCTATAAATAGAGTACCAGAGTCATGCCCTTAAGGTCTGCGAATTGTATGCTTGAAGGAGTAGAGTCTTAAATCACAGGAGATATTTTAATGAAACTTAATCTAGTTATATATTGTGACTAGATAGTGTACCATAATGATGCCCCAACTACTAGGTCAAGGTCATTTAAGGAAAGGTATGAATCATTGATCTGTATGTATATACAGTTATGACTTTTGAACTAACAAAATGCTTAACTTTAACATGGCTATATATCTTGATGTGACAGTGCATCACTCATTGAGCCCAACTTCCATGCTTAAGATCAGTGTTACAACAGGCTTTGATATAAGATACCTTATAATGCAATAGTTGGGTCTCTTGACCAGTATGAAGAATACTTTCTGGAATAAATGCCACAATAGCATGAAATGGGTAATTTTACAAAAATCTGCATTTCATTTGTGTTCCATTTCCATTCCATTCACATTTGTGTTGTATCTGTCATCTCATTTTGAATTTACATGATACAAACCTGAATAGCTTATGGGATGGGATGTTGTCTGTCCCTCATCCATCAGTCATCTGTCATCCATTATTCCATCCATTCATAAGCACAAATGTTATTGCTACCTCTCCAAAACTTCTTAGACAGCTGTCGTAAAATTTACACACACACACACACATTGGCACATGCACACACACAAACACCTCATAGTGTAGTTGGTATTAAATTAAAGTAGTGCTGAAGGGACATCCAATATGGCCACCACTATTAGACATCCAATATGGCCACCTCTATTGCTGCTGTTACTAATATAAAAAAAATCTTGTATTGACTTTTTCTCAAAAACTATTGACCAAATTCACTAGAAAACAGCTTGGACAAAAGGTCTTAAATATTTGTACAAAATTTGGCTGCAATTAATAAAATTAGAAATACTTTTAAACAGGTTTTGCTCAAAAACAACCATACAAAATTTAGCCAGATTTGAAAGATAAAATGGTATGAAAGCTTTTTAATGATGCAAATGGGCCCTCAGATATGACCAACATTACTGGATATAAATAAACCTTGACCTTGAGACCACTTATTTTTGCAAGCTGCTCAGCAGGATGTAACTATATTTGACAGTGTGCCTTTGCATACAAATCTTTCATTTTGTTTCACCCATGTGTGTGTGTGTTTGTTATTTTTCAGCAGCATATACAACAAAGATAAAAGGTAACATACTAAATTAAAAAAAAATTTATTAACCAGACTCGTCTAAATATTCTTAGACCATCTCAGTGTGAACATGATCACAGGATGCATATCAAGTCAAAAAGGTTGCCTATATTAGACACCTCTTGTGACATGCAGGAGGAGCTACAGGTCTATTCTACATCTGCATTTGCTTTTATTTCCTTAAAGCCTTGATTGGTTTTTCATACGTGGTATGCATTATTATAAAACTTAAGCAATTTTTTCAGCAACAAGCCAGCTCACACCTTTTATTTTGGTGTTGATGTCAAAGTCTAAGAATATATTGGTTATGATTTTAGTTACAGTTCTATTTTTTCATTTGCTTATAGTTCCTTAAGCCAAATGGGTTTTACCAATTATGTTGCAACTATGACAGTTCATTCTATGGCATGCGCACTTAACTTGTTTACCTTTTATCAAGGTTATATGTTGTACAGTAATGTGTTGCATAGAGGTGGTCCAGACCTTGTATTGATGTGACATACAGGTCCTGACCTTGTATTAATGTGACATACAGGTTTACATCCAGGTACAGACCTTCTTGTATTAACATTATGTACAGGTCAACATACATATCCTGACCTTGTATTAATGTGATGTACAGGTCAACATACAGGTCCAGACCTTGTATTAACATGATGTACAGGTCAACATACATATCCTGACCTTGTATTAATGTGATGTACAGGTCAACATACAGGTCCAGACCTTCTTGTATTAATGTGACATACAGGTCCAAACCTTGTATTAATCTGACATACTGGTCCAGACCTTGTATTAATGTGATGTACAGTTCAACATACAGGTCCTGACCTTGTTATATTAATGTGACATACAGGTCAACATACAGATCCAGACCTTGTTGTATTAGTTTGATATACAGGTCAAAATACAAGTCCAGACCTTCTTGCATTAATGTGACATGCAGATCCAGACCTTATTGTATTAATGTGACATACAGGTCCAGACCTTAGCAAATGTTCTCATGTTTGAGGTTTGTATGGACATTGTTTATGGTATATAATTGAACAGGATAAAATTTGAATAAGGAGTTATATATAATAAATTATTAGCTGAGAGTTCATAGCAGATTTGCTGTACATTAAATGTAATAACTGTTAATCATAAAGAACAATCAAAAGATTTTTTTCAGTGGATAACTACATCTTGAAGTGCAGCAGGATTTTAAATTCTTAGGTACAGTTTCAAGAAATTTAAATACTTAAAAGAAAAGGTCTTACAAATCTTTTGTTGTGGCCATATTTTTTGTATGCAAGGGAAGGAAATGTAGTTTGTTTAATGATTGTTTATTTGAAAGGAAGTCATTTAGTATATCCACCTGCTTTTCAAATCCCTTTCTTTAGAGGCCACTTTATCTTAAACTAGCACAGTACTTTGCTCCTTTTATTGTGAATCATCTGTCTTTGAAGCTTTATGTACACTGCAAAAGATTAAAATGGTGGAGTGGGTGGTGGTGTAGTACAATGTCCTGTGTTTCTAGTCATTTTTGCTTCTTTGTAATGCTATTGATTTGGAAAGACTTGAATTGGAACTTCAAAGTATGTATGCTGATTTCTCAGATTCAGATGAATCCTTTGAAGTAATATTTTTCTATTACTTTCATAAGAGTTGTTGTGAATTCTGATTGGCTGAGAAGGTCACAAATAAATAATAAGTGTTCTTGCTTTCTCACAGTGGTTCAGGTGTATAACTATGACAGTAATTATACATTTATAGACCCTTTCTCTGCTTCATACATTGTTTTATTTAGGAAATATAGATGTTGACCTCTGCTTCATGCACTTACATTTACCACTACTGAAACAATTTACATTTTATTTTCCATTTACAGTAAAACAGTTATCCAGGTCAATTGTGAGGGACATATTTGGATAATTAGTGATGATAATTAATTTTTGGTTATAAAATGGAACTATAAACGGAAGCAACTGAACTAAGTAACTTTTGGTCATAAAGTGGAACTATGAATGGAAATAACTGAATTTAGTATGTTTGTGTATGTATAAGTACTTCAATAAAAATTAATGTTTTGTAGACATTTTACAAATTTAAAAACAGAAAATGTAAAAAGAAAAAAATTAATGATACTTTAAATATATTTAAAAATTTATTACCAAAGAATACTCAAGACAAACAGTTAGGGTAAACTCAGCTAACATGAATTTTCTTTACAAATGTGTTGGTGGGTGACTAACTGTATCACCTGAAGTCACCATTGATCATTAATTAGCAGTTGATTAATTGGGTTTAGACCACAGAATCAATATGATCAGACCTTTATCAATATTTAATCAAGCTTAATTAGCATGGAATTTTTGTAGGATAGATTGCATATTGTTTTAACAACACTCCCTCTCTCGCTTCTTCTCTCATATGTATTTATTTTTCACTTGAAAAGCATAATTATTTATGAGTCTGTTTATTAATCTGATTAAATGTATAATACATGTCACACAAGTCATGTAATGCATTTACTGTTATGTTTGAAAAATAAGTTCATTTTAAAAATATAATCATAATACAGTTATAACAAAGTTTGTTGAATCATGACTTTAGTTATCTAAACACTGGTGGTCAATATAAAATTTCCAGATGAAAATTATTGATCACCATGGACTTTTACAATGGCAGTTTGGCATTACACTGGTTCAAGAATGTCAATATTGGATTATACTATTATTAGTGCAGGTGTAATCAAGGTTTGATCATGTGAACAAGAAGTTGCACATACAGAAGATATAAACAAGTTTAATAATTGCCTCTAGTGTATTGGATGTTTGCCAGTTGTTTTTTGTGGATGCTGTTTTTCCAGGTTTTTTTTAATAAATGATGTCAAATCTCTGTTTTCATTTGTAATACAACTTACCAACTACAGGCTCATTTCGTCTTACATCATAGCATGCCAATACCAGTTTAAACAAGATCATCCCACTTGTTTGACTGTGCCTAAAAATGTGGAAGTGTGTTATCCTTGAATTTAATGTTCAGCATTATTTAGGGAATTTATAGGATAATCTTCATCGGACTTTTGATGGACAAGGCACGAAATAGAAAGTGAATAGGTATGTTTAATCAAATTCTCCAAAAATAACACCTGTAGCTGCAAAAAGAGACTTAGAGCACATATATGAACTATGTGACTTGTATTATAATTGCCTCCAATTTCTGTTACTGAGAATCTATTAGTGTTAGAAAACTATTAGCTTCCTTTCTAGGTATCCAAACACTGTAATTGAAATTTCTGTGGACACGATTATGATACAGATAAGCTTCACTGTGCAACCTTTTGTATTTGAATTTTATAATAAAAGTTATGGATAGAAAAAAAAGGAAACTTTGAAACACCACATTATAATAATTGTATCGCTAGCAATATTCTGATGAAAAATGTTTTAGTCATGTGTACATGGCTAAATTATTTCTGTCATAGAGATGTTCTATTGTATATGCACTGTAAATACTGCTCCTATGTTGTCATGATGTTTTATTTTCTTAGAATGGAGAGATAATATTTAATAATCTTGAACTGGCTTTGTGGTTAATGTGTTTTAATGTGCAATATAGAAATGAAATGTGTGAAAGGATTGTGAGAGATTTTGTGTTGACCTTAAAATATTCAGAAATACAATGTTTTTCAGCCACTCATTTACATCAGTATTTGTGTTGTCATTGTAAAACAAGTGAACCAAAATGATTCTTGTCTGGCCTGCAAAATACGTTATTTCTTTTCAGTCCCAGCTGTGTCAGCAGCAAGAAAATTAAGATTTTATATGCCAGGTTTGCTTTATCTCAATTGAAACACAATTGTATGCAAATTCATTGATTTTTTGCAGTTATCCGGTGTTGTTCCTTTGATCAAGTTGAAAAGTAGGTCACAGTGACATACTCTTGCTAACCAATACAATGATCAGCACAAGTTCTTTAGTAGGAATATTGAAAAAGTCTTTAATGTTCTTGTTCAAGACAAGCATCAGCATGAAAAGAAATAATGGAATAAATGTTTGGTTTTCAGACTTGCCCATCTTTGAGAAAAATTAGAGTGCTTTTCATACATTTTTTATTGGAAACAAAATCAAAAAATCATGAGGACAAAATAATATTTTAATTTATATTTAGTTATTTACACAAATAACATTTATTAATCTATATAAGATGACTTTTCAAATAGTGTCATTTATAAAAAACAATAATGGCAAAGTTTAGTTGATATGATATAATCTTAAGTGGATGTGACTTTGCAGATAGTGTGTTATATTAATTACAATAATCACAATGTTTAGTTAATGTGCTATAATCTAAAGGGTATTTATAATTTGGAAAATTCCTAATTGGTACTGTAGACTGTGTAGCTGTAAAAAAAAGTAAAAACACTATTACAGAATTTTCACACACACACAAGAATTTTTAAATTGGCTAACACTTTAAAATTTATATAAACTTAAATGTGTCTAACAACTTCACTAAGACACAACATCAGTATATAGGTGTATGGTGATAAAGGGTTCACAAGGGGCATAACTCCTTAAAATATTGCTGGAATTTTGTTCCAGACCATAATTTATGCTACCTAAGTTTGACAGGTCACTATCAACAAGGTTGATACATCCCTATTTTAATCACTGCATCGGGAATAAAGGAAACTGCATGAGGTGAATATAGTCACCTGTTAATACCTTAATCCAAGAAAAGGGCCAAAACTAACATATTGCTAGATGTTGTGTGTGGATTTTAGAGTGGACTTTATTGATGTCACATGTTGCAATGTGGGCAGCACCCTTTGGTATTCACTTTCTTCAGACTGACCATCCATCCTATAATCCAGATGAGCAAATATCAATTAGACTGTCTATTCCTCCTACAATCTGAATAATCATATATCCATTAGACTGACCATCCGTCCTTCTGTCTGAATAATCATATATCCATTGAACTGACCATCCGTCCTTCTGTCTGAATAATCATATATCCATTACTGTACATCCATCATAGAATCTAAATGGCCTTAAAACCATTACATGGTCCATCCATCTTTGAGTCTGTCCATCATTGCATCCAAATATCCATTTTTCCATCAGTAGTTTAGTTCCAAGATAACTTTACTGGGAGTCAAATCTGGCATGCAGATTTATATTTATGAAAACATGAAAGAGTTAAATTTCAAGTCTTCTGTGTCCTCATTTATAGAAGGCTGTGAAACCTTACTGCATGCCCTCCTTGACTTTCTAAAGTTTAATATTTTGAAGAGCTGTTAGATTTCTACAAGATTTTGGCATGCAACTCTGTGCTGACAAAATCTTAATGAGTTTAATTTCTAGATTTCTGTAACATTATTTCAGGAGTTATGCCCTCAGGCTTTGCTTTGGCAACATTAATTTACAAACTATTGTTGGATTGTACACAAATAGATTATGCATCTTTAAGCCAATGAAACCTTATGTTAAGTTCACAGCATTCCACAATATCATTTTGCAAAGTTATGGGCCAAGTTTTACAAAATTGGTTGCTCTTGCATAACTTTACTTAGTATTCTTGGATTTTATTCAAATTTAATATGCACCTTTATTCTTATATGCCATAGATGTGTTGATTTCTAGTTTTCATGACATTTACAAGAGTTATGGACCCTGATTATTTTTTTTGACAATAGCTTCTATTGCATTAATTTACCAAGGATGTTGGATTTCAATCAAGTTTGGTGTACAGTTTTATAGTGATGATGTTTCATTTCCAACCTTGCACATTATCATCAGAAAAGTTATGAGCCCAGATTGGCCATTCACCAATATTTTTGGATTTCAGTCAAGTTTGGCATGCAGTTTTAAAATGAGTTTCATTTCCAGCCATCCACATTATTATTTAGAATGGTTATGTGTCCATATTGGTCATTCACCAATTCTTTGGTTCCATGGTGTACCTTTACTATGAAGTATTGGATATCAGCCAAAATTTTCATGTACCTTTATATTGATAAGAACTTAAATATGTTTGGATTTCTAGTAGCCCACATTCTCAGTCAGAAAATTATAAACCCTCAATACACATTCTCCATAATCTGTCTTTCTAATGCCTGTTCCTCTTTTGATTTGAAATGAAAGCAGAGAATAGAACCAAGTCAAGCAAAGGAACTTTTGTTTAGAGTTCATACATGCTAAAAACAAAATAAAATGTTCACTCTTTTGAGCTTTGTCTACTATCCACACACACACACTGAATGTATAGAAGTTCAAAACTAATCAGCCATAGTGCACAAAGATTGCAGTAGGATTACAATTAAAATTTCAGTATCCTGATTCAACTGTATTGGGTTATTTCCCTTTATTATTATGAGTGATCTCTGAAGGATACCTCATGAGTAGAAAACATGACAAGAAAAAAATAAAGGTACTACTTTGCAGTTATTATGTACTTCTGAGAGAAGGACTGTTATTAGGTGAAGTTGTTTGCATTTGCAATATGTACATCACAGAAAATTCTGGCATACCTCTGTGCTTATTTCATGTACTGTTACTGAAATTTCTTTACATGTGTTAATTATGAATACTGCATCTTATGCAGACAGCTGATTTAATGACTGCACCCATGTACATGTACTCAAAAAATGAGCCTAAACTAGTCAAAATTTTGTAGTTATTAAAATATGGAACATGGTAGATAATACCACCTTCAGAAAATGTAATTTTAAATGAATGATAAACTAAATTAAAGCGAAAAGAGTTGTTGGCTCATTTTTATTCCCAATTTACCATTTTAAGTCCTTTAGTGAAGAATGACCAAGCAGAGCTATAAGTCTTTTGAAAGGTGCACATCCAAAGTAAGCCAAGCTGTATACTCTGTTACTCAAGTTACATCCACCAATCATACAACAAGCTGTATACTCTATAACCCTAATTATATCTACCAATCATACACCAAACTGTATACTCTATAACCCAATTACATCCACCAAGCTGTCTACTCTATAACAAATTACATCCACCAAACTGAATACTCTCTAACCCAATTGCATCCACTAATCATACACCAAAATAAAAGGAATAAGCTATTCAAGAACACCCAGTATAGGCAAGTTTTTGTTTCAATAATCAGAAGAAACTAGTCAAAAAATAGGGGAAATTCAATAACCAGAATAAACTAGTCAAGGGGATATTTAATAACCAGAATAAACCAGCCAAGAAAAAGGGGAAAATTCAATAACCAGAATAAACCAGCCAAGAAAATGGGGAAATTCAATAATCCAAATAATCCAGTCCAGAGAAAGGAGAAAATTCAATAATCAGAATAAACCAGCAAACAAAAAGGGGAAATTCTTTAAAAATCAAGCCCTATTTAAAGTATGAGACTATTGAGTGGAAGCAAAAGAAATTTGGACTATTTATTTTATATTTAAATGATTATACATCAGCAACAAATGGGCCATGAAGTCAGTTTTCAACACTAAAAGCAGCAAGCTACCATGCAGACATCAGCTTGGTGGCACTCCCTCAAACAAAATGGCTTTTACAGTTGATAACGATACCAATACACACGTACTATACATAAATAAATAGCAAGAGCATCTTGGGGTGGAATTCATTAAAAACCTCTCTTGAAAAAAACAACAAAAAGAACTGCTTTGACCAGATGGGGAAAATACAGGAACATCACCTTGTTTTCTAGCACTACAATCTTGGAATTGGCATCATGGAAGTCAAAAGTTCAGCGTATTTCTCTGTTGTGCATCCTGGCCTTGAGTACTGCTGGACTCTGTAGAACCCGCATTACCAAGACCTGATAAAAAACATGACAGAGATAGTTCAGAGGTGAGCTGCTGGATATAATACAAACAGATTTAGAAATACTAGCAGAATCAGTGCCATGATGGATCATCTCCAGTGGAAATTGCTGAATTTCAGGCAAACCAAGGCCCAACTGATGATGTTAGTAAAGATGATCATCTGCCTAGTGTGCATAGACATATATCATTTAGCAGTAACAGGTCAAATCACGCCAATAAGTCCAGACATGTCCATAATTACAAAGTCTATCAAGTTCACCTTCTTTCCATGTACCATTGGGACATGGAATAAATTGCTGTTGCAGAAGTTGGTGACTTGGTACACACAAGCAAGAGCTCTCCACCATTCAACAAAGGGGCTCATATCGTTGCTTACAATTTACCTGTCATACATGTACTTTATAATAACTATAGTAAATTGTAAGCAATGATACCAGCTTCTGTGCCATCAAGGCCAGTTGTTTCACTGGATTCTGCCGGTTGGGGTACATTTATCTTTTTCCCGTTATAGTAGCCGGTTAGATTGACACTCGTTCACTTATTTCGACCCTTCATATTACCAACCTACTACATGCAATATCGTTGCCACAATTACTGTGATCTTGACCAAGCATCATCTGTTGTTTAGTAGCGAAGTGTAACTGTATCAACATAGATATACACATTATCTTCCTTTAAAAGTGAGGGATTTACCTAATGTTTAATAGCACTAATGCCTTCAGGTCTTTTTGCACCACTTGTTGTTTAATGGTGAAGTGTGACCTAATCAACATAGATATAGAGATTGCCTGTCTTCCTTTAAATAGGAGGGATTTTCCCAAATGTTTACTGGCACTAATGTCTTTAGGTATTTTTAGAAATATTACTGACATGTAATCCAAAATTTAGTAAATAGTCAGTATTGACATCAAATAATGATACAGATGCCTCAAGTTGTATTGATGTACTATCCAAGATGAAAATCGCTTGCTGATCTACATAAACTGACAAGAGCAGAGGTAACCATGCTCTGCTTGGTATCCTTGCACAACATATAAAATCATTCTTGCACATCATATAAAATCATCATATTTTGTGCTCACATTTACTCAGTGAGAATTAGTCTTAAGTTTTTAGTGCCTGATGCAAATTTTTATGAATGATATAATCAGCACATTTTAAGCTTTAATGACATGCAAAGATATGTGAATTATTTTGATATTGTTACTACTAAAAAAAGTAGGTTGACAACATAATAGTAACAATATCAAAATAATTCACATATCTTTGCATGTCATTAAAGCTTAAAATGTGCTGATTATATCATTCATAAAAATTTGCATCAGGCACTAAAAACTTAAGACTAATTCTCACTGAGTAAATGTGAACACAAAATATGATGATTTTATATGATGTGCAAGGATACCAAGTAGAGCATGGTTACCTCTGCTCTTGTCAGTTTATGTAGATCAGCAATCGATTTTCATTCTTGCATAACCAATCAAACATCAAACTCATGGCATTCCAATAAATATCTGAAACATTGGCCCATCCAAAAAAGTAATTAATCTTTTGAATTTATTTCAGATAGATGGTTTAATGTGACTTGAAGTTCCTCGGATACTGTACATACCCTACCTTGATGTACAGACTCATCTTTTATATATCTGAAATAATATTTCGAGTTGTATAATTATTAATTACCAAATATTAAATATAAGCTGGTTATAAGCCATACATTATTTGCATATTACAAGAGCCATCTGCTCTAGTCTTTGTTAAAGACTGCCCCAGTGGCCTCGTAGTTAGAGCGTCTGCCTCTAATGCTGGAGGTTATGGGTTTGATCCCCGGCTGAGTCATACCAAAGACATACAAAACTAGTACTAACAACTGTCTCGCATGGCTTTCAGCATTAGGAGGTTAATGTTAGGACTGGTTGGCCTGGTGTCAGGATGATGTGACATGGTGGGGCATCAGGCTACCAAAGGTGTCTGCAGTTTTATCAATTAAAGCATGACAAAATTTCATCATGCTTTTTTGATAAAACTGCAGACTCATGTGATGATACACGTTGAAGGCTTTTGTTAAAAACTATATTAAAATTCCAAATTAAGCAGAATCAATCTGCTTAAGTGTTTTTTTCTTTTATTTGGTGGTTTTCTTGTAGTTTATCATAAGTACTGTAATATTTATTGTACACAAAATCATTAAACAACCAACTACAATCTGTTAATTTATCTGCACAGACAGACATAAATTAAAAGTTTCATGTATTCCATTCTAATGAATGATGCATTATTTTTTTTCATTTGAAAATATGGTTTTTACCTAAGTGTTTATCTGTATTATGTCATAGGGTCCCTTTATAAATATTGCTGACATTTTATTCCCAAAATATAGTAAGTAATTAGTATTAACACCCAAGTCATGTTATAAATACCTCAGTTTGTATAAATGTATCATCGAAAATAAAAACTTTAATTTTGGGATATCAATGTTGCCTCAGTTTTATCAACATTTGCATGCATTTAACGGTACCATTTATTAATATCCATATTCCCGTAGGTAATCTATGAATCTAATATTTTTCATGTTGATAGGAGAGTGTTGTCATATCTGAAGTTCGTAATCGCAGTGTCTGAGTGGTTAGCGTACTGGCCTCAAAACCTAAAAGACACAAGTTCGAATAGTATCATCGAACCAGCCTGGGGCAACTATCGTGGTGTGTCCTTGGGCAAGTCTCAGCACTAAATAACCAACTTTATTGATGTCTGTAAAATATGAAAGTCAACATCGGCTTGGTGATAGGGCTTTATATAACAATGAAAACTCATTTAAATTGTCGGGCAGAGAATCGAACCTTGTAAACAAAATACTCCTTGTTAAGATTTGACAAATGCAATTTAATCATCAGAGGAATGAAAATATGCTCACAGCTACATCGAGGAATGAAAATATGCTCACAGCTACATCGAGGAATGAAAACATGCTCACAGCTACATCGAGGAATGAAAACATGCTCACAGCTACATCGAGGAATGAAAATATGCTCACAGCTACATCGAGGAATGAAAATATGTTCACAGCTACATCCACTGCATGGATAAAAGAGCTTGGTGAACTAATTTCATTGTTTGTCACAGCTAGTTCATTTGAATCAGTGGATAAAACGCTGATAGTTTTTTGTCATTGTAATTAATCTTTCTTTTTAAAAATATAATAGTAGCTCTAGCCATTTTTAATTTGTTGGGGTTTTTCTATGCCTATATTTGCAAGATTTTGTTAGCTGATTTGCTGTGCTGATTTACTTTAGCGTACTATTTTTTAAGGTCTGTTATGGACAATTGTTACTTTTTAAGAACATTTTCTTGAAATATTTCAAGTGACACGTTCTAAAAAAATCGTCATGTTTATGGTTATGTTTGTAAAGCCTTACTGTTAGGATATGTTGTAATTGTTTTCCTATATTTTTATTGCCAGTTTTGATAACATTTACAAAAAAAATATTAATGAAATAAGACATACTCTGTTTTATCAAATATACAAGCTTTGTCTTCTTTTAATAAAATTTACCTTCATCTTTACATAACTTTGTTGATAACAATGGTTTATCAGTGGGGTTAAAAATATTTGTACTTCGTTCACCACTCCCATCTTTAGAAAATCAAAAAAAAAGTTTGTTTTTTTCAATTGAGCATTTTTACAAAATTTAAGTTTCCTAAATAACAGTTCCAGTGATTCAATCGAATTTGGTGAAAACAATTTTTCATGGTTTATTGCTGCTTAAAAATCACTGTTTATATGAAGTGAGCAATGTTTTCAACTGAGTAATTCATTTAGAGGGAGGCAATCATCCAAGAATCGTCCAGAAACCATTATATGGCAACATAAAAATGGCTCTTCTGGTTTATTTTTAAAACATTTTTTTATATACTTCAAAAACTGTTCGTTTTAACAACAGCACAAATTATATGGTGCAGATCATTATCAAAACTGTCATTATGCTACACCGGTTTTGTTAGACACACATATATCATAGTGGGCTAACTTCTTTTTGTGAAATCCGTAGAGTTTTCTCAATAAATTTGCATGTCATAAATACATATATTATCTTAGTTATCATTTTAAATGACAAGACAGAAATGACACTGATAATTCATAAAACAAAGATTTTGCTATACCTGGTGAAATATTTAAATGAAAAGAATATTTTGTTTTGATGACAAAATGCGTTTAAAGAATTGGTATTTAAGATGCTGGATCCATTCAGTAATTGGAGTTTCAACAAAAAATACATAAGAAAAAAAAACATTCAAACTTGAAACTCCATTCAAAATAACCAAGAAGCATTAGATTTAAGCTCTATTGCAAAGCAAATAAACAAAACAAGAAGTTTAGATGAATACTTTCTAACCGTTGAGGCCTTGAAATAAATTGTTGTCTACCTGGTGTGATTGGGTGAACTGATTCCGATAACTCTGGAAGCATCAGTCTTCGTAGAACGTTGATTTTCAAGAGAGCGCCAGCCCAAATGTACAACACCAGCCATACAAATACCAGGCTGCCAATGGTTCCTCCCACAACGGCAATGACCACTTCCACTTCTGTTCCCCTATCAGAAAATCAGTTTCCATTAGCTCTGAATTTGGCGATATATTGTTATAAAATTAAATTGTTATTTATTTCAATACAATGATATCTTGTATGTATGTACACAGGTATAAATGTTGACATCTTTGCATGAAATAGTCATTTTATTTATGTATTTATTTGTTTGCTAGCATTTCCATTTAGATTTTGGCTTTGCTATTTGTGCTCTATTTTATCTTGCAGACTAAAACACCTTCAACTAAGTAAATAAAGTATGATAGAATGTGAGCACTAGTTAAATTATAATTATAGTAAGGACATATTTTGGGCACGAGTTCAATCCACTTCCTGCGCCACTCCAAAAAAAGTGCAAAAATCACGCGGGCAATATTTTACTGATCATCCAGCCCATTCCCTAAGATATTACATACAAAACCCCCCACAAAATAACACTTTTTAAATTCATCTTGAAGGCTCATATCAATAAACTTAAGTCTACAAAAAGTAAATAGTTTTGCATTCTGTATTGATTCCAGTAGACCGTTCAATACTGTATAGAAAACTTAATTCTACTAAAGCATCTCAGTGATGACATCGACGGTTAAGATAATTACTAATATTTCTAACAATATATCCTACACTGTGAAACGTAATTCTATACTTTCAAATGTTATTGTATTTAATATCAGTGTTAAATAGAATTGTGGGTGCAATTCAGCTCTATTTAATATATTCTTAGCAGGTTCAACACTTCTCTTAAACTTGGATGGAATCCATATTTCCCACGTTTTATAAAATCATCTTGTCCTTTCTTTCGACTGCTGAAGTGGCTTTATAGATAAACATTATTTATCTGTACAGAATTTGAAAATGAACTTTAAACGTAAATCATACTATTCAATTGCCATTTACTTTTTCCTGATATAAAAAAAATGAAATTGTGGATTCGTATACATAATTATACATAACTTTTCATTACAATGGAAACATCAAATCGGCAGTATTAAATCGCAGATCAAGAGTTCCCGAAAGGGACTGATGTTCTACCAGCCGAAAAGAATTTATAGGAAACCACGATAAGTCAGTCTCTTCTCCTTTTATTTTTAATTCTGATATTTTAATTTTGATATTCTTAAGAAACTAAAACATGTCAAATTTGATAGGAAAACTATTTTTGTATGTTAGTGGCAACCTGTTCACAAGATATCTATAAATGTATATAATCCTTTGTCATGGTTTTTGATAATGAAACTGATATCATGGAATGAACAGAAGAACATTAACTTGTCTCAGCCATTGTGAAGATGTACCCATGCTCTAAGCTGTGTCTAATCCATGCTAAGAAAACACCTGCATCCTCCTCCCACAAGTTATTAAAGTGGTATCTTTGAAGGCATTCTAAAGATATATCCATACAGTAATACAAATCCAATCATACTTGTGTTATAATGCATTCTATTGATATATCCATACAGTAATACAAATCCATTCATACTTGTTTGTGTTATAATGGATTCTATAGATATATCCATACAGTAATACAAATCCATTCATACTTGTTTGTGTTATAATTCACACAAGCCATTATAGCTACAGTTATAGAGATAAGAAGTGTTACCATAAAAATCAATGCCAGAGACCTGTCTATCACTGGAATGCGACGAAATACAAAGTCTGGTCAAACTTCTTTGGTAAATGTTGACTGTATTCATAAACTCAATAAAGCATAAATATGCAGTGACCTTCGGTATGATCTCAAAGTCAGTTAGATATGGTTGTTATTCACAAACGCGTGGATATGTTGCAATCATCTTTCATCAGAATCAATTAAATATTGCAAGAAGTCTTTCAGCAAGGAAAACCATAACAATGACACTGTTAGTGCAATATGGTTAGTGGTAACAAGAATTTTTAAATGGCCACTATTGTTTTATGCTAGAGGTCGGATGAACACCATATTGCATCCAGAACCAGTTACAGATAATAATAAAAATAATAATACAGTGATCAATCTACAATTTCATCCCAAAGAGTCCCAGGACTCGCATATGCTCAAACAACGAGTTCTACTAAAATCTAATGAGTACAACGATTGTGCTAATAAATGGCATATACATTGAGATACATTTTCTTTAGTTATAATACTCACTTATTACAACAAAGTCATTATTAAACACAAGATCAACTCCTTCTTCACTTTACTTTAGTTCATACATTCGCCTTTCTTTCTTAGATCTCCAGGCCTGTAATACTGACTTGTAGTCAAATGGCAAAGTACATAGTTTTACAGCCATCGGTTTGTGCCGAATCTCAATATTCTGCCTGTTTCTAGCTTTAACCAGAATTCTGTTCTGGGTAGAAAACCCACGCTCACATCTTGCAGTATAATACTGCTGAAGTTAGTGCAAGTGCTGCTAACATAAGCAAAAAAAATCCTCTCTGTGGTGGAAGTCAAATTAAATGCCACAGTTTACACATCACATCTAGTGGGTACTTCTCAGCCATAACTACTTTCTTAAGAAAAGTCCACTCTATATTTGCCATAACAGTGTCAATAACAGATTCTGAAGTTTTTTCCTCTATACTTCTGTTAGTTTCCCATTGCACAGTTTTTGCTTCTCCATATTATGTACACAATCTGTCAATCTCTTCATCTCCATATGTATCCACTTCTGTTTTTGACATCATGCTGATCGGTCGCATAGCAAGAATACCAAGTTTGTAAGTAGGTTAACTGCTGCAAATCTAGATTGAATGTTCTCAACTAATGAGTCAATGAAGAGTTTAGTGATTTTCTCCAGGCTGAAGTTGTTCTTTGTGATCTGTTGAAGCTCCTTAAATTTACTGCCCTTCAGGTCTTCCTGGAGCTTTTGAATGTATGGAGTTTCAAAGCTATATACCTTCTGCAGCTCAGCAATACACTGATCAGTTTTCACCTTCACAAGTGCCACGTCCACATTTTCTTGCTGGAAGAACTGGCTGAGAATGGTTACAGGTGCCATTGCATCCATCATCGTGTATGTTGTAGAAATAAAACTTTCAGTAACTATCTTTTTTCCTAATCCCTTCAGCTTTGTGATCCTTGTGACTGAATAGAGCTCCTTATATATTAGTCGATCCTCTTGTTGACTGCTTTCCTTAAAATAGTAGAAAAGATCAGTCAATATTTGGTGATACTTTTTTAACGGTTTGATTTTCTCTGCGGCCTGGGAGGAACACAGTACCAATTAGTGGGCAACACAGTGAACATTATGCATTTGAAGATGTTCCCTTCTCAACATTGCAGCTGCTTCTTTTTCCTTGCCCATCATAGCCGATGCTCCATCATCTTAAAATCATTATTTTGCTATTGGAATACTCTTTTCTGACATTTCATTGATAATAGATGCAGCGATTCCTTTCCCAGTGGTATCTAAGCATTCAACACTGCCCACATAATGACACATTGGAATAAAGTCTTCACTCAATGTATATAGCACACATTACCAGCCTTTTTCTGTTGGAAATGTCAGTGCTCTCATTTGAAAGTAATGTTACCACAGGCGATTTCTTAATTTTAATAGTGACAGCAAACTCTGCTGATGACTCCAGGAGCTCAAAGCTTTATCTTTATCTGACATAGCTTTGAACTACATTTTTCAAAGTTGTTTCATAACTCTGGGGCTATTAAACATAATTTGTAGTCAGCATGATCAGCATGTCTGGTTAATGTTGAAGTCTGAAAATTTCTGTTCCTATCATTCTTGTTCATACCATTTACCTTTGTATTGTCTGTGAATATCTCACAATACATAAAGTCCTCTATTTTATTTGCAAAGCCATTGTCATATCATAGCCACTCATATGTTTTTAACCACTTTGGCTGAAACTGTTGAACTTTTGGTAATTTATGCATTACGCAGGAGGCTGAGCATTCGTTTGCATCCTGAACATCAGATGAAAAAGTAAATGCTGCTGATCAGTGGAATTTTAATCATGAAACAAAATATCTAATGTCCTTTGCTTAGGGCCAATTTTCATCATCTTCTTTGGTGGCATTTTAACCGGAAACATGTGGAGAACTGATGACATCCCATAATAGTATAGAGTGCAAAGATAATATTTGTCTTGTGAAAAGAAAGTCCAGTTAAACGAAAAATCACAGCATGTTGTTGTTCCTTTAAAACTTCTTGCATCCAAAGGAATGCACATATAAACAACTAATGAGTCCCTGACAGTTTTTGTGTGTGCTGGACGCGATATGCAGAAGTAGATTAATCACTGACAATAACGGTTGTATTTACAGAAGATACCACAATTAGTTTGGGAGGTACACGGTCATAATCAAAACAAATAATGCTCTTCACATTTATGTTACCGCCATTGATTAAGAATTACATCCATATATATAAGACCATGCTAAAGCTGGGGGGTTTTTTTACATTATTTACTCAACTCAGCTAGGCAATTGCCATAATATTGGAGGTGTTTAAACATAACAGAGTCAGTACAGGATTTACGATTGTGCTTAGGTGTGCTTCAGCACACGGTCACCTGTTGGCCAGGAAGGGGGGGGGGGCATCTTCTTGGTTTAAAAAAATGGTGAATTTTTCATTGTAAGGGGCCTCATAACTTCACTAGCACAGGGCCTCATTTGTCCTAGATCCGGTTCTGAACGGAGTGGTTGGGGTGGTACTACTGCCTTTAACTTCGCATTCAATTTATTAACTAATAGTGAAATTAATTTCTTGTTGAACTTTCCATTATTTCTTTTAGAATGTTGTTCTGAGTGAAACATTTTACTTTCTTAAAATATCATATATTGCTGTGGTGTTTTAGTGAAAAACCCTATGTCCAAACGATCATTTCAAACAAAGTAGTAATGATTCAAGTATTTTCAAGATAGAATCTATATAGCCATGTTGAATGTCTCAGCAGCACCTTTTTAGATATCATCAGAAGTATCTTTTACTGACAACACTATTTTTATTTAGGACCAACTAAATATCAAGTCTTTTAGCAAAACCTCACTGTCTACAGACGGCTGTTCAAAACTTAAAGTAGCATCCTTAACAAGAGTTTCAAAATACCAACCATGGCAGATATCTCGAATGTCTGATTGGCACGATTTTCAGCAATGACATTCTATGTATTATAATAAGACTTTCAGTATACAAAAGCACACACACACACACACAAACCATGTTTTTATGACTATCTGTTCAAGAGAAGTAACTAAAACTAAGATTTTCAAGCTGGTCACCATGGCTATCAAACTGGACCAAACAGAAAAACTCTTTTGTGACACATCATGTCTATATGACCATCTGTTATACACATTTTACAATAAAAAATATCATTAATATTAAAAAACTACCATGGCAGCCATACTGGCACTATAAACAGCGCCATTTTGAAAAATATATCCAGCTACATAACATAACAGGCTTTTATGTGAAAGTCCAGTGTCACAACGATTATCCTTTCATAAGACATTGAAGACGATGGCTATGGTGTCCACTTTGATGGTTTAATCATCACTATTTTCATTTAGGACTGACTACATGCCATAGAAAGTCATTAAAGAAAACCCCAGGTAAATATTGCAGTAGGTTAAGAAGTATTCAACACAAATTGTTCAAGAGGAATGTCATGGAAGCCACGTCGAAGTCCTGATCGGTACCACTTTCATTACTAAGTAACTTACATCATCTTGCCGTAAAAAGTCCATATCCATCTGACCATGCATTTAAATAGAAGCAGCAATAAATCGGCGTTAAAGATAACCATGTTGTTTGTGTGATTGTTATATTTTTTCGTTATGTTATTTCACATGGACAAACCTGCCTTAAGTCATGTAACTGACAATGTAATAAATTAGGACTCTCTGCACATATTAAACAGATCCTATCTTTTCATAATTCGTTGATATGAAAAGGACCTGTAAACTACCTTAGCTTTTATTTAACTTGCGCTCGTGTCTTACGCGTTAAGAACGTACTTGTTCCATCTGTACAGTAAGAAAGCAGGCGAAACCCTCTTCATCTTCGTCTATCATGCAGAGATTGTGCAAATATGATAGATATTAATCACGCAGACAGTCCTCACGAATCATACATTTTCTTTTTTTTACCTTTTTTAAGCAATTAAAATTAGTAGTGATTCTTCTCTTTATATATATATATATATATATATATATATATATATATGTATATATATATATATATATATATATATATATATATATATATATATATATATATATATATATATATATATATGTATATATATATATATGTATATATATGTATATGTATATGTATATGTATATATATATATATATATATATATATATATATATATATATATATATATATATATGACATACAGGATTATATTTTGTTTATTACCAGTTACATCCATATTCACCTCCAAAAAGGACCTGCATACATTATATTTTAACAGGAAATATACTTTTACCTTAGCCAGAGCACGTGCTAAAGAAGGAGGGTGTTGGTGGACTCGTGCGTTTTAAACGATTCTTTGAACATTCATGTATTATTATTATTATTATTATTATTATTATTATTATTATTATTATTATTATTATTATTATTATTATTATTATTATCATCATTATTATTATTATTATTATTATTATTATTATTATTATTATTATTATTATTATTATTATTATTATTATTATTATTATTATTATTATTATTATTATTATTATTATTATTATTATTATTTAACTTTTTCTTTGCTCTGTTGGGCACCAGTTTGAAATCCACATTACTTGACCTTGTTGTCAAGTCAAGAGCGATTCATTGTATAATATCGTACTTTACTGAACTTAAGAATATCTACTTGTACGTATAAGAGTCAGTTTTCACCAATTTATGTATTTATCTGCTTTTCAATCAAATTGATTGTCTGCACTCTAACATTGATGTAAAGGTTGCAGCTTTTCACTCAGGGATTTTTCTTTGCGGTCATGTAGGCATAATAACACAAACAAGTATTATGGATTTTAATCAAACCAATTTTCTGGATATTCTTAGCAATACTTTGAATTATGTCAGTTTAATAATGTATATTTCATTTTACGGAATATGAAACAAGTTGACTGGATTTATATCCATGATATTAGGTTCAATGTGAATGACCATCACCATGATTTCCGTTCTGCGCTTACTTTTTGAATACGCTTAACTCAAAGATATATACAATAAAAATTGATACCAATGAATAATGAAGAACCAATCAAATTGCTACTTACCTACAACATGGCTCATCTAAATACTCATAACAACATCGATCCAAACAGCCACTGTTAATGTTACCGTTACTGTAGACGGAAGCGTAGCTGTTGCGCCCATTAATGCACGTCGTACCATTGACCACCAGAACTCCTGTATGGAATTATTAAAAAATTATATTTAGTAGAATAGAGGATAAACGAAATAAACAATAAAGGTTAATACTTGTATGCAAAATTTGTGACTTTAAACAAAATAATTTGTAACAGAGCATAAGATAAATATCGTACAAGTCTTAAGGACATGTTTGATATGTTTGTATGATTTCTTAGACCACGTGGAGTGTCTTTTGCTACCGTAACAACAAGATTCAAAACACAGTAGTCTGTAATTTTATACAAAAAAATTACGACGAAATTTCTGTCTTCATGAAATCACATTAACGGTATTATAAAATAATACCGTTAAGGTGATTTCATGAAGACAGAAATTTCGTCGTGCTTTATTGATAAAACTGCAGACTCCTGTGGTTCAGAATGAGAACTCAGTCAAGAATTTTATGCGATGTTAGTAGTAGGGGAAAACAAGATTTCTAGCTCAAACCCTATTTTCACCCCTCCAAACAAATACAAACTATGTCCTAAACTATACCCCCACCTTTTTTTTTTTTACAAAAGTATTAGTAAGTTTTTAGCTTACCCCCTCTCTGTTATTACAGTGTTAGTGAATCCAGGTAGAGATAATGTCATGTATATGATCGGTATCCAGGTAAGCTAACACAACCTCTGTCATTATGCTACAACGGGTGATACTCTGTCCTGTATTTTACATAAGAACAGGTGCAGGTATGATGCCATGTGATCGGTGAATCATCCAGGTAAGCTCGCATCATACAGAGGTTGTCGAATTTGCTAGAACAGGCGCATGCGTATAATGTTCACGAACTAGACTAAAGACAGCAAGACGGGTTTTATTATCAGTCTACCGCGAGCTTTTCATCAGATAACAGGGTAAGAACACAGGTAGAAATTAAACTACGCAGTAGAGCGTGGAGATTTCAGTTAACATGTGCAGGGCGGAAATTAAACTACGCATTAGAACGAAAATGATGAAGGTAAGTGATATTATATCTTAAGTTTAGATAAAATTTTACGTTATAAAATACTTCTTTTGATAATCTTTTTCATACTTGCTAACCCTCATTGGTAGAATGTCTGTTAACATATTGTCAATAATGCGAAATTCACGTATTAAATCATCCATATTATATTTTACTCCTCGTAGGTAAGATCGGATCTAATCAAGAAATTTCTTGTAAGTTATAACAGATGTTAAACAGCCATGCTTTTTTTATTAAAAGTCTTGGTTCTACTTTTTACACGCCGCTGTAAGGGAAACACCAACACCGGATATGATTAACAAAAACGGATTTAATCATGCCCCACTAGAAACTATACTAGAACTGGTGATTAGCAAGGGCAGATATGATATTACTCGAAGTATCTTGTTATAATATTTGTAACATTTTTTAACGCACCAAAGTTTTTTGTGATAATATTTGTAGCATTGCATTAGTGCGTCCACATCCTGTCCTGGAATATCTTTTGAAATATGATTGAAATCAACTATACTTCTTTTCATTGTAATATTTGTTTACATAATCCCCAGGCTTGGTAGTAGTAGGTAATTATTATAATTCAGCTATAAATTCCAAATACCAATAATAATTGGCATTAACTAGAATTGTATTAACCAGTTCAAGTATAAATTCTACTTCAGTAACTTTAAATATTACTATAGATACAGTTCCAAAAGACGTATTCAAAGTATGCAATGGAAATCTGGTTAATATTTTAAAATTTTCAATGCTAATCACTGTGAATCTATACATACCAGTAACTCATGCAGTGTGTTTGATAGAATTGTTGTTTTGGCTTGTCCATGTACCAGATCCAGAAGCAACAGTATACACAATATTTTTATCTGTTTGTGAGGAATTTTAATCATACTCGTTTTCTCAACAATACTAGGAATTCCACTAACAATATCTTTGAGTTTTGTGTTAATATTAGCGAGTGAAATGTCAACAATTGATGGATTTCCAAAAAATTCATTTTTGAGTGTGTTTATGTTTTTGCGAAAACTTAAAAACGTGTTTACGTGACCAAGAAATTCATTTTTGAGCGCTGTGATTTCATTACTGATTGGAACTTCCTTATCATCGACGTATTTTTTTGTTTACATCATCAAAATCAGACTCGGGTGTTCTTAGTTCAATAATACTGTTATGGTTCATATTGAGAAATGCACGCATCATACCACCATTGACTGACATGTACTTTGATTCCTGATCGTCGACGTATTTCTTAGTGGCAGCGACACCGTCCTCAGTTGGATATCCAAGATCTGTAATCTTGTTTTGGTTCACAACAATGTTCCGACTAAATAAATCACCAGCTTTTTTAACAAAATCATTAACTGACCTACCAGAATCTTGTATCTTACCTCGATTGTTAAAAGTAACGTTATTATTAGCAGCCACAGCAGGATTTCGTACAAGTACATCTAACAGTTGTACATTACTCGTCTTTAATCGTCCTTCTTTGTCCTGGAAAATGACGACTTCATTTTGATATACACTGGTAACATTTAGTAAATTATTAATTTCATTTTTGAGCTGATCAAGAGTTGCATACTTGGATAAATCACCTTGATAACCTTCTGTGGATAAATCTTCTGATAGTGTTCTAAATTTTGTATAGTAACTCATTTTTTACTGTCCTACATAAAATTATCAACACTAGTTTAATATTATATAAAATGGCAAAATCGTCGATATTAAACTTTGATACAGAGAGGCTGGTGAAGCACAAACATAACAATAAACTCCCTGATTGTCATTATCTTATTGTTGGGCGAACTGGATCGGGGAAAACAAGTTTGCTTATGAACTTGCTTCTTGGTAATAATTTTAACTACGATAAAGTTTATATTTACACGATCAATCCACAGCAAGATAAATATGAGTTATTAAGCGAATATAATAACAAGCTTCGTGATTATCTTAAGGCTGGTGAAGATTTTTTTATAATTAGGCAGCCAGAAGATCTTATTCCAATTATTCAACTTGATGCAGATGAACACAACATAGTTTTTGACGATATTCCGCTAAATAACTTGGAGATGAATAAATTAAGATCGTGTTTCTCACTGTCACGTAATAAACAGTGTAATTCTGTTTATCTCGCTCAAAGTTTTTATAATGTTGACAGATTTATTCGGCGAAATACTGGTTGTTTTATATTATTTCCAGGACTGGACAATGTTGACGTTAGAAATATTGCAAGCGAGCAATGCGGTGACGTGACAAAATATAAATTTATTGAACTTTATCGTAATGCTACATAAGATAAATACAACTTTTTCTTAGTTGATAAACTTACACATGATCCAACTAAAATGTTTCGCTGTTGTATTAACACTTACTTACAGTAAGGGGATTCAATTTTATAAAATTTATAATAATAATAATAATAATAATAATAATAATAATAATAATAATAATAATAATAATAATAATAATAATAATAATAATAATAATAATAATAATAATAATGGACAAACAAGCAAGATATAGACAAAATATAGAAGATCTAAAAAAAACTTGCTCAATCTCAGGCATTACTTAGGCAAAAAGTACAACAAGCACAACGGGGACAAATAACTGCTACAGAAGCAACAGCTGCAATTTTCAAACTAGTTACTGAAGCACTATTAGGTGAACAACATGAAACTAAACCACTTTCAGAAGAAGAACTTAAATAACTGCAAGAAAAAGGTTAGGTTGGATTGGAATTGTTAAAGAACAACAGGAAACAGCTAGTGCATCAATTGTTACTAGATCTGATGAAGAAAAAAGAAAACTAACTGAAGCACTTACAGCAAATATAGCTGATCCTGCTGCTAGACAAGCTGAAACGGATCGTTTGATAAACAGTCCGCTAAAACATGAGCGAAGATTAGCAGAGTTAACAATACTGGGAATAAAAAATATTATAAGAAACTTATCAGGAGAAATAAAAGATATCAAAAAGGTGCAACAAAGAGTTGTTGATCTTACTGTAAAGCATATGGAGGTTGGAGAGCAAAGACTTCATTTTATAAGAAGAGCAAATAATAAGATAGATCCTAAAGAGTATGATGATTTTTTAAAGAAAGAAAATATAAAAGATATTGATAATATAAGCAGATGGACTGATACAGAATATCAAACATTAATCAATAGATTGGATGAAATATTAAGAGACAGAGCTGCTGCTAAAGATGAATTAAACACGGTTACAGAAATTGATGATATGAATACATTTTATAATAGGATGAGACACAGTATTAATGCTTTCATGTTTAAAAAAGACAGCAGAAAATAGTAGAGCAAAACCTTTTGGTAAAGGGTGGAGTTTTAAAAGAAAATTTGATACACTCGATAAAACTCGTGTAGAAAAAAGTAGAGAAGTAAAAACAGGACCTCGTGTAAAAATATTTACATCAACTACTGAAATGATAGGTAGACTAATGCTATTAATATCATCAAAGGAAGCTGGGAATGATAGTGTTGAACTTGATAATGAAATCATTGACATACTTGATCATCTAAGATCGAGCGAATTATTAACATCTGACGAATATGAAACTTTACACCGCGACTTAATTTTGTAAAATGATCTAATATAAAAGGAAGGCAAACAATATTATTGCTAAACTCTAGTGAGTCTGCGATAGATAGCGCAAATTTTTCAGTAAATTATATTCCTCCTATACAACTAGATCCTGCAAAACAGTATGAGACTGAATTAATTTCTTGTACTTGCTGGATTGCTATGCCTAACGTGAAAACTGATGTTAACGATGAAATGTGGTTTACTACATTTACAACATCTACAATATCTACAAAAAAAATTCCACAAGGAACTTATAATATTTCTGAACTAAACAGGACAATGAAAGAGCTCATAACAAAAGCTGGTGGTGTGGCTGATAATTTTGAGTTGGCAGCGAATTATTACACATTATGAGCTAGGATAACTTTGAAAAATATATTAATCGGTCTTGAACCAAGAGAAAGAAGTATTGCACAACTGTTAGGATTTACTAAAACAAAGTTACAATGCACTTGATCAGGCTATTAGGTATGACAGTGAACTGCCAGTAAATATAACAGAAGTAAATACAATATTAGTAAATTGCTCTATTGCTTCTGGCTCTTATACATCAAAAGGTAGCAAGGGTCAAACGATTTACAGTTTTTCACCAGCAGTTCCGCCAGGTTCTCTCATGCAAATAACTCCACGACATATTATCTATTATCCTTTAAATCTTGAAAATCAAATATCAAGTATAATAATGCAGTTGAGAGATCAATCTGGAGAACAGTTGCATGTTAATAATGAAGTTGTAACTTATTATTTACATCTAAGCGAGCAAAAGTAAAAACTATGCAACATCAAATATAATGAAACAAAGAAAAAAATTTATCGAAGAAAAATAATAGGAGGATTTTTTGGAAATATATTTACTAAAGTTATTGAAAATATTCCGGGTATAGCGCGTAAAGTTGCACCAATTGCTATTGACGCGAAAAAAGCTTTTGCAACTGGGGCTGCATCTTCCGCTGGGACTGTGGTTGGACAAAAAACAGTTGATAAAATAAAAAGAGATCAACCGACTGCATCTGAAATAAAACAAGCTATCTCAGAAATCGCTCCAACAAAAGAAACTCAACGAGCTATGATAACAACAAAAAAAACTATCATCACCAAAGGGCGAGCAGATCATACATAATTAATATCTAAAGTAACAGTGCCGCAATAAAATTTTATATAATCTAATAAAATAAAATGTCTGTTAAAAATTATCTCGAGTTAACAGAAACTTATGACATCGACAACGATGTGACAGAATTCGAGTTTGTTGAGTATCTTGATGAAAATTATATCGAACCAAATAAAGCTGGTATTAGAACCTTTAATACCAGAGACGAAGATGTATTTCTACTGCCACATAAGGCTATGTTATAAGTATGCGGTCAGATTATGACAGTAGCCAATCCACTGCTGTAATTGCAGTTGGAGCAGAAGTAGCTCTTATAAATAACGGCTGGAGTTTATTCAAAAGTGCTAGATATCAACTGGCCAATGAAATAATAGAAGATATTTCAGGTCATCTACAAGTTGCAAATACAATTTTAAATTTTATTTCGTATTCAGATGATTACTCGAGATCAACTGCAACCAACATAATGTGGTTTAAAGATACTGGACGGGGTATAGCTGAATCAACTGAATTTTTAAAGAGAGGTGCTATAGTGCATGGAGCTGATGCTGATGCAAATGTTGTAATTGTGAGAAATTTTCTCACTGCTAATTCAGACGCGCTAGGTATAGCAGCACCAGGTGCAGCTGCTAATGCAGACGCTACAAGAGTTTCCCTTACAGCAGCTTTTAATAATCTTAATATAACACCACCAGCTGCAGATGCAAACGGTACTGCGATATTAAATGTGCTTCTTAACACACTTGACGTGAGAAATCCACGTTATAACGAGGGTTTTGCTAGGCGAAGAGAACTTGCAGCAAGATCACGTCAAATTACAATGATGCTTCCGCTAAGTATGATTTTCGGCTTTTGTCGCGATCATGATAAAGTATTTCGCGGAGTAAAACATACTCTTATTTTAGATCGAGCAGAACAAAACGATAGCTTGTTTAGATCTGGAAGGGTTGATGCACAGTTTATCATAAACAAACTTGCTCTGTGGATGCCACGTATAACACCATCAATCACTAAAATGTCAGAATTAAATAGCAGACTTGATAAGCAAACAAACAGAATTTATTTTAAACAGCATAAGGTATATCAAACAGCGGTTCCAAATACTACCGACTACACGTGGAGGGTCACAACATCAAGCGAACAACTGCCGAGACACATATTTGTCGTATTTTAACAGCACGCTCGACGAGGAAACCAACAACAAAATAATGCAATATTTGACCACGCTGATGTCAGACGAATATACGCTAGATTAAATTCGAAGCAATATCCAGAACGAGCTATATAATGCAATTTTTCAGATGACGCTAAAAAAATATTTCTCGACCGTACATATACCTGCTTGACGCAATGCAAAAATATCAAGATGTTGAAGATGGAACTCAGATATCAGCAGAGGAATTTCGTATACTTTATCCTATATTTCATTTTGATGTTAGTAAACATATCGAGCGAATTGTAGACAGCACAGCAGATATTGAAATTACCTGGACACTTGGGGCGGTTCCAGTAGCGCCGTTGTACGTATACGCATTAGTGATTAGTGATAGATTTATCACGGTAGATTCTATTGGAGGTAAAATGACAGTTCAAGTTTAATCTACAGTTGTTATATAAAATGGCAAAATATATTGTAAAAGAAGTATATTTGACCGACTGTCATGTTAAAAATTAGTATGGTTAAGTTAAAAAATTAGCAGCTGCTATTGCAGAGCGAGAACAGGTATCATTAAAAATCAATCCTAATATTTCTGATGGTGTTTTAACAAAACTAATGCTAACAAAAAATCGAGTAAAGAAGTATGAACGTAAAAAACTTTTGTTTTAAATTTGAGTGCTGCACAAATGACAGCGATGGCGAACGATATTGTTCTCAAAGGTGGATTTCTTGGTCCGGCATTATCAGTATTAGCTAGCACAATAATACCTAAAGTTTTGCCGGTGTTGGGAACATTAGGACTAGTAGCAATGTCAGGAGCAGTCTCTGGCGCAACAAAGAAAGCTGTTGAGGGTAATGGTATCATTCGTGGTAGTGGAATAAAAAAATTGTAAATTTTATGTAATTGATATATTATAATGCCACAACGGAAAAAAATCGCCAACAACAAAATCGCCAGAAAAAAGAAAACAAAAAAAAAAAGAAAACAACAAAATCGCCAACACAAAAATGCAAATGCACATGCAATCAAACAAAACAAGGAGGATTTATTCCGTTCCCTCCACTTTTGGCGGGACAAGCGGGAAGTCTGCTGCCAAATCTTTTAGGAATCGGACGTGGCCTAACATTACCAGGAACACGACAACCCCGCTGAGTAATTTTGATATAATTGATAAGTTAAAAGCGGTTCCTGGATTTCACGGAGTTTATTCTAAAGATGAACTCGCAGTAACAAAATCACCGTCAGCTGTAAGTTCGTGTGTGATAAATTTGCAAGATTTCAATGACAGATCCTGTACACATTGGGTAGCAGTTTTTAATAATTATTTCGACTCGTTTGGACTTCCTCCAAGCCATGTAATAAAAAAGTATATGAACAAAAAATATAAAAAGGTATATTATTCGTCAAATCAACTCCAACCGGTTGGAACGTCTGCTTGCGGATATTTTTGTATTATGTTTATCCGACAGATGTCACAGAGCAGAAATCTCGATTTTTTAAAATTTATTTTACAGTTTGACAAGCAACCTTCTCACGCTAATGATGAGATTGCAATTAAGTTTATCTAAACTTACAAATATAATAATGTCAACACTTTGTCTCAAGTGTAGAACTAAAAGAGAAAATATTAATGTAACAACAGAAAAAAACAAAAAAAACAACAGGATAATATTAAAAAGTTTTTGTAATGTCTGCGGAAAAAGAAAAAATATGTTTTTAAAGAAAACGTCCCCAGCGACAGTGTCCCCAGCGACAGTGTCGATAGGATCTGGTTGTCCTGATATTGTCAGGGAGGTTATTTTAGTAGACGACTAAAACTTTAGAATGATATGCAACTGTGATTCTGATAGAGATTTGTGTCTTGAGCAAAATAAAATTGTCGCATACTGTCAATGTTGTAACAACAGAAAAATATTAGGTACAGGTATAGATATACACAAAATTATTGGAAAATTACCAAAACCAAAAGGCGGTTGGACTTTGCCAGGTCATCGGTATACAGGACCTTACAATCCGCTAGATCAACAACTAGATGAAAACGACAATCCATTGCCAGGACAAGAGCCTTACAATCAAGTTGATGTAATAGCAATGCGTCATGATATCTGTTATCGTGATCATGAAAACTCGAAAGCAGATTATGATAAAGTGATGTTAGATGAATTACGTGATATGGAGCCAGCAAATCTACTAGAACGTTTTGATAGAAGATTTGTTCAGGGAATGATTGGAGCAAAATATAAACTTGGACTTGGAAAAAAAGTATACGATGATCTTGCAGTCGAACTACACAGACCTAAAAAAAAAAAGTTCCCACGACGTAAAGTTGTCGCAAACGCTGTAGATAATATCTGGGCAATAGATTTGGTGGATGTATCCAATCTGGCTCAGTTTAACGTTGGCGCTGATGGTGCTCCAGAAAAGTATTTGTTTAATGTTATAGATGTTTTTAGTAAATACGCTTTCAGTGTACCTGTTTTGGATAAGACAGGGACTTCAATGACTGACGCGCTAAAACAAATAATAACGAGTACAGAAAGAAAACCAAATAAAATCTGGACTGATCACGAAGCTGAGTTTTTTAACAAAAAGTTTAAGCAGTTTCTAGAACAAAATAATATAAAAAATATGTTACAGGAAACGAAGGTAAAAGAGTTGTTGTCGAGAGATTTAATCGCACGCTAAACGAAAAAAATACTCAAACATATGACAGCTAAAAACACCAACAGGTACATCGGTGACCTTTCTCGAATCGTAGGCGAATATAATAACACGAAACATCGAACCATCAAAATGTCACCTAATGATGCTATTAAAAATCCGATATTAGCAAATGAAAACATGTACCGCAGACAGAAATTTAAGGTTGGTGATAAAGTTAGAATTTCTTTGATATAAAAGGTATTTGCAAAAGGATTTACTCCGAACTGGAGCGAAGAAGTATTTGTTGTTGATAAAGTACTTTTAACAATACCTGTAACGTACGCTTTAAAAGATCTGGCAGGGGAACCTATCATAGGTAGTTTTTACGAACAAGAACTACAGAAAACTGAGTAGGATGTTTTTGTTATTGAAAAAGTGATTAGGAGAAAAGGAGATAAAAGTTTAGTCAAATGGCGTGGGTATAGCGATACATTTAACAGTTGGATCCCAAGCAAACAAATTATGATATAACGCTATTATAAATTTCCTCATACTTTTGTTTGACAGATTTACATTTTACTGGTTTACATAACGATACTAGATAATGTCTGCGATCGTCAGAGATCGTCATTAGGTTAAAAATATTGACAAATATGAAATCGAATTTGATATTTTTCTGTTGGCCTGGAATATTGATGTTTATGAAAGGTCTGATTAGCTGCCAAAACATTTGCTGTTCGGCAACAGTAAAATTAAATTTTATAATTTGTTTAGCAATGTGATACTTGGCATTATATCGTTCATGGTTGGTCTGCTCTAATTAGATCTGTCAGCAACAGTGTCTATTTCACCATCATCATTAGATTTGTTGTAATATAAAATATCATCTTCACTATAACCAACAGATTTGTCTATGAAATCTTTGGAAAATGTAATACTATGCGTGACCTTATCACTAGTATCTTCTGCGTATAATTCAGCGAGTCGTTTCATCAAGTCCATTATTATAATATATTTTTATATAATTTGTTATTATAAGATGACTAGCGAGGTAAAATATCACCAAAAAGTTATTATATTAAATTACAAAGAGCTAGCCGAAGCGGTAAGAAAATGTTTGTTGGGTTATAGTGCATATTCTGTTGACGTTATTGTAATGCAAGGTGATTCCCATAAAATATTGCTGACAGAAGCAGAAAAAATACAATTAATGAAAGTGAAGTAACGACGCTAAAATTTGATCATCATGATGTTATAGCATTTGCTCTCATTGTTTGAATAAAACTGAGCTATGAAATATTTTTAATCATCATATCTAAAACAATCCTAGCATTGTACTTGATTGAAATTGTTGATTTTATTACTCCATCAGCTACAAATTTTACGACTTTGGGATTTATCTTATAATATTTCATCGCAGCTGTAATCGATTTGAATTTTATCTCCTCGTCCGTTTCGAGTTTTAACGAAACAACAGGTTTTGCTGGACGTCTAAAATTATCACCACTACCTCGTCCTTTTTGACATTTTCCTGTTGCGTCAATAACGCTTAATTTTCCAATCGATTGTCTGTTTTTACGTTATTGATGTGATTAATAACCAGACCATCAGGTATAGATCCGTTGAACTTACCTATGGCCAAAATAACAAACTTTATTTGTCGATGTTTTTCTAACAGTTACCCTGATATATCCCATATTGCTCATGGTACTAAAAACGTTTTTAGTTTTTCTGTTTCTAATAATACCTCGAGCATTAGCCTCGTATAAATTAAAGACCAGATGCGGCTGAAACTCGTTTTGTAAAGATAAGTTTTCACTGTTGTCATCAGTGACTGCACCGTTCACATGATATACACGCTGTCCCTTTGGAATGTCATCTTAAGATAACGTGTAAATAAAATCTTTTCTAAGCATTGTAATCTTCTCAGTATTATCTCCCTTTACACTAAACTGATAACCCGCTGGCGTTAATTTGCCAACAGATATTCTAGTTTTGATGTTAATGACTGAACCTAATGCATTTCCAGCTTATAATTTGTACTTTGGGTAAACGTGATATACCTCTTGCTCACGTGCGCTTGTCAGATTTTCTGTCATTATACTATATTGATTTTTGTCATCTCTAATTGTTTTTCAAACTAAGCGCATGTGCAGTGTGAGGTAAATTATCAATTAGATATTAGACTATAGTATAGCAATGTCGAAATTGCGTGATATAGCCAAGAAAAGCCTTATGGGAGAACCTGATAAAATAGCGACTGCTTTTGCAGGTTTTGACAACAGTTTTCGGTTTGATAAACAGATCGTGCTGATAAATTTTACTGCAACAAATCTTTACCACCTACTACAGATAACTGTAAAACGTGAGCTTGAAAGACACAAAATTATAAGATTATTAGTGCAATATCATGCTATATTTTCAAAGCTACTTGTAACGAAAGAATCAACTGACAAGGAAATTGCAGATCCTTATATGAATGCAAAATCAAGACGTGTTTTGCTTGGGACTGATCTTTTATCACTATCTGATGAAGTACACCAAGAAATTTGGAAAAAATAGAGGAATTCATCGATTTCGGTTCGGGTTGGAAGTTTGAAATGATCAAAGAAATTTTGTTTCACACGATGAAATATGACGCATTACGCGGTAGTTCGTACATCGACCTGCCACCAAAAATAAAAAATAAAAGATGTTGTATAAACATAAAAAACGTAGATAACAAATGTTTCCGATGGGCTGTTCTTTACGCGCTATTTCCAACAGAAAAAAAAACGCTACTCGTGTTGAAAAGTATATTAGTCACGTGCCAAGATTAAATTTTAAAGATATTAACTTTCCAGTGGCAGTAATTCGAATACCAAAATTTGAGAAGCAAAATAATGTTTTGATTAACGTTTTCGGACTAGATGAAAAAGAGGACGTATATCCGAGATATATTTCAGAAAAAAGCTTTACAATCGACTATAGATTTACTGTTTTATAAAAATCATTACGTTTGGATTAAAAACTTTAACGGACTAGTTAGTAGACAGTATAATAAGAATAAGAACAAAAAGTTCTTTTGTTACCGCTGCTTGCATGGCTGTACAAACAATGAAACATTACAAAAGCATTTACAGTACTTTACTGATGTACAAAGAATAACAATGCCATCTAAAAAAGATAGTGTCTTACAGTTTGTCCATCATAATCATAAACTAAAAATTCATTTCATTATATACGCCGATTTTGAGTGTTTACTTCAACCTGTACTTGGCGTAGAAAATAATCCTAATCAATCGAGTACACAAAAGTTCAAAATCATGTTCCATGTGGAGTAGCGTACAAGGTAGTTTGTTGTACTGATTCTAGATTATCTAAACCAATCCAATACTATCGTGGTAAAAATCCAGCTGTCTGGCTTCTCAAGCAATTGATTAACGAAGTTGATAATATATTTACTCGCTTGAAAAAAGTAAATCCAATGTTACAATTAACACCTCAACAAGAATCTGATCACGAGCAAGCGGAAATTTGGTATATTTGTGAAAAAGCTTTTGATACTGACAATGTCGAAACTGACAAAAAAGTACATGACCATTGTCATTTAACGGACAGTACCGTGGAGCGGCTCATGATTAGTGTAATTTAAAATTTCATGCTCCAGATTTTATTCCAATTATTCTTCACAACTTTCGAGGATATGATAGTCATATTTTAGTAGAAGCTCTTGGTGATCCGGTCATAAAAGCTCGTCTAAAACTCGATAACATCATCAAATGCATTCCAAATAATTTTGAAAAGTATATGTCAGTTACGCTAGGTAAATTGCGTTTCATTGACAGCCTGCAGTTCATGTCAGCATCGTTAGCTAGTAAAATATTGTAGTAAATTTGATAACCTAAGAGACTGTTTTGGAGATAAATTTAATCTACTAGCAAAAAAAGGAGTTTTCCATACGAATATCTCAACGATTGGAGTAAATTTGATGAAACATCATTACCTGACAAAGATAAATTTTACTCGCAACTTAAAAATGAACATATCGTGGATGATGAGTACAAGTATGCACAAGATATCTTGAAAGAGTTTGATTGTGAGACTTTTGGTGATTATCATGATTTGCATTTGAAAACTGACGTGTTATTATTAGCAGATGTTTTTGAAAGTTTTCGAGAAGTGAGTTATGACAATTATGGACTAGATCCTTGCTGGTATTATTCTGCCCCTGGGCTGTCATTGAATGCTCTGCTAAAGTTTAGTAAGGTAAGGTTAGAATTACTGACTGACGTTGATAAGTTCAATTTTATTGAAAAAGGGGGGGGCCCGAGTGGCCGAGTGGTCTAAAGCGCTGTCCGTTACGGATCACTGCCATCTCACCTCTATCTGCGTGGGTTCGAGTCTAAGATTCGGCGAATGTGGATATGTGAGAGAGCTTGCCAGTAGCTTCTCGTGGGTCGGTGGTTCTTTCCGGTGATTTCCCGGTTTCTTCCTCCACCACTAATACTGGCCGCCATGTATAGCCTTTGCTGTGCTGAAAAATGGCGTTAAACCCCACAACAACAATAACAAATTGAAAAAGGTATCAGAGGCGGTATTAGCTTGATAACGAAAACATATGCTGAAGCAAGCAACAAATATTTGAAAGAGTATAATCCTAAGCTTCCTTCGAGGTATATAGTTGATCTAGATTGCAATATCTTTACGGTGGTTCAATGATAGAACCAATGCCTCTTGGTGGATTTCATTGGATCACGGCTGATCGTTTTATATCTGAAACAGAAAAAAAGATACCTGACGATGTTTCATATTTCGTTGAAGTTGATCTCGATTATCCAACTTGGCTACACAAATTGCATAACGATTACCCTTTCTGCGCGGAATCGATGGTCATAGATTATAGTTTGTTATCAAAAGAACAACAAGCGTTAGCATCACCAAGGCAACAATCTATTGTCAAGAAACTAGTACCAAATTTGCTTCATAAACGTAATTAAGTTTTGCATTACAAAGTTTTAAAACAAGCAGTCGATGCTGGTCTTGTGTTGAGAAAAGTTCATCGTGTACTAAAATTTAATCAGTCGCCGTTGGATGAGAGACTACATTAACTCCAACACTTCAAGGAGAGCTGCAGCAAAAACTGATTTTGAGAAAAACTTCTTTAAACTGATGAACAATGCTGTTTTTGGTAAGACGATGGAGAATATTAGGAAACGCGTAAATATCAAGCTAGTTAATGATGTCAATCGCAGAAACAAACTTGTGTCAGATGATGATTTTGTGAGCATGAAAATTTTTAATGAGAATCTTGTTGCGATACAAAGAAGAAAAACAAATCTAAAGCTAAACAAGCCGATCTACTTTGGAGCTGCAGTGTTAGATTTATCAAAGTGGCTGATGTACGATTTTCATTATAATTTTGTTAAAAATCAGTGGCCGGCCAGTAGATTATTGTTTATTGATACTGATTTACTCGTATATGAAATCGAATGCGACGACATCTATCAGGACATGTACAATAATCGACATCTGTTTGATCTTTCTGATTACCCACGTGACAGTAAATTTCATGACGACACAAATAAAAAGGTTATTGGTAAGTTCAAAGATGAAATGAACTCGAGCGCTATCAAATATTTTATCGGATTACGCAGCAAAATGTACGCCGTATTGTTAGACAATAATAAAATAACGAAAAAAGCAAAGGGTTTGCCTCGTGATTTTGTTAAAAAGTTTATGAAATTTGATGACTACAAGTACGCACTTGATGGCGGTGTTAGTTTATGAGAGCTATGGCTATTCGGACTAATCATCATAAGCTTGAAAAAGATGTCATTATCAAACGTGGATTGAGTCATTTTGATGACAAACGTTATTGCGAAAATGGTGTAAATACTCTTGCCCTTGGGTATTGTCATGATGACCGACTAAAATTTTATCTAAACTTATAAAATAATGTTTGAAAAATTGACAATGACAAATAGCTACAGTAGTAAAATCAAATATCTAATGATGGACTGCAATCAATTGACAGTTAAATTTAATAATGAAACATCAGGTACATGTTTTAGTGGAACATGTGACAAGCTAAAACTTTCACTCATCAGATCTGATAACAGCGAGTATTTCAATTATCTCGAACAATGGTATCAAAAGTTGCTAGCGGAATTTATAAACTTTCACAGTCCGATTAGCCAGCAAAAATATACTAAACTCACAATTGATCTCGATCGGTCAAAGGTATATTTTATCGACAAAATTATCCTCTAAACAAACCACAGATAAAAGATTTGTTCGAGTCCCGTCGCTGTGTGAGCAGTAAAGTAAAATTTCGTCTCTACAATCATAATAATGAAGTATTTCTAATATCAACATTTGAAATATTAACCATTGGTAATGAGGTATAAAATAATATCACTTACCTTTCTCACTACGTTCTAATTTCCGCTTGTCTACCTGGTAAAGGCCGGTTCTACCGCGTTATTAAGAATCTACAGGTCTTTTATACACGGGCGATCACGTGTGAGTATTATGAGATTGCATTGGTCCACAACCTCTGTATGACGCGAGCTTACCTGGATTATTCACCGATCACGTGGCATCATACCTGCACCTGTTGTTGTGTAAAAATACAGGACAGGGTATCACCTGTTGTGGTATAATGACGGAGCTTCTGTAAGCTTACCTGGATACCGAATCTCTACTTGGATTCACTAACACTGTAATGACAGAGAGGGGGGTGAGCTAAAAACCTTACTAATACTTTTGTAAAAAAGAGGTGGGGGTATAGTTTAGGACATAGTTTGTATTTGTTTGGAGGGGTAAAAATAGGGTTTGAGTTAGAAATCTTGTTTTCCCCTACTACTATGTTCATAAAAAGGAGAGTAGACTATAACTGCTGCGCGAAATAAACCTGTATCGAGGGTAGCAAGAAAAATAGGGCTAGAGCTAAGAAATGGAGGACAGATGACAGTGAAACCTGTATACCATCCGCTTATTGAAACGGGTTATAAAAAGTAATGCAATTCGGAAATTGTAAAATTTACACACAACGTCGACGAAAAATATAACAGTGATAGACACCATCTTACATACTGTAAGAAAAAGGCAAGCATATAGCGTAAATATATGTATTTAGTTCCGGTATTAAAATGTTGTGTCTGTATATAAGAATATAAAATGTGTATATGATGGGAGAGGTGCAGTTAATGGCCAAACCCTCTTCCTTCCCAGCAACAAACACACACACACACACACACACACACACACACACACACACACACACAGAGTGTGAAAGAATTGAAAGTCTTCATGGAGTAAGTTGGGATTATTTTTAAATAAGATGGTTCAACGTACACCATGCAATCACTCAAAATTTGAAAGCATCTGAAAGCATTGCCTCCTGCACACTAGATATTCTATCCCTCATACCACCTTGCCGTCATTTTTACGTGCTCTGCTACTAACTATATTTCTGGATCGCAACTACGTGTTATTCCCAAAGTTTCTCCATCATGCGCTACTGCAAATTTAAAGTAATTTGGGACCCGTAAAAAACAGCACTAGACAGGCCTGGCCGAACATAAGTGTTTACTCTTTGGCAAACAAAAACTCGTCAAAGATTCCATACTTTTACTCCTATAGTTTAATCTGATCACAGATTTTCCAGGATAATCCAAGACGATCAATCATTGACTTATTTGTCTGTGATAATGATACGATCATACAATCAGATTTCAAAAAATGTATTTATTTATGTACCTTCACGGTTAAAAAATGTTCCCAAAAACTCAAAGTCCCCCCCCAAAAAAAATCGTATAGCAAGTTACCACCCCTCCCTTCTCTCCTTGAGATGTCATGAGCAGACGTAACTATCAATATAATACGATTGTAATAAATGAGCGACTAGACTCGACATGGACATACTGTCAATATAATAATATTGTAATAAATGGAAGACTAGACTCAACATGGACATACTGTCAATATAATACGATTGTAATAAATGGAAGACTAGACTCAACATGGACATAATGTCAATATAATACGATTGTAATAAATGAACGACTAGACTCGACATGGACATACTGTCAATATAATAATATTGCAATAAATGGAAGACTAGACTCAACATGGATATGCGGTCAATATAATACGACTGTAATAAATGGAAGGCTAGACTCAACATGGACATGCTGTCAATATAATACGATTGTAATAAATGGAAGACTAGACTCAACATGGACATACTGTCAATATAATACGATTGTAATAAATGGAAGACTAGACTCAATATGGACATAATGTCAATATAATACGGTTGTAATAAATGGAAGACTAGACTCAACATGGATATGCTGTCAATATAATAAGATTGTAATAAATGGAAGACTAGACTCAACATGGACATATTGTAATTATAATACGATTGTAATAAATGGAAGACTAGACTCAATATGGACATAATGTCAATATAATACGGTTGTAATAAATGGAAGACTATACTCAACATGGACATGCTGTCAATATAATAAGATTGTAATAAATGGAAGACTAGACTCAACATGGACATGCTGTCAATATAATAAGATTGTAATAAATCGAAGATGTAATAAATGGAAGACTAGACTCAACATGGACATACTGTCAATATAATACGATTGTAATAAATGGAAGACTAGACTCAATATGGACATAATGTCAATATAATACGGTTGTAATAAATAGAAGACTAGACTCAACATGGACATGCTGTCAATATAATAAGATTGTAATAAATGGAAGACTAGACTCAACATGGACATGCTGTCAATATAATAAGATTGTAATAAATGGAAGACTAGACTCAATATGGACATAATGTCAATATAATACTGTTGTAATAAATGGAAGACTAGACTCAACATGGACATGCTGTCAATATAATAAGATTGTAATAAATGGAAGACTAGACTCAACATGGACATACTGTAATTATAATACGATTGTAATAAATGGAAGACTAGACTCAATATGGACATAATGTCAATATAATACGGTTGTAATAAATGGAAGACTAGACTCAACATGGACATGCTGTCAATATAATAAGATTGTAATAAATGGAAGACTAGACTCAACATGGACATGCTGTCAATATAATAAGATTGTAATAAATGGAAGACTAGACTCAATATGGACATAATGTCAATATAATACTGTTGTAATAAATGGAAGACTAGACTCAACATGGACATGCTGTCAATATAATAAGATTGTAATAAATGGAAGACTAGACTCTATATGGACATAATGTCAATATAATACGGTTGTAATAAATGGAAGACAGGAATCAACATGGACATTATATCACAAACTAGAACATTAGCTCGCCTCGACGAACTTACGAGTAAGTAACGTAGGTGTTCACACATACATAAAGCACGAATATATGTACATTACTGTCTCAATCATTCTTTCTTCCTAGGTCTAAGGAACAACTTTGTGAGTCTCGTATATTTATACTCGGGAAAAGGGGTTACAGGGGCTAACCTCAGATGCATATGTACATTATTTATTCCAGTTTGGATCAAGCTTTGCGTTTTGATCATGACCACATACGTTTTTTTGCACCCATTATACATACTATCATACACCCAGAGTAGTAGAAGAAAGTAAGAATCCGAGCTCAACAACCCCTCTCCCCACCCCTCCAGACCTCCAAACAAATACAAAATACCTAGGTAACGTAATAGAACACCTGTTGCAATCAATAATTACGCTAAGAATCCGAGCTCAACAACCCCTCTCCCCACCCCTCTAGACCTCCAAACAAATACAATAGAACACCTGTTGCAAAATACCTAGGTAACAGGTAAATTTAATTACGTGATCTTCCAGAATAAGCAAAATGATATGTCAGACTCAATTTTCCAAATCATTACGATTTAACAGAGCGTGGCGATTGTGGACTAAATTACGCATTAGAATTCCAGTAAGGTAAGTGGTATTATACCTCATTACCAACTGTTAATGTCTCAACTGTAGATATCAAAAATATTTCATTATCATGGTAATCGAGGCTAAACTTTACTTTACCGCTCACATAACGACGGGACTCAAACAAATCTTTTATTTGTGATTTGTTAAGAGGGTATTTTTTGTCGATAAAATACACCGTTGACCGATCAAGATCAATTGTAAGTTTGGTGTATTTTTGCTGACTAATCGGACAGTGAAAGTTTTTAAATTCCGCTAGCAACTTTTGATGCAATTGTTCGAGATAATTAAAATACTCGCTGTCATCAGATCTGATGAGCGAAGTTTTAACTTGTCACGGGTACCACTAAAGCATATGCCTGATGTTTCATTATTAATTTCAACTGTCAATGGTTTGTCGTCCATCATTAGATATTTGATTTTGCTACTGTAGTTATTTGTCAATGTCAAATTTTCAAACATTATTTCTTAAGTTTAGATAAAATTTTAGTTTGCAAAGATAATGTCAAGTATATCTCTATCATCATGACAATACCCAAGTGCAAGTGTATCTACCCCATTTTCGCAATAACGTTTATCATCAAAATTGCTCAAACCGCGTTTGATAAGGACATCTGTTTCGAGCTTATGATGATTTGTCCGAATTGACATAGCTCTTATAAAACTAACACCGCCATCAAGCGCATACTTGTAGTCATCAAATTTTATAAACTTTTTAACAAAATCACGAGGTAGACCTTTTGCTTTTTTTGTTATTTTATTATTGTCTAACAATACGGCATACATTTTACTACGTAATCCGATAAAGTATTTGATAGCGCTCGAAATCATTTCATCTTTAAACTTACAAATAACCTTTTTATTTGTGTCGTCATGAAATTTACTGTCACGTGGGTAATCAGAAAGATCAAACAGATATATATTATCATGCATATCCTGATAGACGTCTTCGCATTCGATTTCATATACGAGCGAATCAGTATCAGTAAATAATAATCTACTAGCCGGCCATTGATTTTTAACAAAATTATAATGAAAATCATACATCAGCCACTTTGATAAATCTAACACTGAAGCTCCAACGTAGATCGGCTTGTTTAGCTTTAGATTTGTTTTTCTTCTTTGTATCGCAACAAGATTCTCATTAAAAATTTTCATGCTCACAAAATCATCGTCTGACACAAGTTTGTTTCTGCGATTGACATCATTGACTAGTTCGATATTTACGCGTTTCCTAATATTCTCCATTGTCTTACCAAAAACAGAAATGTTCATCAGTTTGAAAAAGTTTTTCTCAAAATCAGTTTTTGCCGCAGCTCTTCTTGTAGTGTTCGAGTTAATATAACCTCTCATCCACGGCGACTGATTAAATTTTAGTACGCGATTAACTTTTCTCAACAAGAGACCAGCATCGACTGCTTGTTTTAAAGCTTTGTAATGCAAAACATAATTACGTTTATGAAGCAAATTTGGTACTAGTTTCTTTACCATAGAATGTTGTCTTGGTAATACTGACGCTTGTGTTTCTTCTGATAACAAACTATAATCTATGACCATCGATTCCGCACAGAAAGGATAATCGTTATGAAATTTGTGTAGCGAAGTTGGATAATCGAGATCAACTTCAACGAAATACGAAACATCGTCGGGTATCTTTTTTTCTGTCTCTGATAGAAATTGATCAGCCGTGATCCAATGAAATCCATCAAACGGCATTGATTCTGCCATCGAATACCCGTACAAGTTATTACAATCTAGATAAACTATATACTTTGAAGGAAGGTCAGGATTATACTCTTTCAAATATTTGTTGTTTGCTTCAGCATATTTCTTCGTTATCAAGCTAATACCGCCTCGGATACCTCTTTCGATAAAATTGAACATATCAACATCAGTCAGTAATTCCAACCTTACCTTACTAAACTTTAACAGAGCATGCCATGACAGTCCGGGGGCAGAATAATACCAGCAAGGATCTAGTCCGTAATTATTTTAACTCACTTCTCGAAAACTTTCAAAAACATCTGCTAATAATAACACGTCAGTTTTCAAATACAAATCATGATAATCACCAAAAGTCTCACAATCAAACTCTTTCCAGATATCTTGTGCATACCTGTACTCGTCATCGGTTACGTTTTCATTTTTAAGTTGTGAGTAAAATTTGTCTTTGCCAGGTAAAGATGTTTCATCAAATTTACTCCAATCGTCGAGATATTCGTATGGAAAAACTCCTTTTTTAGTTAGTAGATTAAATTTATCTCCAAAACAGTCTCTTAGGTTATTAAATTTACTACAATCTTTTACTAGCTCATCTAACGATGCTGCCATAAACAGCAGGCTGTCTGTCAATAAAACGTAATTTACCTAGCGTAACTGACATATACTTTTCAAAATTATTTGGAATGCATTTGATGACATTATTGAGTTTTATATGAGCTTTTAGCTCAGGATCACCAAAAGCTTCTACGATGATGTGACTATCATATCCTCGAAAATTGTGAAGAATAACTGGAATAAAATCTGGAGCGTGAAATTTTAAATTACACTGGTCATGAGCCGCTCCACGATACTGTCCGGTCAAATGGCAATGGTCACGTACTTTTTTCCTGACATTGTCAGGGTCAAAAGCTTTTTCACAAATATAACAAATTTTCGCTTGCTCGTGATCGGATTTTTGTTGAGGTGTTAATTTTAACATTGGAGTTAGTCTTTTCAAACGATAATTTATATGATCAACTTCGCTGATCAATTGCTTGAGAAGCCAGACAGCTGGATTTTTACCACGATAGAGTTGGATTGGTTTAGATAATCTCGAATCAGCGCAACAAACTACCTTGTACGCTACTCCACATGGAACATGATTTTGAATTTTTCTTGTACTCGATTGGTTAGGATCATTTTCTACGCCAAGTACAGGTTGAAGTAAGCATTCGAAATCGACGTATATGACGAAAGGAATTTTTAGTTTGTGATTATGATGGACAAACTGTAACACGCTATCTTTTTTAGATGGCATTGTTATTCTTTGTACGTCACTACAGTACTGCAAATGCTTTTGTAATGTTTCATTGTCTCTACAACCGTGCAAGCAGCGATAACAAAAAAAAACTTTTTGTTGTTATTTTTATTATACTGTCTTCCAACTAGTCTGTTAAAGTTTTTTATCCAAACGTAATGATTTTTATAAAACAGTAAATTGATAGTCGATTGTGAAGCTTTTTCTGAAATATACCTCGGATAGACATTTTCTTTTTCATCTAATCCGAAAACGTTAATCGAAACATTATTTTGCTTTTCAAACTTTGGTATTTGATTTTCTGCCACTGGAAAGTCAATACCAGCACAATTTAATCTTGACACGTGACTGATATACTTCTCAACGCGATCAGCTTTTTTTCTGCTGGAAATAGCGCGGAAAGAACAGCCCATTGGAAACATTTGCTATCTACGTTTTTTATGTTTATACAGCACTGTTTATTTTTTATTTTTAGTGGCAGGTCGATATAAGAACTACCGCGTAATGCGTTATATTTCATCGTGTGAAACAAAATTTCCTTGATCATTTCAAACTTCCAACCCGAACCTAATTCGGTAAATTCTTCTATTTTTTTCCAAATTTCTTGGTGTATTTCATTAGATAGTGACAAAAGATCACTACCAAGTAAAACACGTCTAGATTTTGCGTTGATGTAAGGGTCTGCAATTTCCTTGTTAGTAGATTCTTCCGTCACAAGTAGTTTTGAAAATACAACATGATATTGCACAAACAATCTTAGACCCTTGTGTTTTTCAAGCTCACGTTTTACAGTCGTCTGTAGCAGATGAAAGAGATTTGTTTCAGTAAAATTTACTAAAACATTTTGATTATCAAACTAATAACTGTTGTAGAATCCTGTAAAGGCAGTCGCTATTTTTTCAGGTTCTCCAATAAGTCTCTTCTTGGCTATATCACGCAATTTCAACATCGCTATACTATAATCTAATATCTAATTGATAATTTACCGCACACTGCGCATGCGCTAGAAAAACAATTAGAGATAAAAAATATCACCTATAATATAATGACAGTAAATCTGACAAGCGCACGTGAGCAAGAGGAATATCACGTTTACCAAAAGTACAATCTGTACGCTGGAAATGTATTAGGTTCGGTTATTAACATCAAAACTGGAATATCTGTTGGTAAAGCAACGCCAGCGGGTTATACGATTAGTGTAAAGGGAGATAATACTGAAGGGATTACGATGTTTAGAAAAGATTTTATTTACACGTTATTTTGCGATGACATTCCAGAGGGGAAACGAGTATATCATTATAACGGTAAAGTCACTGATGATAATATTGAAAATTTATCCTTACAAGACGAGTTTCAGCCGCATCCGGTCTTTGATTTATACGAGGCTAACGATCGCGGTATTATTAGAAACAGAAAAACTAAAAAAGTTCTTAGTTCTATGAACAATATGGGATATCTTATAGTAACTGTTAGAGGAACATCGACAGATCAAGTTTGTTATACTGGTCATAGGTTTGTTTACGAGGTGTTCAACGGATCTATACCCAATGGTCTGGTTATTAATCATATCAATAACGTAAAAACAGACAATCGATTGGAAAATCTGGAGCTAGTGACCCAACAGGAAAATGTGAGAAAAGGACGAGGTGGTGGTATTAATTTTAGATGCCCAATAAAACCTGTTATTTCGTTAAACCTTGAAACGGATGAGGAGATCAAATTCAAATCAATTACAGCTGCGGCGAAATATTATAATATAAATCCCAGAGCAGTAAAATATGTAGCTGATGGAGCAACAAAATCAGCTTTTTCAAACAAGTATAATGCTAGTATTATTTTTAGATATGAGGATTAATTATACTTAACAGTTCTGTTATTGTTAAACAATGATGAGCAAATGCTAAAACATCATCGCGATTAAATTTTAGCGTCACTGCTGCACTTTCATCAATTTTTTTTCTGCTGCTGTTAATAATATTTTATGAGAATCACCTTGCATTACAAAAATCTCAACGGAATATGCACCATAACCAGACAAGCATTTTCTTACCGCTTCGGTCAGTTCGTGGTAGTTTATTATATTAACTTTTTGGTGATATTTTACCTTGTCAGTCATCTTATAACATAAATTATATAAAAAGTATATTATAATATGGATATGATGAAACGACTCGATCAACTATACGAAGAAGATACTAGTGATATCAGCGATAAGGTCTCCACAATCTCTAATGATATGATAGACAAATCTGTTGGTTATAACGAAGATGATATTTTATATAACAACGAATCTGATGATGGTGAAATAGTCACTGTTACTGACAGATCTAATTACCGCAGACCAACCACTGGAAAATATAATGTCAAGTATCACATTGCTAAAAAAATTATAAAATTTGATTTTACCGTTACCGAACAGCAGGTATTTTTGCAGTTAATCAGACCTTTTTTAAACATCAAAATTTCAGGTCGACAGAAAAATATAAAATTTGATTTCATCTTTGTCAAGATATTTAATCTAATGACGATCTCTGACGATCGCAGACAATATCTAATATCATTATGTAAACCAGTAAAAGGTGTATCTATCAAACGAAAGTATGAGGAAATTTATAATAGCATTATTTCACAGTCAATAAAATCGACCGGGATGGAATCCAGCTGTTAAATTTATCGCTATACCCACGCCATTTGACTAAACTTTTATCGCCTTTTTTCCAAATCACTTTTTCGATAACGAAAACATCTTGTTCAGTTTTTTGTAGTTATTGTTCGTAAAAACTACCTACTATAGGTTCCCCTGCCAGATCTTTTAAAACGTACGTTACAGGTACTGTTAAAAGTACCTTATCAACCACAAATACTTCTTCGCTCCAGTTTAGAGTAAATCCTTTTTCAAATATCTTTTTAGTCAAAGAGATTCTAACTTTATCACCGACCTTAAATTTATGTCTGCGGTACATGTTTTCGTTTGCTAATATTGGATTTTTGATAGCGTCATTGGGTGACATTTTGATGGTTCGATGTTTCGTGTTATTATATTCGCCTACGATTTGAGAAAGGTCATCGATGTACCTGTTGGTGTTTTTAGCTGTCATATGTTTGTGTAATTTTTCGTTTAACGTGCGATTAAATCTTTCAACGATAACGCTTTTGCCTTCGTTTCCTGTAACATATTTTTTATATTATTTTGTTCTAGAAACTGCTCAAACTTTTTGTTAAAAAACTCGGCTCCATGATCAGTCCAGATTTTATTTGATTTTCTTTCTGTACTCGTTATTATCTGTTTTAGCGCATCAGTGATTGACGTTCCTGTTTTATCTGAAACTGGCACACTAAAAGCGTATTTGCTGAAAACATCTGTGACATTAAACAAATATTTCTTATTATCGTTAAACTGAGCCAGATTGGATACATCTACCAAATCTATTGCCCAGATATCATCTACAGCGTTTGCTACAACTTTTCGTCTCGGAAACTTTTTTTTAGGTCTGTGTAGTTCGACTGCAAGATCATCGTATACTTTTTTTTCCCGAGTCCGAGTTTATATTTTGCTCCTATCATTCCCTGAACAAATCTTCTATCAAAACGTTCTCGTAGATTTGTTGGCTCCATATCATGTAATTCGTCTAACATTATTTTATCACAATCTGCTTTCGAGTTTTCATGATCACGATAATAGATATCGTGACGCATCGCTATTGCATCCACTTGATTATAAGGCTCTTGTCCCGGCAATGGATTATCGTTTTCATCTAGTTGTTGATCTAGCGGATTGTAAGGACCTGTATAACGATGACCTGGCAAGGTCCAACCGCCTTTTGGTTTTGGTAATTTACCAATTAGTTTATGTATATCTATACCTAACCCTATTATTTCTCTGTTGTTACAACGTTGACAGTACGTAATGATTTTATCTTGTTCTATGCAAAGATCTTTGTCACAATCACTATTGCATTTTATTTTATTTTATTTTGTTTCATAAGATTAATCGTCGATCAAGAGATAACTCTATCAACGCTAGATCCTACTTGTTTTTTCAAAAACACACTTTTCTTTCTACCACAGATTGCACAAATACTTTTTAACATCGTTCTATTATTTTTCGTTTTTTCCGTCATCTCATCCTTCTTCTATGTTTTAGTTTTGCATTTGAGACAGTATGTTGACATTATTATATCAAGGAGTTTAGATAAAATTGATTGGAATCTTATCATTCGCATGAGAAGGGTGCTCATCAAATTGTAAAATAAACTTCAAAAAGTTTTTACTTCTAGAGCTTTCACTTCGGGACATCTGTCTGACAAACATGATACAATAATAACCACAAGCTGATGTTCCAATCGGCTGTAGTTGATTAGACGAATAATTTATTTTATCAAATTTTTTTAAAATATATTTTTTTATGAGATCGCTTGGAGGAAGTCCGAACGAATCAAAATAATTGTTATCGTGAACAGCAACCCAGTGGGTGCCAGAGCCATCATTGAAGTTTTCAATATTTACAACACAAGAACCGCCTGTTGGTACGTCATCGAGTTCATCTTTGGAAAATACTCCTCGAAATCCAACAACGTCCTTCAATTTTTCAATGATGTTAAAATTGCTCAATAACGTCTGGTCCCTGGTAGAGTTAATCCGCGTCCAATTCCTAGTAAGTTTGGCAGCAGACTTCCCGCTAGTCCCGCTAAAAGTGGAGCGAAAGGAATAATTCCTCCTTGTTTTGTTTGTTTGCGTTTGGTTGTTTTCTTTTTTTCGATGATTTTGTTTTTTTCGGCGACTTTTTCGTTGGCATTTTATTTTATACTGTTACATAAAATTAACGATAGATTTGTTTGATACCACGACCTTCGACTGCTTTCTTCGTTGCGTCAGAGACTGCTCCTGACGCAGCCGCAAGTCCAAGTGTACCAAGTACTGGTAAAACTCTGCTAGCTATTGCTGATAACGCTGGTCCAAAAAATCCACCTTCTTTTGACATTGCAGTTACCTGAGAAACAGATAATTTCAGCACAAAAGGTTTGTTGCGATCGAGTTTATTGATTTGTTGTTGCGTTAGCATGACTTTTACTGCAATTTTATTTGAAGTTTCCGGAGAGATCATCAAAGAAACAGAGCTGCGTTTAGCAACAGCTGCTGATAATTTTTCAACTTGACCAGATGTTAGGTATATTTCTCGAGTTGTGTATTTGGTTTTCATAATGTTATATCCAAGTTGTTAGATTAAACTTGTACTGTCATTCTTCCTTTGATTGTATCGATGGTCAGAAATCGATCACTAACCAATAGCGTGTATACGTTATAATGTTCAGCTGGCACATCGCCCAGTGTCCACGTGACCTCAATATCTGCAGTCGATCCCACAACACGCTCCAAATGTTTTGATACGTCAAAGTAAAAGATGGGATAGAGCGATCGAAACTCTTCTATTGATATTTGAGATCCACTGTCCGCGTTCTGATATTTTTGCATTGCTTCCATAAGATACATGTACGGCAGAGATGTTTCTGGTGGCGTCTACGGCAAAATTACATTCGATTGCACGTTCGGGATACTGTTTGGAATTTACTCTCACAAATATTCGTCTAACGTCTGGGTTATCGAATACGGAGTTGTTCATTTCCTGATTGTTACGACGTTCTTGTCGTTGAAATACGATAAACAAGTGTCGCGGTAGTTGTTCGCTGGGCGTGGTCGTTACACGCCACGTGTAATCAGTCGCGTTGGGAATGGCTGTTTGATAAATCCTGTTCTGTTGGAAGTGTATCTTTTTTGTAAAGGTGGCTAGTAAAGATTCGAGCTCCATCATTTTAGCTAATGAAGGGACAACCCGAGGCATCCACAGTGCTAATCTTGTAATAGAAAACTGTCCCTCAGCCACTCCACTGGCGTGTATTATACAATCGTTTTGATCAGCTCGATCTAATATAAGCGTATGTTTTATTCCTCGAAACACTTTGTTATAATCACGGCAAAATCCAAAGATTGTACTTAACGGAAGCATCATCGTTATTTGGCGAGATTCTGCGGCAAGTGCTTTTCGTTTAGCAAATCCTTCGTTATATTGTTGTCGTCTTATATTTGTAACGGCTAACCTGATCGAATCACCTATCGCAGCGGCATTATCATTAGCAGGATTGGCGATGAGATTATTATTATCAGCAGCAGGATTACCAGCATCAGTACGAAACTCACTCGAAACAGCTATACCTAATGAGGTATCTTTGAACCACATCATATTTGTGGCTATTGATCTGGAATAGTCATCGCTAAACGAATCGATGTTTAGTATTGTACTCGCTATGGGTAAGTGCATCGAAATATCTTCTACGGTTTGATTGGCCAGTTGGTATCGTGCACTCTTAAACAAGCTCCAACCATTATTGACGAGAGCGATTTCTACATTAGCTGAAATATCACCACCTGCTACAGTTAATATTCGGCCACGCACTTCTAACATTGCCTTATGGGGTAGTAGAAACACGTCCTCGTCTCTTGTGTTAAAAGTTCTAACCCCAGTTTTATTTGGTTCGTTCGAGTTTTCATCCAAATACTCGACATACTCTAATTCTGTTACAGCATCGTCAGTATCAATTTCTTCTGCAAGATCGAGATAGTTTTTAGCTGACATTTATTTTATAATCGTTACACAAAATTAAAAGGCAGCAGGGGTCATCGGTTTTGTGTTCTTTACAAGTTTACGTACTATTTCTTCACCACTCGGCGACAATAATTTTTTTGTTGTAGCTATCATAGCTCGTTTTGTTTCTTCTGTTGGCGCAATATCTGATATTACTCGCTTTATTTCTGATGGGGAAGGTCCTTTAATCTTATCAGCAATCTTTTGCCCTACTGCAGTGCCTGCTGAAGATGCCGCCCCTGTAGCGAAAGCTTTACCGGCGTCAAGTGCAATGGGCGCTACTTTACGCGCGATTCCTGGAATATTCTCTGCAATTGTTGTAAATATATTTCCAAAAAATCCACCTACGATTTTTCTTCGATAAACTTTTCTTCGTCTCATTTTATAAAATTATGTACATAAAATCACATGCCTAGGCAGTGCGTAGGTGTAAGTAATACGTGACTATCTCGTTGTTCACATCTATTTGTCGTCCAGATTGGTCTGTGAGTTGCATTGTAATGCTTGTAATTTGATTCTCAGGTGTTATTGGATAGTAGATAATCTGTCGCGGATTGATTTGCATGAGAGAACCTGGTGGGACTTCTGGTGAGAAACTGTAGATCGTTTGCCCGCGGTTGCCTTTTGACGTATAAGATCCAGATGCGATAGAGCAATTGATGAGTATTGTATTTACTTCTGTGATATCTACTGGTAGTTCTCCATCAAATGTCAAAGATTTATCTTCACCGGTGGTATAGTATAAAACTCTAGTAAAACCTAACATCTTTCCAATACTTCTTTCTCCAAAGAGGACTTTCATATTTCTTTTCACTGTTATCCTAGCTCGTAAGGTGTTATAATTCGCCGCTAATTCGAAATTATCTGCATTCCCACCAGCTTTTGTTAGAAGCTCTTTTATTGTTCTGTTTAGATCAGTAATGTTATAAGCTCCTTGTGGAATTTGTAGTTTGTATTGTATATCAATAAACTCTTTTTGTGATGTTGGAGATTGTTTAACATTAACGATTAAAATTTCATCATTAATCCCAGTTTTAATATTCGGCATGGCGTTCCAACAAGTACAAGAAATTAATCCAATCTCATACTGTTTTGCAGGATCTAGTTCTATTGGTGGGTTGTAATTTACTGTAAAATTCGCGCTGTTTCCTGTTATTTGTGATGAATCAAGCAATAATGTTGTTTGCATTATACTAATATGTTAGATAAGATCGCGGTGTAAAATTTCGTACTCGGATGATGTTAGTAATCCACTCGATCTTAGATGATCAAGTATATCAATAATTTCATTATCAATCTCTACACTTTCATTACCAGCTTCTTTAGAGGATATCAACAGCATTAGCCGATCGACTATGTCTGCGTTTGATGTAAAAACTTTAACTCCAGATCCAGTCTTTTCCTCTGGTAATCTTTTATCTCGTATGTTTTCATATTGTTTGAGTAGTCTTTTAAAATTCCAACTTTTGTTATAACCTCCTGGTTTATTTCGGTATTGTTCTGATGTTTTAAGAAAAACCTCAGCAATAATTCCTTCTCTAATATAAGTGAGTAATGTTGGAATATTTCTTTCATCTTTTTCATCTTTAATATCATCATCAGCACGTGAGCCATCTTCTACAATTCTTTCTAATTTTTCTATAAAATCGTTATAGTTTTCGTCTGACCAAGTTCGAATTTTGTCAATATCAATGATATTATTATTTTCAATAAACTTTTCATACTCATCATATTCTATTTTGAATCTAGCTTGTTTTCTTGAATTTTTTATAAATTCTTCAAAAGGTATTATTTTTATCATACTTTCTTGTAATAATTTTTGTTGCTCGGTTAATTCTTCAGTTTGTTCTGATAATTTTTCCATCATACTTCTTATCTCATCTGGATTAACCGTCAATCTTGTTATTGCGTGTTGAAGTTCAAGAGGATTGTTCATTAGCCTGTCAAACTCAGCTTGTCGTGCAGCAGGATCAGCAATGTTTCTTACAAGTTCGTTTACAATTTTTACAGTTTCTTCTTTTGATCTTTCTCCAAGTAAACCAAACAAACCCTTTTCTTTCATTTTTGCTAGTTCTTCTGGAGATGATGTTTGTATTTCTGGCTGCTTGCCAAGCATCGCCTCAGTAACAGGTTTGAAAAATTTGGTTCTTTCTTCTTCTGCTTGAACTTGTCCACGTCGAGCTTCTTCCACCTTTTTCTTAAAAGCCGCTCGAGTTTCGAGAAACTTTTTTAGTAATTCGATTTTCTGTTGACGTTTGTCCATTATTTTTATACGCTTTACAAAATTATATCATAGAAACGTCTCAAGGCAACAACGAAACATCTTGGTTGGATCACGCGCTAGCTTGTCAAATAAAAAGAAACTATATCGATCTTTAGTTGCTCGATGATATAATTCGATAAATTTATCTTTTGTAACATCACCACATTGTTCGTTTGCAATGTTTCTCACATCCACATTATCTAGTCCGGGAAATAATATGAAACAACCCGTATTTCGCCTAATAAATCTATCAACATTATAAAAACCTTGGGCAAGATAAACAGAATTACATCTTTTATTACGTGATAGTGAAAAATATGATCTAATCTTGTTCATCTCCTCATTGTTTAGCGGAATATCATCAAAGACGATTATCTTATGCTCTGACGAATCGAGTTCATTCACTGGAACGAGTTTTTCTGGTTGTTTTTTCAAAAATATATCATCACCAATGCCAAGTTCATCACGAAGTTTATCATTATACTCGTTTAATAATTTGTATTTGTCTTGTTGGGGGTTGATGGTGTAAATATACACCTTATCATAGTTAAAGTTATTATTGAGTAAAAGATTTAATAACAAATTTGTTTTACCAGATCCAGTTCGCCCAACAATAAGATAATGACAGTCTGGAAGTTCATTGTTATGTTTATGCTTCACCAATCGCTCGGTGTCAAAGTTTATTATCTTCGCCATCCTATAATTTTATGTTATATTAAACCAACAATTTTGTATAGAACGGTATGTATAATGAGCTACTATACAAACTTTGGAACATTAGCAGTAGATTTATTAACAGAAGGTTACCAGGGTGACTTATCCAAGTATGCGACTCTTGATAAGCTCAAAAATGAAATCAACAATTTGTTAAACGTTGCAAGTGTAGATCCAAATGAAGTTGTAGTTTTCCAGGACAAACAAGGACTATTAAAGACGAGTAATGTACAACTGTCAGATGTACTTGTACGAAATCCTACTGCAGTTGCTAATAATATTGTTACTTTTAATAATCAAGGTAAGATAGAAGATTCGGGTAGGTCAGTTAACGATTATGTTAGAAAAGCAGGTGATTTATTTACGGGAAACATTGTTATGAACCAGAACAAAATCACATACCTTGGAAACCCAACTGAGGATAATGACGCTGCTACTAAGAAATATGTTGATGATCAGGAATCAAAGTACGTGTCGGTGCGTGGTAGTATAATGTACGCGTTTCTCAACATGAACAATAATAGCATTACTAACCTTAGAACACCAGAGTTTGATTTTGATGCTGTAACAAAGAAATATGTTGATGATATCAACAATGAAATCACCAAGTTCAAAACTGATTTTACTAACCACATCACCACGTTTTTAAATTTTCGCAGAAACATAAACAAAACCAATAACGAATTTTTTGGAAGTCCGCCATCTGTTGATATTACACTCGATAATATTAATACAAAACTCAACGATATTATTAGTGGAATTCCTAGTATTGTTGAGAAAACGAGTATGATTAAAGTTCCTCACAAGCAGATTAAAAATATTGTTTATACTGTTGCTTCTGGAATGTCTACTTGGTCGCCGCAAAATAACACTCTCAAACATACTGCAGAGGTTACTGGTGTGTATAGATTGTCCGTGTTTAGCAGTGCAAAGTTTAATATATTTTCCTTATTTCCATGGCGTCACTCGACTGATAATTTCTCTGGAACCGTGTTTATTGTGTTAAACAAAGATGTTGAAGAAACTTTTATGCTAATAGCAGATGACAAAAAATTAACTGCTGCGTCATATTGGTATTGTCTGGAATTTGTGGCTGAAACACCTCAACTAGTTACTTAATCAAGCCTGAGATTATGTGAACAAATATTATAATAAAAAAAGTATAGTTGATTTCAATCATATTTCAAAAGATATTCCAGGACAGGATGTGGACGCACTAATACAATACTACAAATATTATCACAAAAAACTTTGGTGCGTAAAAAAATGCTACAAATATTATAACAAAATACTTCGAGTAATATCATATCTACCCTTGTTAATGACTAGTTCTGGCATAATTTCAAGTGGTATATCATTAAACCCGTTTTTGTTAATCATATCCGGTGTTGGTGTTTCTCTTACAGCAGCTTGTAAAAAAGTTGAACCTAAAATTTCGATAAAAAAGCACGGCTGCTTAACATCAATTATAACTTACAAAAAACTACTTGATCAAATAAGATCTTACCTACGAGGAGTAAAATATAGTATGGACGATTTAATACGTGAATTTCGTATTATTGACAACATGTTAACAGATATTCTACCCATGAGGATCAGCAAATATGAGAAAGATTATCAAAAGAAGTATGATATAACATAAAATTTTATATAATACCACTTACCTTACTGGAATTCTAATGCATAATTTAGTCCACAATCGCCACGCTCTGCTAAATCGTAATGATTTGGAAGATTGAGTCTGACACATCATTTTGCTTATTCTGGAAGATCATGTAATTAAATTTTACCTGTTACCTAGGTATTTTGCAACAGGTGTTCTATTGTATTTGTTTGGAGGTCTAGAGGGGTGGGGAGAGGGGTTGTTGAGCTTGGATTCTTAGCGCAATTATTGATTGCAACAGGTGTTCTATTACGTTACCTAGGTATTTTGTATTTGTTTGGAGGTCTGGAGGGGTGGGGAGAGGGGTTGTTAAGCTCGGATTCTTACTTTCTTCTACTACTCCCAGTATACATACGAGTATACACCATGTGGTAATATACGGTATTAATATTCTGCTGCTACTGCTACAAATGATCGGACAGTTACAGGTCACCTAAGGTGAGCCTCAAGTTTTCAATCAGTTGTAACCCTAGATGCCTTACGATAAGATAAGTGTGAGGAACTATTGTGCGTGTTTTCACTATTTGAAATCAGTTGTAGTCTAGCCATTAAAATAGTTAGACCAAACCATGTTTTGTGCTATTTAGCAAACATTACTCACCCAGTATACTATCATACACCCAGTACACATAATATTATATACACAGTATGCATACTATTATACATCCAGTATACGTACTATTATATACCCAGTATACATACTATTATACACCTAGTATACGTTCTAGTATACACCCATTATACGTACTATTTATTATACACTCAGTATACATACTGTAACAATTCAGGGGCTTTACTCGACCGTACGGTGTCAAACCCTTGGCCGATTCTGCTAGAAGTCATGTTTTCCCTAATTCCAAAAACTTCCATACCAATTCTGTTGCAAATTAGAAAGTCCAACGTGTCCATTCTATAAATGATTGTACTCTGATCAATACAAGACCACAGATCTCATAACTTTCCAATTGTCTATGAACCGCACATCTGCATGGTTTCTCTTCATTAACTTTGTGTACCGTGAGCATTTCACGCTGTAAAGCTATACAACTCCCCCTAACACATGGATCTATTTTTACTACGCCACCTTAGGCCAGTCAGATCACAGTTTTAAGCCACATTTTATCCGTAAAATTACTTCGTCACTATGGCAACATAAAAGGTACCTGCCGAGGATGGAACAGTCCCTTCTCGTTTTTTCCATTATGTAATTTACCAGTTCATATACTCGCATACATCCAGTATACCTACCGTTATACACACAGCATACATATACACCCAGTATACACTATTATACATACAGTATACAATATACATACTATCATACACTCAACATACATACTATTTATTATACACCTAGTATGCATACTATTATACACCTAGTATACATACTATAATACACATATTATACATACTATTATATACCCAGTGTGCATACTATTTTACATCCAGTATACACACTATTATATATACAGTATACACAATTTTATACATACAGTGTACATACACCCATTATCCACACGATTATACATACAGTATACATACTATTATGAGTGAGAGTGTACATCATGATGAGTTTACACACTATAAAAGTAAATCACGTTGATCAATAGATTCACTTGAATTAGTTAAAAAAATGTGTTATTTTTTCCCAAACACTATTCATGATAGACTCATTCAACTGGATTTTTTAAAAATACGTACAAGTACAAAAACTCACACATGTAAAATAAAAATGATTATGTGAACAACATTTCATATTTTATCAGCTGAGGTTAAAGTTTGAGCTTGAACACATATGTTCTTGTTGTTTTCTTGGCATGATATGTTTATACCACTCCTGTGGCCTTTCTCTCTGCAAATGTAAATCGTTATATCCTATATGTTATGCTTCCCTGGCTTGGATTAAATTTTGTTTGATGTTCATTTCATTGATATGTAACTCCGTACGCACCACAACAAAACGAGGTCACTATGACCTATCTCTTGTCTTTAATTGGTTTGAGTTAAATGCTTGCAAATAACTCGATATAACATGGCAAGCTATCATAACTTGAATCATTCAGATTTTACGAGGGGATGAATCCTAATAATCACTATATCCTTTTTTCAAAAAAATATGTGAAATCTTCATTTCATACTTTATTTATTAAAATGTGCATGTAAAATTCACTTCTTATACGCTCTTCGTATTAAAATGACGAAACTTGATAATGTGATACACCTTTGCTACATAGTACTGTACCCTTGACCATCAAAGAATGTCACATTTTAGTTGCATATGCAAAGTATTTGTCTGGCTAGCTAATAACCAAATATATCTGATCTATTATATATTTACCCTATCAGACAAAAAGCATCCATCTGAAGTTCTGATCATAACAATTGAAAGATGGAATAAATGTATATTCAGTGGTATATATTAATGACTGTACATTCAATATTGCGGTAAGTAGCCCACAAGTATATTAAGTGGTATAGATTCCATATTAATGACTGTACATTGCGGTAAGTAGCCCACAAGTATATTCAGTGGTATAGATTTCATATTAATGACTGCACATTGCGGTAAGTAGCCTACAAGAGGTAACTGTGTATGGTACCTCGGAATGTGAGGGTATTAAAAGCATGGACTGCATATGTTTTATAGACTTCACCTGTAGTGGTTAATCAAGGTAAGTACATGAAATATACCTGTAATAGTGGTAACAATGGCTGTCACTCCAAGGCTGTTCAAGCTTGTGATCTCTACCGAGCTAAATCTGGCTTTTAGAGATAGACAAGGACACGGCATTACAAAATAAAAATAGGAATCCTCATCCTCAAGCGATAGACTATGATACATTATTACAAAGTAAAATAATGACTCCTCGGGGTAGTATGAAGAACGTGACTTCAGCATGAGTAGTAAGTAGTACGATGATGTCAGATTCTCAAACAAATCAAATAAAAAGACAAGGACGTATTTGGATTTTAATAGATCACGGTGACGTTATGAGAAAGAAAATCAATTTTAAAATATATGTCTTGATTAAGACAAAACGATTATAATATAAAAATCATTATAATTTTTGTTGTTTAATTATGTGTATATTAATATATTCTGTGTATATTAACACATTTGTCTAGTTTTCCTTAATAAGGAAGTTTTCAATTAACCAGGTACATATGAAACAGATAAACGGTTTAAACGCTGATGTAGTAAAAACTCTATCGAAATCCAGTAATAGATTGACTAGAAAATCCAAACGTGGCCACCGAGTTATACCAGGCTGGAATGACTGTGTCAAAGAACTACAAGAACTACACGACTTTGCACGAAATGCTTACCTAATGTGGCGTGATAACGGTAAACCTCGTCATGGATAACTAAGTAACCGAATGCGCCAAACAAGAGCACAATTTAAATATGCTCTTAGGTCATACAAGAATTACAAAGTAAAACATAGAGCAGACTCACTAGCACAAAAATTTGAAAATGTCAACCAACGTGAATTCTGGAAACAAGTTAAACAAAGTACTACGACAACTTCCAATAAACTACCAATCTGCATTAATGGGTACCATGGTCAAAATAATATATGCAACATATAGAAAAATCATTTTGAAGACTTACTCAATAGTGTCAAAAACAAATCGAATAAAAAGCGTATTACTTCAGCATTGAATACCCCTTTTGCTCATATTGAAGTAATCCCATTATCTGAGATCCAAAATGCAATAACAAGACAAAAAGGTGGTAAATGTCCAGGATCAGATTTTTTATATGTGGAACATTTTAATTTTTCAGATACTAGACTTCATAGGCTATTAATGGTTCTATTTAATTGTATGTTTGTGCATAACTTTGTACCAGATGATTTCACAAAAGTTACAGTTATACCGCTACTAAAGAGCAAAATTGGTAATCTAACGAACAAAAAAATAACACTACAGACCTAAAGCTCTTACGACTATTATCTAAACGATATTCGAATGCATCATACTATAAAGACGCGAAGTCACAATCTCCGATAATCAGTTTGGATTTAAAAAGCAGCATTCTAAACAATTATGTCTATATGCCTTTAAGGAAACCATCAGCTATTATGTGGAATTTGCGTGCTTTTTTAGACGCGATTAAGGCATTTGATAGGGTCAATCATTGGACACTCTTTAAAAAGTTGCTTGAAATTGAAATACCCGTATACATAGTTCATACTTTAATCAACTGGAATGGCAAACAGTTGTACTACGTGCGATGGGGAAGTGTAATATCCAGCGCTTTCCATGTAACCAATGAGGTGAGGCAGGGAGGTATTCTTTCCCCTTTGTTATTTAAAATTTCCATAGACGAGTTTAATCGTATATTGGGCCAGTGTTATGCAGTCAATAATACACAGTGCCGAGGAAAAAATGCGAGTTTTTGGATGCGGAATATACATTAAAGCATGGAATGCCGATAGTGCAAAGTTCGGACGTGAATCCATCGGGTGAGGGTTCGTGGAGACAAAAAATAGAGGAAAAAGTTATGTAATAATAAACACGATCGTTTGCGCATATGTCGAAACATAACCGACATCACGTTTTATTTAGATGATAATTTCACAGTAGAATGTGTCCGTGAGCTTGCCAAGTATGAGGTTCTGGTATGAGTTTGACCAGATGATATGAGGAGTGTGTTGAGCTGGTTGAGCATATCAAAAGACAGCCTAGTGATGAAGATATGAGATGGGAAAACAGCGGAGGAAGATGTACGAATAAATGAAGATGGGATAAAGAGCAGCGGAGGATGTGCAAATAAAGGAACTGCAAGTGAAAGAGGTGAAACTGTAAAATCCCGCTTTGGATGAGTTGAGCAGGATCATCCTGAGACTCGGTAGATTTGGACAAGGCTAAACCTGATACCAGACCGATTCCAAAAGGTTTTGGTGAGGCCGAAAAGGAGTTTCAATTAAATGGAGTATAGCATGTATCTATCACGACTATTCTGATTTATGAGACATATTTGGCAAGAGCAGAGAAGTGCGCGTGACCGTTGACATCCAGATGGAGAACATTCGTGCTGCTCCTAAACTAAATCTATTGAAGCCTGGTAATGCATATTTGTTCAGTTTAAATTTGTCAGTAGTAGGAGAAAGTAAGAATCCGAGCTCAACAACCCCCTCCAGACCTCCAAACAAATACAAAATACCTAGGTAACGTAATAGAAAACCTATTGCAATCAATAATTGCGTTAAGAATCCGAGCTCAACAAATACAAAATACCTAGGTAACGTAATAGATCACCTGTTGCAATCAATAATTGTGTTAAGAATCCGAGCTCAACAACCCCTCTAGACCTCCAAACAAATACAATAGAACACCTGTTGCAAAATACCTAGGTAACAGGTAAAATTTAATTAAGTGATCTTCCAGAATAAGCAGAATGATATGTCAGACTCAATTTTCCAAATCATTACGATTTAGCAGAGCGTGGCGATTGTGGACTAAATTACGCATTAGAATTCCAGTAAGGTAAGTGGTATTATATAAAATTTTATGTTATATCATACTTCTTTTGATAATCTTTCTCATATTTGCTGATCCTCATGGGAAGAATATCTGTTAACATGTTGTCAATAATACGAAATTCACGTATTAAATCGTCCATACTATATTTTACTCCTCGTAGGTAAGATCTTATTTGATCAAGTAGTTTTTTGTAAGTTATAATTGATGTTAAGCAGCCGTGCTTTTTTATCGAAATTTTAGGTTCAACTTTTTTACAAGCTGCTGTAAGAGAAACACCAACACCGGATATGATTAACAAAAACGGGTTTAATGATATACCACTTGAAATTATGCCAGAACTAGTCATTAACAAGGGTAGATATGATATTACTCGAAGTATTTTGTTATAATATTTGTAGCATTTTTTAACGCACCAAAGTTTTTTATGATAATATTTGTAGTATTGTATTAGTGCGTCAACATCCTGTCCTGGAATATCTTTTGAAATATGATTGAAATCAACTATACTTTTTTTCATTATAATATTTGTTCATATAATCTCAGGCTTGATTAAGTAACTAGTTGAGGTGTTTCAGCCACAAATTCCAGACAATACCAATATGACACAGCAGTTAATTTTTTGTCATCTGCTATTAGCATAAAAGTTTCTTCAACATCTTTGTTTAACACAATAGACACGGTTCCAGAGAAATTATCAGTCGAGTGACGCCATGGAAATAATGTAAATATATTAAACTTTGCACTGCTCAACACGGACAATCTATACACACCAGTGACCTCTGCAGTATGTTTGAGAGTGTTATTTTGCGGCGACCAAGTAGACATTCCAGAAGCAACAGTATAAACAATATTTTTAATCTGCTTGTGAGGAATTTTAATCATACTTGTTTTCTCAACAATACTAGGAATTCCACTAATAATATCGTTGAGTTTTGTGTTAATATTATCGAGTGTAATATCAACAGATGGCGGACTTCCAAAAAATTCGTTATTGGTTTTGTTTATGTTTCTGCGAAAATTTAAAAACGTGGTGATGTGATTAGTAAAATCAGTTTTGAACTTGGTGATTTCATTGTTGATATCATCAACATATTTCTTTGTTACAGCATCAAAATCAGATTCTGGTGTTCTAAGATTATTGATGCCATTATTGTTCATGTTGAGAAATGCACGCATTATACCGCCATGCGCCGACACGTACTTTGATTCCTGATCATCAACATATTTCTTAGTAGCAGCGTCATTATCCTCAGTTGGGTTTCCAAGGTATGTGATCTTATTCTGGTTCATAGCAATGTTTCCCGTAAATAAATCACCTGCTTTTCTAACATAATCGTTAACTGACCTACCCGAATCTTCTATCTTACCTTGATTGTTAAAAGTAACAATATTATTAGCAACTGCAGTAGGATTTCGTACTAGTACATCTGATAGTTGTACATTACTCGTCTTTAATCGTCCTTGTTTGTCCTGGAAAACTACAACTTCATTTGGATCTACACTTGCAACGTTTAACAAATTGTTGATTTCATTTTTGAGCTTATCAAGAGTCGCATACTTGGATAAGTCACCCTGGTAACCTTCTGTTAATAAATCTACTGCTAATGTTCCAAATTTTGTATAGTAGCTCATTATACATACCGTTCTACACAAAATTGTTGGTTTAATATAACATAAAATTATACGATGGCGAAGATAATAAACTTTGACACCGAGCGATTGGTGAAGCATAAACATAACAATGAACTTCCAGACTGTCATTATCTTATTGTTGGGCGAACTGGATCTGGTAAAACAAATTTGTTATTAAATCTTTTACTCAATAATAACTTTAACTATGATAAGGTGTATATTTACACCATCAACCCCCAACAAGACAAATACAAATTATTAAACGAGTATAATGATAAACTTCGTGATGAACTTGGCATTGGTGATGATATATTTTTGATAAAACAACCAGAAGAACTCGTTCCAGTGAATGAACTCGATTCGTCAGAGCATAAGATAATCGTCTTTGATGATATTCCGCTAAACAATGAGGAAATGAACAAGATTAGATCATATTTTTCACTATCACGTAATAAAAGATGTAATTCTGTTTATCTTGCCCAAGGTTTTTATAATGTTGATAGGTTTATTAGGCGAAATACGGGTTGTTTCATATTATTTCCCGGACTAGATAATGTGGATGTGAGAAATATTGCAAACGAACAATGTGGTGATGTTACAAAAGATAAATTTATCGAATTATATCATCGAGCAACTAAAGATAGATATAGTTTCTTTTTATTTGACAAGCTAGCGCGTGATCCAACCAAGATGTTTCGTTGTTGTCTTGAGACGTTTCTATGATATAATTTTGTAAAGCGTATAAAAATAATGGACAAACATCAACAGAAAATCGAATTACTAAAAAAGTTTCTCGAAACTCGAGCGGCTTTTAAGAAAAAGGTGGAAGAAGCTCGACGTGGACAATTGACTGCTACAGAAACAACAGCTACGATTTTCAGACCAATAACTGAAGCAATATTAGGTAAACAACCTGAAACTAAACCACTATCAGAAGAAGAACTGAAACAACTGAAAGAAAAAGGTTTGGTTGGAATTGTTAAAGAACAACAAGAAGCAGCTGCTGCAAAAATCATTACTAGATCTGATGAAGACAAAAGAAAATTAGCTGAGTCACTTACAGCAAATATAGCTGATCCTGCTGCTAGACAAGCTGAAACAGATCGATTGATAAACAATCCGCTAGAACTTGAGAGAAGATTAGCAGAGTTAACAACGCAAGGAATAACAAATATTATAACAAATCTATCAGGAGAAATAAAAGATATCAAAGAGGAGCAAAAAAGAGTTGGTGAGCTTACTGTAAAGTTTATGGAAGTTGGAGAGAAAAGAAATTTTTTTATAAAAAAAGCAAATTATGAGATAGAAGAAAATGAGTATGATGATTTTTTAAAGAATGAAAATATAAGAGATATTGATGATATAAGCAAGTGGATTGATGGAGAATATCAAACATTGATCGATAGATTAAATGAGATAATAAGAGATGGAGCTGCTGCTAAAAAAGAAATAAGCACAGCTACAGAAAATGATGATATGGCTCCACTTTCTGAAAGAATGAGAAACGGTGTTATTGCTTCAATATTTGGAAGAACAGCAGAAAATAGTAGAGCAAAACCTTTTGGTAGTGGGTGGAGTTTTAGAAGGAAATTTTTTACTTTTGATAAAATTCGTGTAAAAAAAACAGGAGGTGGAGTTAAAGTTTTTACATCAAACGCAGACATAGTCGATCGGCTAATGCTGTTGATATCCTCTAAAGAAGCTGGTAATGAAAGTGTAGAGATTGATAACGAAATTATTGATATACTTGATCATCTAAGATCGAGTGGATTACTAACATCATCCGAGTACGAAATTTTACACCGCGATCTTATCTAAAATATTAGTATAATGCAAACAACATTATTGCTTGATTCGTCACAAATAACAGGAAACAGCGCAAATTTTACAGTAAATTACAACCCACCAATAGAACTAGATCCTGCAAAACAGTATGAGATTGGATTAATTTCTTGTACTTGTTGGAACGCCATGCCGAATATTAAAACTGGGATTAATGATGAAATTTTAATCGTTAATGTTAAACAATCTCCAACATCACAAAAAGAGTTTATTGATATACAATACAAACTACAGATTCCACAAGGAGCTTATAACATTACTGATCTAAACAGAACAATAAAAGAGCTTCTAACAAAAGCTGGTGGGAATGCTGACAATTTTGAATTAGCGGCGAATTATAACACCTTACGAGCTAGGATAACAGTGAAAAGAAATATGAAAGTCCTCTTTGAAGAAAGAAGTTTTGGAAAGATGTTAGGTTTTACTAGAGTTTTATACTATACCACCGGTGAAGATAAATCTTTGACATTTGATGGAGAACTACCAGTAGATATCACAGAAGTAAATACAATACTCATCAATTGCTCTATCGCATCTGGATCTTATACGTCAAAAGGCAACCGCGGGCAAACGATCTACAGTTTCTCACCAGAAGTCCCACCGGGTTCTCTCATGCAAATCAATCCGCGACAGATTATCTACTATCCAATAACACCTGAGAATCAAATTACAAGCATTACAATGCAACTCACAGACCAATCTGGACGACAAATAGACGTGAACAACGAGATAGTCACGTATTACTTACACCTACGCACTGCTTAGGCATGTGATTTTGTGTACATAATTTTATAAAATGAGACGAAGAAAAGTTTATCGAAGAAAAATTGTAGGTGGATTTTTTGGAAATATATTTACAACAATTGCAGAGAATATTCCAGGAATCGCGCGTAAAGTAGCGCCCATTGCACTTGACGCTGGTAAAGCTTTCGCTACAGGGGCGGCATCTTCAGCAGGCACTGCAGTAGGGCAAAAGATTGCTGATAAGATTAAAGGACCTTCAACAACACCTACGGTGTCTGAAATAAAACGAGTAATATCAGATATTGCGCCAACAGAAGAAACAAAACGAGCTATGATAGCTACAACAAAAAAATTATTGTCGCCGAGTGGTGAAGAAATAGTACGTAAACTTGTAAAGAAAACAAAACCGATGACCCCTGCTGCCTTTTAATTTTGTGTAACGATTATAAAATAAATGTCAGCTAAAAACTATATCGACTTTGCAGAAGAAATTGATACTGACGATGCTGTAACAGAATTAGAGTATGTCGAGTATCTCGATGAGAACTCGAACGAACCGAATAAAACTGGGGTTAGAACTTTTAACACAAGAGACGAGGACGTGTTTCTACTACCCCATAAGGCAATGTTAGAAGTGCGTGGCCGAATATTAGATGCAGCAGGTGCTGATATTGCAGCTAATGTAGAAATCGCTCTCGTCAATAATGGTTGGAGTTTGTTTAAGAGTGCACGATACCAACTGGCCAATCAAACCGTAGAAGATATTTCGATGCACTTACCCATAGCGAGTACAATACTAAACATCGTTTCGTTTAGCGATGACTATTCCAGATCAATAGCCACAAATATGATGTGGTTCAAAGATACTGGACTAGGGGCAACTGTGTCGAGCGAGTTTATTTCAAGAGGTGTTATTATACATGGAGCTGATGCCGCTGCAGATGTTATAATTGTAAGAAATTTTCTTATTGCTAATGCTAACAAATTTGGTATAGCCGCACCAGGTGCAGCTGCTGATGCAAACGCCACAAGAGCTTCACTTATTGCCGCTTGTCGTAATCTTGGTATAACTCCACCAGATGCAGCCGCAGATGGTGTTGCAATGTTAAATTTAATAAACGGTGTTATTAGTGCACGTAACATAAGATATAACGAGGGATTTACCAAACGAAAAGCATTTGCCGCAGAATCTTGCCAAATAACGATGATGCTTCCGTTAAGTACAATCTTTGGATTTTGCCGTGATTATAACAAAGTGTTTCGAGGAATAAAACATACGCTTATATTAGATCGAGCTGATCAAAACGATTGTATAATACACGCCGGTGGAGTGGCTGAGGGACAGTTTTCTATTACAAGATTAGCACTGTGGATGCCTCGGGTTGTCCCTTCATTAGCTAAAATGATGGAGCTCGAATCTTTACTAGCCACCTTTACAAAAAAGATACACTTCCAACAGAACAGGATTTATCAAACAGCCATTCCCAACGCGACTGATTACACATGGCGTGTAACGACCACGCCCAGCGAACAACTACCGCGACACTTGTTCGTCGTATTTCAACGACAAGCACGTCGTAACAATCAGGAAATAAACAACTCCATATTCGATAACCCAGACGTTAGACGAATATTTGTGAGAGTAAATTCCAAACAGTATCCCGAACGTGCAATCGAATGTAACTTTGCCGAAGACGCCACCAAAAACATCTCTCGGCCGTACATGTATCTTATGGAAGCAATGCAAAAATATCAGAACGCGGACAGTGGATCTCAAATATCAATAGAAGAGTTTCGAACGCTCTATCCCATCTTTTATTTTGACGTATCAAAACATTTGGAGCGTGTTGTGGGATCGACTGCAGATATTGAGGTCACGTGGACACTGGGCAATGTGCCAGGTGAACAGTATAACGTATACGCGCTATTGGTTAGTGATCGATTTCTGACCATCGATTCAATCAAAGGAAGAATGACAGTACAAGTTTAATCTAACAACTTGGATATAACATTATGAAAACCAAATACACAACTCGAGAAATATACCTAACATCTGGACAAGTTGAAAAATTATCAGCAGCTGTTGCTAAACGCAGCTCTGTTTCTTTGATGATCTCTCCGGAAACTTCAAATAAAATTGCAGTAAAAGTCATGCTAACGCAACAACAAATCAATAAACTCGACAAAGGAAAACCATTTGTGTTGAAATTATCTGTTTCTCAGGTAACTGCAATGTCAAAAGAAGGTGGATTTTTTGGACCAGCGTTATCAATAATAGCTAGCAAAGTTTTACCAGTACTTGGTACACTTGGACTTGCGGCTGCGTCAGGAGCAGTCTCTGGCGCAACAAAGAAAGCAGTCGAAGGTCGTGGTATCAAACAAATCTATCGGCAGTGACATAGTCACTCAGTTTTATGTAATAGTATAAAATAAAATGCCAACGAAAAAGTCGCCGAAAAAAACAAAATCATCGAAAAAAAAGAAAACAACAAAACGCAAACAAACAAAACAAGGAGGAATTATTCCTTTCGCTCCACTTTTAGCGGGACTAGCGGGAAGTCTGCTGCCAAACTTACTAGGAATCGGACGCGGATTAACTCTACCAGGGACCAGACGTTATTGAGCAATTTTGACATCATTGAAAAATTGAAGGACGTTGTTGGATTTCGAGGAGTATTTTCCAAGGATGAACTCGATGACGTACCAACAGGCGGTTCTTGTGTTGTAAATATTGAAAACTTCAATGATGGCTCTGGCACCCACTGGGTTGCTGTCCACGATAACAATTATTTTGATTCGTTCGGACTTCCTCCAAGCGATCTCATAAAAAAATATATTTTTAAAAAATTTGATAAAATAAATTATTCGTCTAATCAACTACAGCCGATTGGAACATCAGCTTGTGGTTATTATTGTATCATGTTTGTCAGACAAATGCACCAGAGTAAAAACTTTTTAAAGTTTATTTTACAATTTGATGAGCTTCCTTCTCATGCGAATGATAATATTGCAATCAATTTTATCTAAACTCCTTGATATAATAATGTCAACATACTGTCTCAAATGCAAAACTAAAACAGATAACAAGGATGAGATGACGGAAAAAACGAAAAATAATAGAACGATGTTAAAAAGTATTTGTGCAATCTGTGGTAGAAAGAAAAGTATGTTTTTGAAAAAACAAGTAGGATCTAGCGTTGATAGAGTTATCTTGATCGACGATTAATCTTATGAAACAAAATAAAATAAAATGAAATGCAATTGTGATTGTGACAAAGATCTTTGCATAGAACAAGATAAAATCATTACGTACTGTCAACGTTGTAACAACAGAGAAATAATAGGGTTAGGTATAGATATACATAAACTAATTGGTAAATTACCAAAACCAAAAGGCGGTTGGACTTTGCCAGGTCATCGTTATACAGGTCCTTACAATCCGCTAGACCAACAACTAGATGAAAACGACAATCCATTGCCAGGACAAGAGCCTTATAATCAAGTGGATGCAATAGCAATGCGTCATGATATCTGTTATCGTGATCATGAAAACTCGAAAGCAGATTGTGATAAAGTAATGTTAGACGAATTACATGATATGGAGCCAACAAATCTACGAGAACGTTTTGATAGAAGATTTGTTCAGGGAATGATAGGAGCAAAATATAAACTTGGACTCGGAGAATCTCGTCAATCGCCTCGCGATCGGGGAAAAGAATTATACGATGATCTTGCAGTCGAACTACACAGACCTAAAAAAAAAAGTTTCCGAGACGTAAAGTTGTTGCAAACGCTGTAGATGATATCTGGGCAATAGATTTGGTAGATGTATCTAATCTGGCTCAGTTTAACGTTGGCGCTGATGGCGCTCCAAAGAAGTATTTGTTTAACGTTATAGATGTTTTCAGTAAATACGCTTTTAGTGTGCCAGTTTCAGATAAAACAGGAACGTCAATCACTGATGCGTTAAAACAAATAATAACGAGTACCGAAAGAAAACCAAACAAAATCTGGACTGATCATGGAGCCGAGTTCTTCAACAAAAAGTTTGAACAGTTTCTAGAACAAAATAATATTAAAAAATACGTTACAGGAAACGAAGGCAAAAGCGTTGTTGTCGAGAGATTTAATCGCACGCTAAACGAAAAATTACATAAACATATGACAGCTAAAAACACCAACAGATACATCGATGACCTTTCTCAAATCGTAGGCGAATATAATAACACGAAACATCGAACCATCAAAATGTCACCCAATGACGCTATCAAAAATCCAATATTAGCAAATGAAAACATGTACCGCAGACATAAATTTAAGGTCGGTGATAAAGTTAGAATCTCTTTGACTAAAAAGATATTTGAAAAAGGATTTACTCCAAACTGGAGCGAAGAAGTATTTGTTGTTGATAAAGTACTCTTAACAGTACCTGTAACGTACGCGTTAAAAGATCTGGCAGGTGAGCCTATAGTAGGTAGTTTTTACGAACAAGAACTACAAAAAACTGAACAAGATGTTTTCGTTATCGAAAAAGTGATTAGGAAAAAAGGAGATAAAAGTTTAGTCAAATGGCGTGGGTATAGTGATAAATTTAACAGCTGGATTCCAACCCGGTCGATTTTATCGACTGTGAAATAATGCTATTATAAATTTCCTCATACTTTCGTTTGATAGATTTGCATTTTACTGGTTTACATAATGATATTAGATATTGTCTGCGATCGTCAGAGATCGTCATAAGATTAAAAATCTTAACAAAGATGAAATCAAATTTTATATTTTTCTGTCGGTCTGGAATTTTGATGTTTAAAAAAGGTCTGATTAACTGCAAAAATACCTGCTGTTCGGTAACGGTAAAATTAAATTTTATAATTTTTTTAGCAATGTGATACTTGACATTATATTTTCCAGTGGTTGGTCTGCTATAATTATATCTGTTAACGACGGTGACTATTTCATCATCATCAGACTCGTTGTTATATAAAATATCATCTTCGTTATAACCAATGGATTTGTCTATCATATCATTAGAGATTGTGGAGACCTTATCGCTAGCAAGTCGTTTCATCATATCCATATTATAATATACTTTTATCTAATTTGTTGTTATAAGATGACTGACAAGGTCAAATATCACCAAAAAGTTAATATAATAAACTACCACGAACTGACTGAAGCGGTAAGAAAATGCTTGTCAGGTTATAGTTCATATTCCGTTGAGATTTTTGTAATGCAAGGTGATTCTCATAAAATATTACTAACAGAAGCAGAAAAAAATAAAATTAATGAAAGTGCAGTAGTGACGCTAAAATTTGATTGCGATGATATTATAGCATTTGCTCATCATTGTTTGACTAAAACCGAATTACAAAATATTATTAATCATCATATCTAAAAATAATACTAGCATCATATTTGTTTGAAAAAGCTGATTTTGTTGCTCCATCAGCTACAAATTTTACTGCTCTGGGATTTATATTATAATATTTCGCCGCAGCTGTAATTGATTTGAATTTGATCTCCTCATCCGTTTCAAGGTTTAACGAAATAACAGGTTTTATTGGGCATCTAAAATTAATACCACCACCTCGTCCTTTTCTCACATTTTCCTTTTGGGTCACTAGCTCCAGATTTTCCAATCGATTGTCTGTCTTTACATTATTGATATGATTAATAACCAGACCATTGGGTATAGATCCGTTGAACACCTCGTAAACAAACCTATGACCAAGATAACAAACTTGATCTGTCGATGTTCCTCTAACAGTCACACTGATATATCCCATATTGCTCATATTATTAAGAACTTTTTTCGTTTTTCTGTTTCTTATAATACCACGATCGTTAGCCTCGTATAAATCAAAGACCGGATGCGGCTGAAACTCATCTTGTAAGGATAAATTTTCAATATTATCATCAGTGACTTTACCGTTATAATGATATACTCGTTTCCCCTCTGGAATGTCATCGCAAAATAACGTGTAAATAAAATCTTTTCTAAACATCGTAATTCTTTCAGTATTATCTCCCTTTACACTAATCGTATAACCCGCTGGCGTTGCTTTACCAACAGATATTCCAGTAATGATATTAATAACCGAACCAAGTGCATTTCCAGCGTACAGGTTGTACTTCGGATAAACATGATATACCTCTTGCTCACGTGCGCTTGTCAGATTTACTGTCATTATATTATAGGTGATATTTTTTATCTCTAATTGTTTTTCTAGCGCATGCGCAGTGTGCGGTAAATTATCAATTAGATATTAGACTATAGTATAATAATGTTGAAATTGCGTGATATAGCCAAGAGAAGTCTTATGGGAGAACCTGTTAAAATAGCGACTGCTTTTACAGGTTTTGACAATAGTTATCAGTTTGATAATCAAAACGTTTTAGTAAATTTTTCTGAAACAAATCTCTTTCATCTGCTACAGACGACTGTAAAACGTGAGCTTGAAAAACACAAGGGTCTAAGATTGTTAGTGCAATATCACGTTATATTTTCAAAACTACTTTTGACGGAAGAATCTACTAACAAGGAAATTGCAGACCCTTACATCAACGCAAAATCTAGACGTGTTTTACTTGGTAGTGATCTTTTGTCACTATCTAATGAAATACACCAAGAAATTTGGAAAAAAATAGAAGAATTTACCGAATTAGGTTCGGGTTGGAAGTTTGAAATGATCAAGGAAATTTTGTTTCACACGATGAAATATGACGCATTACGCGGTAGTTCGTATATCGACCTGCCACCAAAAATAAAAAATAAACAGTGCTGTATAAACATAAAAAACGTCGATAGCAAATGTTTCCAATGGGCTGTTCTTTCCGCGCTATTTCCAGCAGAAAAAAATGCTGATCGTGTTGAGAAGTATATCAGTCACGTGTCAAGATTAAATTGTGCTGGTATTGACTTTCCAGTGGCAGAAAATCAAATACCAAAGTTTGAAAAGCAAAATAATATTTCGATTAACGTTTTCGGATTAGATGAAAAAGAAAATGTCTATCCGAGGTATATTTCAGAAAAAGCTTCACAATCGACTATCAATTTACTGTTTTATAAAAATCATTACGTTTGGATCAAAAACTTTAACAGACTAGTTGGAAGACAGTATAATAAAAATAACAACAAAAAGTTCTTTTGTTATCGCTGCTTGCACGGTTGTAGAGACAATGAAACATTACAAAAGCATTTGCAGTACTGTAGTGACGTACAAAGAATAACAATGCCATCTAAAAAAGATAGCGTATTACAGTTTGTCCATCATAATCATAAACTAAAAATTCCTTTCGTCATATACGTCGATTTCGAATGCTTACTTCAACCTGTACTTGGCGTAGAAAATGATCCTAACCAATCGAGTACAAGAAAAATTCAAAATCATGTTCCGTGCGGAGTAGCGTACAAGGTAGTTTGTTGCGCTGATTCGAGATTATCTAAACCAATCCAACTCTATCGTGGTAAAAATCCAGCTGTTTGGCTTCTCAAGCAGTTGATTAATGAAGTTGATAATATTACTTATCGTTTGAAAAGAGTAACTCCAATGTTAAAATTAACACCTCAACAAGAATCTGATCACGAGCAAGCGAAAATTTGTTATATTTGTGAAAAAGCTTTTGACCCTGACAACAAAAAAGTACGTGACCATTGCCATTTGACCGGACAGTATCGTGGAGCGGCTCATGACCAGTGTAATTTAAAATTTCACGCTCCAGATTTTATTCCAGTTATTCTTCACAATTTTCGAGGATATGATAGTCACATCATCGTAGAAGCTTTTGGTGATCCTGAGATAAAAGCTCATCTAAAACTCAATAATGTCATCAAATGCATTCCAAATAATTTTGAAAAGTATATGTCAGTTACGCTAGGTAAATTACGTTTTATTGACAGCCTGCAGTTTATGGCAGCATCGTTAGATGAGCTAGTAAAAGGTTGTAGTAAATTTAATAACCTAAGAGACTGTTTTGGAGATAAATTTAATCTATTAGCTAAAAAAGGAGTTTTTCCATACGAATATCTCGACGATTGGAGTAAATTTGATGAAACATCTTTACCTAGCAAAGACAAATTTTACTCGCAACTTAAAAAAGAAAATATAACTGATGACGAGTACAAGTATGCACAAGATATTTGGAAAGAGTTTGATTGTGAGACTTTTGGTGATTATCACGATTTGTATTTGAAAACTGACGTGTTATTATTAGCAGATGTTTTTGAAAGTTTTCGAGAAGTGAGTTATAATAATTACGGACTAGATCCTTGTTGGTATTATTCTGCCCCCGGACTGTCATGGGATGCTCTGTTAAAGTTTAGTAAGGTAAGGTTGGAATTACTGACTGATGTTGATATGTTCAATTTTATCGAAAAAGGTATCCGAGGTGGTATTAGCGTGATAACAAAAAAATATGCTGAAGCAAACAACAAATATTTGAAAGAGTATAATCCTGACCTTCCTTCGAAGTATATAGTTTATCTAGATTGCAATAACTTGTACGGGTATTCGATGGCAGAGTCAATGCCGTTTGGTGGATTTCATTGGATCACGGCTGATCAATTTCTATCAGAGACAGAAAAAAAGATATCCGACGATGTTTCGTATTTCGTTGAAGTTGATCTCGATTATCCAACTTCGCTACACAAATTACATAACGATTATCCTTTCTGTGCGGAATCGATGGTTATAGATTATAGTTTGTTATCAGAAGAACAACAAGCGTTAGCATCACCAAGGCAACATTCCATGGTAAAGAAACTAGTACCAAATTTGCTTCATAAACGTAATTATGTTTTGCATTACAAAGCTTTAAAACAAGCAGTCGATGCTGGTCTCGTGTTGAGAAAAGTTCATCGCGTACTAAAATTTAATCAGTCACCGTGGATGAGAGGTTATATTAACTCGAACACTACAAGAAGAGCTACGGCAAAAACTGATTTTGAGAAAAACTTTTTCAAACTGATGAACAATTCTGTTTTTGGTAAGACGATGGAGAATATTAGGAAACGCGTAAATATCGAACTAGTCAATGATGTCAATCGCAGAAACAAACTTGTGTCAGACGATGATTTTGTGAGCATGAAAATATTTAATGAGAATCTTGTTGCGATACAAAGAAGAAAAACAAATCTAAAACTAAACAAGCCGATCTACGTTGGAGCTTCAGTGTTAGATTTATCAAAGTGGCTGATGTACGATTTTCATTATAATTTTGTTAAAAATCAATGGCCGGCTAGTAGATTATTATTTACTGATACTGATTCGCTCGTATATGAAATCGAATGCGAGAACGTCTATCAGGACATGTTTGATAATAGATATCTGTTTGATCTTTCTGATTACCCACGTGACAGTAAATTTCATGATGACACAAATAAAAAGGTTATTGGTAAGTTCAAAGATGAAATGAACTCGAGCGCTATCAAATACTTTATCGGATTACGTAGTAAAATGTATGCCGTATTGTTAGACAATAATAAAATAACAAAAAAAGCAAAAGGTCTGCCTCGTGATTTTGTTAAAAAGTTTATAAAATTTGATGACTACAAGTATGCGCTTGATGGCGGTGTTAGTTTTATAAGAGCTATGTCAATTCGGACAAATCATCATAAGCTCGAAACAGATGTCCTTATCAAACGCGGTTTGAGCAATTTTGATGATAAACGTTATTGCGAAAATGGGGTAGATACATTTGCACTTGGGTATTGTCATGATGATAGAGATATATTTGACATTATCTTTGCAAACTAAAATTTTATCTAAACTTTAAAAATAATGTTTGAAAATTTGACAGTAACAAATAGCTACAGTAGCAAAATCAAATATCTAATGATGGACGGCAAACCATTGACAGTTGAAATTAATAATGAAACATCAGGCATATGCTTTAGTGGTACCCGTGACAAGTTAAAACTTTCGCTCATCAGATCTGATGACAGCGAGTATTTTAATTATCTCGAACAATTGTATCAAAAGTTGCTAGCGGAATTTAACAACTTTCACTGTCCGATTAGTCAGCAAAAATACACCAAACTTACAATTGATCTTGATCGGTCAAAGTTGTATTTTATCGACAAAAAATACCCTCTTAACAAATCACAAATAAAAGATTTGTTTGAGTCCCGTCGTTATGTGAGCGGTAAAGTAAAGTTTAGCCTCTATCACCATGATAATGAAATATTTTTGATATCTACAGTTGAGACATTAACAGTTGGTAATGAGGTATAATACCACTTACCTTACTGGAATTCTAATGCGTAATTTAGTCCACAATCGCCACGCTCTGCTAAATCGTAATGATTTGGAAAATTGAGTCTGACACATCATTTTGCTTATTCTGGAAGATCACGTAATTAAATTTTACCTGTTACCTAGGTATTTTGCAACAGGTGTTCTATTGTATTTGTTTGGAGGTCTAGAGGGGTTGTTGAGCTCGGATTCTTAGCGCAATTATTGATTGCAACAGGTGTTCTATTACGTTACCTAGGTATTTTGTATTTGTTGAGCTCGGATTCTTAACGCAATTATTGATTGCAATAGGTTTTCTATTACGTTACCTAGGTATTTTGTATTTGTTTGGAGGTCTGGAGGGGGTTGTTGAGCTCGGATTCTTACTTTCTCCTACTACTTTGTCCACAAAAAGAAAGATGGGTTATAATGGATAAATTTGACACTGTCTGGTGGAAGGGGTGGCTGCTTAACTGAGGCAGGCTACATTAAGGGGGTGGGGTATAGTCTCGGAAGCTATCAATCAAGATAGTTCACAAGGTCGTGTCTGTTCAAACGACATCCATTCTGATGAACAGCTAAAAACTTAGTTTTATGAGGGTGATTTTTTTAATGTTATAGATAAAGGTACTGAAATGGACCAATTACTGCGTGGGTTTGATGAAATCTCTTCAAAGACCCTTGACCTTCATTGTGATAGGCAGACAACTTCAACTTTTGCATGCCTAATTCATACACATTTTGCTGGACAATTCCATACATAAAATTTGACCCATTAACAAACTGAGTTTATTTGGTAAGACCGGGTAAAAAAATATATAAAAACAGCTTTACCAAAGCTTTTACTTTGGTTTTACTTGTAATATTTCTCAGAGGAATTGCCTCTGTAAATATTGTGGATGTACAGTATATAATGATCTACAAGTATTGGTTACATGACTTTGTCTTAGGTAAAGGACCGACACAGTCTACCATTATTGTGTTTACAGAATTTAGAAACATTGCTTGTAAGTTTCGGCCAATGAATATGATTCAAGAGCTTGTGATAGTCATGTGGACTCCTGAAGGCCCAGTCAATGTAGTTGTAATGGGCTAGACAAAGATCTTCCTGTCGATATGACTTCTGAACGATGATTGGATAGTTCATTGACCACTCGTCATTATAGGTACCTCAAATGGTATCCATTTTCAAATAAATACCAATTTTCCATAAATAACAAACGGGGACTCTGAATCAAACCGGAGATCTCAGTATCTTGTTCCTGTTCAACAACGAGAGATTGGTGATTTTTTATCACCTTGATTATAATAGACAGAAGGAGTTGTAACAAGAGGATCACTGTGACTAATATATACTGATTTATCAATACTAAGAGCAAAAGCGATCTCATCTAAAGACTGATCAAAAATTGTATCAATTAAATGAATAATGCCCTGTCTTTTTGTCATAATTCTGATTTCCGTACAAACCGGATGCAAATCAGGGATACGCTATCCAAACAATGCTTCAAAGTTACTAATGAATTAACCACGATCTGGTCTCCGGCCCGGTCACTGCCTTGTAATAAATACATACCATCAGTAGGTAATGAAGTCACTGATCCGATATTCATAGGCCCTGAGACTAAGTCTGATGACAAATTGACACAATATAGAGGAACATTAAAACATTACAACACCTCCCATATTCATATGTCCTGATACTAAGTCTGATGACAAATTGACATAATATAGAGGAACATTAAAACATTAACAAAGCCGCACTCTATTCCCTGATTACAAACACTTTCACTAAACGAAAACTTGTCAGGAAAAGGAAAAGTTGCTGTTAATAAAAGACTGCACATCTTAATATTTAAGAAGGGCTAGACTTGGCATGAATGGTTCATAATTCTCCATAATAGAATCTAACTGGGTTTTGTTTAACAAACAAATGTTTTGATTTCAATATAATACCATGACTTTGATCTCTTAGAATCATGATCAGTTGGAATTGCTTTATCCTTATTCTGTTGCTTATTTTTCAAACCTGTAAATGACATGCTTTTTCTTCCTGTAATAAGTGCACATATGAAGAGAAAAGGATTTATGGGAAGTTTTATTAGAAATTTGATTTCCAAACATTGTGAGACTGAGATTTTGAAAAACTCGTACAAGATTAAAATGACTTTTCTTTAACAAAAAATGCTTAGAGGAAGACTTATTGGCAAATGAAACTTTGCGGTTAAGAAATAATTATTATCTGTACAAGGTACGTTTTCCGGTTTCCAATTACTATGAGCTGTCAGTTTATCATGATCTTTATCAACTATTTTGGCTGAAGTCACCTATGAAAGAATTATTATTTTCTATAGCGAATTCGCATGGGTTTGTCCAGTTTCTTTTCTAGAGTTTCTAATACTTTGTCGATATGCCTCTGGTACCAAATCATAACTTCTAAGATACATTCCTTAACCAAATCACACTCCACTCTTTGTTTTACCGAGAGTGAAGTGTAGACTTTTCCAATAAGTACAGCTTGTAATAATAAAATCCAATGTTTTCCTCACCGTTTCAAGTTTCTGTAATTTTCTAAAAGTGAAGAAAATATTGATCAACTTCTTAAAAAGTTGTACTAACCTAATATTTCTTGTAATATCAAAACCTGATCTTGTATTTAAAGGCGTTAGGGTGATGCCGTGCTATGCTTACAGGTTCTATTTTTTTTTTGCATTTCCCTTTCCTCTTTTTCTCTATCTCTCCGCATTATATTATTCTCTCTTCTTTACATATTTGCCTTTCCCTTTCATCTCTCATTTGTATTAGTCAACTGATCCACTTAAGTGTAAAGACCTTTTTTATTTTATTTTATATTTTTATTTTCATTAGTGGTTCTCAATTATCCAACATTATTATACAGGAACAACGTGTCAAGCACAAGTACAGAGCACGTCACAATAACGACAAGTCAATAGGAACATGTTGCCATTGCCAAGTCCAAGATGTCTATTTCAAATATGCAGCAGAGTGAAAAGACAACATGCATTTCATCTTCATATAAAACACTGCCTAATTACAGTATCTGTCATAATTTTAGACTGCAAAGATGTGATTATGTGATTATGAATTTTAACGTAGCTTTAACAATTTTTCAGTCATATGGCTACGATGTCTGCAGTGTGACAGTTTATAGTGATGTCTAGCGCGGGGGCATCAAGCCGCACACATGTAGCATGATGTCCCACCCAATCACAATATCCTGACACCAGGCCGACCAGTCCTAACACGAACCTCTTAATGCTGAGCGTCAAGCGATGCAGATGTTAGTACCATTTTTGTAAGTCTTTCGTATGACTCTCCCCCCCCCCCGCATCCGAGGCGGACGCTCTAACCACTAGGCTACCGGGGCGGTTTTAGACTGCAAAGAATTATGACAATAAACTGACTTACTTAAGGAGAGTAGATAACACATGGGTGTGAAATATGCAAACAAAGTACGATGTAAAAGTTTGAATCAGGCGGATGCAGAAATGGAAATAATTTCAATCTATATAAGTGTTGCTTGATTGAAAATATCGCCAACTTTCAAAACGTATTTGTAACAATTGATATTTTTAATGCTTGCATGCTGACAAAGTATGCTTGCCATTAATCACCTACTTGACTAACTCAAACCACTCTGTAAGGTAACCCTTTCCTCTTTTCCTTATCTGATATATAGATAGACTATTCATGCTACCATTCTTTCAGCCAGTGTATTTTATTTATGTTTTGTTGTCCCATTTAATTAGTTCTCGCAATGGATTGATATTTTCCTAGCAACTGTAATTTTATTAGCACAATCAGTATGCCTTAAAACTTTTTTTGTCAGAAATTCAAAACGAAATGAAAACATCAGATAATACTTAGATATCGATAAAGTGTCTTGTTAACAAGCCAACGAGACTGCCATTAATAAGAGACATTTCAATTTTCAGCAATTTACAAAGTTTTTTCGGGCCCTCGAAACATGGGCATAATTTCAGTTTATGTCAAACTATGTCATTCCTTATTTGCGTGGTTGGCATTGTTACCGTTATTTCAAATACTGAATCGCAATATCTTGTCTTCATTCAAACTTTCTTTTCCATAAATTATGTTTGTTGTTTTTGTCTTATCATTATGAACTGGTCTGGTATGAGATCATCAAACGTTAGTGTAAATTTTGCTCGGATACAAATTTGTGGTCTCAGTCACTTTAGACGATTAAAAGTTCATTCACAATATTCTTCGAATAGATTGAACAATAATCTTACCTGAGAAGAGGAGAATTAACAAAGATATCAATATGGCGGCCATATTTTGGAAAGAGGCGGAAGTGTTTATACGGTACTTATCAAGCTGATAAAGTTTTCGAAATAACATATATCTATTGATTTTCCTGACTCTTTGAATGTTTTAGCTGGGTCTCAAAGGAATGTTTTGCGGTCAAAAGATTAACAAAACACTACCTAATACGCCGGTACCATTGATAATGTCGTATCACCACACACGGTGCCTCTTTGCATTTTCTGTCGGACTTTTCCTTCAAAGACCATACAGTTATTGGTACCTGCTACTCGTCCAACTCCCCTATCTCCAATCCACTTACTGACCCCCATAAGGTGGTAAGAATGGTAAATAATGATCTTAATCCTATCGTCACCCAAACATCTACCTGGATTGACGGGGTGGTTGTGGTATCAATCGTCATATCGTTACACATAGGTCATTTTGTAGGGGTGTACCTGGATTGGCGATTTGGTTGTGGAATCAATCGTCATATCATTACACATAGGTCAATATGTCGGGGTGGGTGCTATTACCTTAGATGGGTGGTTGTGGTATCAATTTTCATATCATTACATATAGGTCATATATGTAGGGGTGGGTGCTATTACTTTAGATTGATGGTGTGGTTACGATATCAGTCGTCATATCGTTACCCATAGGTCAATCTGTACGGGTGGGTGCTATGCCTAAATGGGTGGTGTGGTTGTGGTATCAGTCATCATATCATTACACATATTTCAATATGTAGGGGTGGGTGCTATTACCTTAGATTGGTGGTGTGGTCGTGATATCAGTCGTCGTAGTATTACACGTAGGTCAATCTGTATGGGTGGATACCATACCTGGATGTGTGGTGTCGTTGTGGTATAAGTCGTCATATCATTACACATAGGTCAATCTGTAGGGGTGGGTGCTATACCTAATTGGGTGGTGTGGTTGTTGTATCAGTCGTCATATTATTACACATAGGTCAATCTATAGAGGTTGGTGCTATACCTGAATGGGTGGGGAGGTGGTGATATTAGGTCATCATACATTCATATATATATATATATATATATATATATATATATATATATATATATATATATATATATATATATATATATATATATATATATATATATATATATATATATATATATATATATATATATATGTATGACGAAGATGGAGTGAATTGGTTTAGTGTCTGTTCGATCTTAAGCGGCAGTGTTATAATGAATTTAGGTCTTAGGTCATCGTTCATACTGGATTCGTGACTTTATTCAGTAAGGTTGTGGCATTATCGATACTATAACATGTCGAATTACATTCCTTTCAGAGCGAGGTTTCGTTGGAAGTTACAAGTCCTGTTAATTTGTAGCAACAAAACCTTGAACACCTTCATCGACTTCGAAACCACTTCGTTCTGTATTGATATTGTGGTTATTTATTCTGTCATTTTTGTATTTGTAGATTTGTTGATATTCTGAGAATCTGTTCAAGCATTCAAGTGGACGAAATATCGTACAACTACTACTAATTTCCCCGATTAAGTTCAATTAGATTAAATTATGTGCAAGCTTAATATATATCCCAAGTTAAAGGAAAACAATTTTCATCTTTTTTATTGAATAAATTGCAGCACAATTACGGCCATATAAAAGAAATTCGTGTAAAAAAGATGATTGCGTAACGCATCAATCGATAATTGCAACCAATACGTTGTTTGGTTGGTGGGGGGGGGTAACAGTACTTTCAATACATCATAGGCTATATCATGCCGAGAACTGCCTGCAGCCGAGTTACCGAGGCTCCTTACGTTAAAATACAGAAAAATTACATTTAATAATAATAATAATAATAATAATAATAATAATAATAATAATAATAATAATAATAATAATAATAAGCCCGAAACTCCTAACGAATTTGTTTCTCAAACTCATTTAATTTAAATTCAACAAAATTGAGCACGTTTCTGCAAGTTTAGAAATTCTGTATGTTCTTTGACTGTTCATTTTAGGCACAATTTATGAATATTCATCAATACGCTTGATATAATAAAGAACCTCTATTTATTTCATTCTGCCTCCATGATAGTCTGCTGCGTGTAACTTAACGAAATTTGTGTTAAACTCGTCTAATTTAACTCTGTATTAAAAGATTTGTGTTGAATTGTATTAGATTTCTATCATTTTCCATTTTCGTCAAATGATCATTTCGCTTGCAGTTCATTGTTGTAGTTGTACTAATTACAGTTGCCAAGATTCAGATTTTGTGTCGCTCAGCACTGTAAGTGCCATATTATAATGACGTAAATATAATGGCATAGTCTGTGATTGGTGTAAAGGGTATATGTAACTATACAATCAATTGCGTTAATATTTTGTATGTATATATATATATATATATATATATATATATATATATATATATATATATATATATATATATATATATATATATATATATATATATATATATATATATATATATATATATATATATATATGTATGTATGTATTATTGTGTTGCTATGTGTATATATGCATTGTATTGAACACCCCACCCGCATACAAAAATTATAAAAAGTGATTGCATTGTGTCCATGTTTTCTCCATTAGTGTTAATGAGATAATCCACTTCAAGACAAAAAACTATTAGCGTCTTTTAAATTTTTTTTATATAAATTCATTTTTAATTTTCTTTTGAGCTATCATGGAAACAATTTTGTGATGCCGCTGATTCTTCAAATAAGTCGATACCTGTCCAAGTTAATCATGATTTTCAACATTGTTATAAAATCTATGGATAATTACATAGTTGAACAAAGTATACAGTCATTAAAACTATTATTCTGCTAATAAATGACTTGAATCATGTAGGATTTTGAAATGTTCCTACACATTGCTGTGTGTTTAGCAAAGTGCAATTACTGTATTGTTACCTTCACTAGATCATAACTGTACACAGGTCAAAACAATTCAATTAAGGAGACTGTCAACTTTAACTAGTTGCACTTGCTTGCTAATGATACTGATAATAATCCGGGCCCATACAGTGACCCTATCTCCAAAGCGGCATCTAATTTTGTCATATAAGTATTGTAGTTCAATAATTTATACTGTAAATGCTGCAATTACTTCATGATTATTAAATTCTATATGTACAGCTTTTAAAAGAAACTCAAAACAGTAATTATCAAGAGTTAGAAAGGAAAGGATAGACAAATATTTACAGTTTTGTAATACTCTAGAAATAATAATATATCTTATTCTAAACACTTAATAAAACAAATTTCGCTATTTCCTTTTTACTTAAGTTAAAAAATCGATATACTTGTGCATGAACCGTTTATTCCAGAAGTCATATCTAAGTTAATTTATACAGGTAAGCTAGTAAACACAGGACTAATTAAAAGAACATGGCATTCCTCCATGGTTGGTACCAGGTATACGAAATCTTTGACCTCTATCGATTACATTGTTTCCATTTATCCTAGTTTTGGTAGGTAGCAAGGTGTCGGTACTGGATTTCTGATCGTCACTAGATCAAAACAAGTAATCAAGTAGACCGCCCACTTTCATCGGTTGCACTTATTTGCTATCGACAATAAACTAATCCGATTACGCCTAAGGATCCTAATCTCAAAAGAGGTCTCTAATTTTGCCAGGTAAATAAAGAAAGCATTTATAGCAAGGTCGAAAATGTACGAACCGAAATTAGTATGTTTACGGTTGTTTCAATTTGTGAGTCGCGGTTAGGTAGATAGATTTCCACAAAAAAGATCCCAACCATCTAATCTCAATAGTAATAGAAATGGGGGCGGGGTAGATATGTATTTCAAAACCAAAATTCCTTTTATTGAAATAAAAAGCCACTTGTTAACACGAAATAATTAGGCCATTTGGACAGTAAAAAGAGAAATACAAAATTTGTAAAGAAACTTATTATCGGAACGTTTTTATGCCCATTCAAGATTCCATGACTGGACCATAATTGAACTCAACTGAACATGGTAAACAGCATTGTGAAAATTTAATAATTTTAATGGACTGCAGCAAAAACAATACATACCATGGTATAAAGTAAATGCAAGACAAGACAAGACTTTATCATACGAAGCTTGTAAAGTATACAACATAATGAGATATATACGAAAAATAAAATGATTGTAGCGTGTGATATCAACATTTTTCAGAGGGATTGCAAAATTAGGAAAACACAATCTAAGAAAATGCAAATATTTTTTTCAGGATTACTATACTAGCTAGATTCCTTAGTGATTTTAATGATAAACCTTAGCTAAGTAAATTAAAAGTAAGGCACAAATTTTCGTCTTTTATTATGAAAATAAGAAAACGACAGAAAAAGTGCATGTCAATGTATTCATGATGGCGCACTTATTAAAATTAAATTTAAATATTGATTGTTGTTCTAAAATTAAATGTTAAATTTAACCTATGCTATTCAATCCAAATTAATTAATGCTCTGCTCATTAAGTGCCATGAAAAAACGTTTAGACTAAAACTATCGATCGCTTTATGCTTTTACAATGGTAGTCAGACACTAAAATGGGTTTTAAATAAAGCGGGCATCTCGCCTATCCTAACTATAACAAGGTGTTACTAATTTGTTTTCAACACATGGTGTATCATTGTGACGTCATAGCGCGGGACATTCATTTACTAGTTTCAATAGGTAACATGATTTGCTGTTCTAAACTTAATTATTCGATATAAGTTTTGGTAATGAGAGATAAATATTTTCTAAACTATTTTTAAATAACCCGTAATTTAGACATTTAGATGATGTTAGGTGCCCAAGCTGTATTGATCATTTGGTCGTAGTTCGACAAGTTTTGATAACCATTTAACTGACATGAAACCTTACTTTCTCAATATTTAACTAAACTCGGCATTGTTTTATTTAAATGAATTATCTATTTATTGTAAAAAAAAAATAATTAAGAAACAATTGTTTGTATAAGAGAGAAAACATAGGATAAGACACTTGTTTCATGATGACCACTAACTAGTCCATCCCATGCGACTTTTAATGTTAATGATTGGGATGAAAATGGAAAGAAATGTTAGGTCTTTTGTACGTTGTATCAGAGCTTCCAAATCTAAAATTTCATAATAATATATTAAAATTGGTACAATAGTTTGATTTGATAATTTAAGTTCACAAGCAATAGTTAAATCTAAATTGTGCATAAACTTTTTAAGCAAATACATAACTTTATTAGCTATGAATATTTGATTTTTCTGACCATTCGAGAACTTTCCGCTCATGTGAAATAAAAGCTTATGGGATTACTCGGTCGCCACCATCTGTGTCCGCTGAGTTTATTTCAAAACATTCTTGTAATGCAATATTTTAAACAGGTCTTTTCTTGCCGACATTATTTTTATTATATTCCAGGATCTCTTTGTAACATTTGATTGTAAAGTAAGTATTTTCCTCCGCATTTTTTTAATGCATGAATATAAGAACTGGTATGAATGCATTTAATTTATGTCATCTGACTAATCAATCCAAAAGGACTATTGAGAGTAGCGCTACCTTAATCGATTTTAAACTTAAGGGTGGTTTGCTAAAATATTATGATAAAGGTAGCTTAGATTCATTTTGTAGAAACCACAACCCTGTATACTGGTGTTCAAGCCTTACATATTCTTAAACGGGAAGTATGTGCATGTGTAATAAAATTTGAAAATTATTTTTTGCAACGGTAAAGAATTTACCACTCCGACAAAAGAACGAACATTACTTTAAACTGAAAACGTTCCTCGATATTAAAAAACCGAGTTATTACTGCCATGCAAAACTGGAGTATATGTATAAATTAGCTATTACAATTCAAGATGGCATCGTTGATACAAATATTTAATGAAATATAGCCAAAAACGTTTAAAACAGAACTGAAACTTGGAGTATTTGCTCTTGATGAATACGCACTGATCAAGCAAACTGAATTAATAATTCTTTTGAAGAATCCTTTGTTGACGTCACTCGACTATCCCTCTTAGTGATTGCACTTGGCAAAATTGGCGAAAATTAGGTTAAATCATTCAAATTGTTTTTGCTACACAATGTAGTGTATTCTTCTATGGACAAACTTTAGTGAATGTATGAAAAAACTAGCTATTGGTTATAATGATAGCCATCGTTTTCTATTTGGTCTTCCTAGACGGAACAGTGCCATATTACTAGTAGATGGATCAAGTTACTCTTTAAATGTGCCACTTGATTTTATTCTTAACAATGCAGGGCACAGTTAGTTGTTGTAGATGTATCAGTACACTTGTACTTATTATATATATATATATATATATATATATATATATATATATATATATATATATATATATATATATATATATATATATATATATATATATATATATATATATATATATATATTCTTTTTTGTTTCCATTGTGTTTACTTTATATTTATATATTAATTTAGATGAATGGACAATATAGTCTTGAAAAAAGAATTCTCATCCCATCCCATCCCATCCCATCCCATCCCATCCCAGACCATCCCATCCCATCCCATCCCATCCCATCCCATCCCATCCCATCCCATCCCATCCCATCCCAGACCAGACCATCCCATCCCATCCCATCCCATCCCATCCCATCCCATCCCATACCATCCCATCCCATCCCATCCCATCCCATCCCATACCATCCCATCCCATCCCATCCCATCCCATCCCATCCCATCCCATCTCATCTTATCTTATCTCGAAAAGGATGCATTTTTAAAATCAGGACATAGAGCCACTTAGGCTTGGTGAGATCAAACAAACGTTGCTTAATGAATGTGTTCGTGTTTTATCGCGTCATTTATCAGAACTATGAAACAAACACCGGGTCTGTTTTCGAGCGTGAAACAGAAAAATGTTACCCTAACTCACTACAACTGAACAAATTTATGGTCTCTAATTACAGAGCAATATATCCTATAAGATGGGGGTAGATAAAGTACTTGGAAAATGAGTCTTTCAACACAGTCCATCTCATGCTATCTGATTTAAGTAGTTATTTGCTGTTTGGTGTTATCCCTTAATATTTTGAAAACAAGTGATAATCATAGCACCTTTGCAAAGCAATCGTTTAAAAGCAAGAATCAGATCGGTAATTATTGTTTTATTTTGAAAAAAAGTCTGGGTTAAAGTCTAATTATAATCAATACAATATTGGTGGCAGATTATTTTAAAAGTCCAAAAATTACCTTACTAGTTGTTACAAATAGAATATACTTCAGATCAAAGACATGTCAAGATTTGTGTGCTTCAGCGTTCTCCACAACTTGGGCTACTGTTATTATAAATTTATATCCAGTCCAATATAAAGCTGATTGTGGATGATACTTCATTATCATCTATTGTGAAAGACCCAAATCTTGGGGTTTTTCTTAATGAAGCTCCTCTACCTAAAAGTGATAATATGGATCTATTCATGTCAGACATTACAAGCTTAGCGGGAAGCGTCGTTTGTGGCGCAAACAAATCATATGCCAGATTTTTGGGAATGTTATGTGTATTTCATTTATTTGTGTGCCTGAATCTTGATAAAGTTTTGGTGTGTGCTTGCTTTTTTCTAACTATTTTAAATTATAAATAGATTGTCTACCGATATTTGAGTTTAAGGTCTTTATTTTGTTATAGAAACTTAGAATGTTTTAGAAATGAACATCCGACCACATCCAGGTTATTTTATTGTCGTATTTTTTCACATACGGTTCCAACAAATGAAAATTATTCATTCCTACTTTATGTTCAGTTTATATAATTATTTACTGCTGTGTTCGGATATAATTTGAGAGGAATAGCTTATTATAAAATTTGGAATTGCAAAGTGCTCGTTAATTTTGTGGACAAAATCATTATTTTTTTTTATTATTGTAAATTCATGATTGTTGTGAATTCATTCAAGAACATTTTGGAATATATATATATATATATATATATATATATATATATATATATATATATATATATATATATATATATATATATATATATATATATATATATATAAATATATATATATATATATATATATATATATACACACACATATATACATATACACATATCTACACATATACATATATATATATATATACGTATATATATATATATATACATATATATATATATATATATATATATATATATATATATATATATATATATATATATATATATATATATATATATATATATATATATATATATATATATATATATATATATATATGTATATATATATATATGTATATGTATATATGTATATGTATATATATATATATATATATATATATATATATATATATATATATATATATATATATATATATATATATATATATATATATATCATCGTGAGACTTTAAGACTGTTGGCACATCAACTCATTTGAGACTACTGACACTTCAGCATATTTAATATTGAAATTCATTCGGAACACTATTATAGGAATATTTGGGATTTAATTTACAAAACTCTTTTTACACTTTACCTTTGTATTCTAAGGTGTGTACGTTCGTGCGGTTTGGACTTAGGACGTATCTTTAACACATTTTCAGTCATATCGCTATGATGTCTGAAGTGTGACAATTTAGAGTGGTGCCTTGTACTGTGGCATCATGCCGTAGACACCGTATCGCCTGTTCGCTTTATCCTGACACAAGGCTGACTTTTCCTACCACTAACCTAATAATGGTGAGCGTCAAGCGAGGCCGTAGCTAGCACCATTCTTATGTCCTTGTTATGACTTGGCCGGAGTTGAAATCCACGACCACCCACATCCGAGGCGGAGGCTCTTACCACCTCGGTCAGAGGAGAGCGATCTGTACGCTAGTGAATTAAATCATTTGTACTAATCTTGTTCGTATCGCTTCTTTCTGTTATTTAGTTTAAGACCACAAAGTCTTAACAAAAAGTAAACCCCAAAAATATCAACAAGACGTAATAGGCATAGAATAATTGCATTTAAAAAAAATACACCCGATATCATACTGTATAACCGCAGATGTTGACTCCTCCAAGTGTTTGTCAGGTAAAAGACAACAATCCCCCAGGGGCCCCGAGTGTCCGAGTGGTCTAAAGCGCTGTCCGTTACGGATCAGTGTCATCTCACCTCCGTCTGCATGAGTTCGAGTCTAGGATTCGGCGAATGTGGATATGTGAGAAAGCTTGCCAGTAGCTTTTCTTGGTTCGGTGGTTCTTTCCAGTTATTTCCTGGTTTCTTCCTCCACCATTAATACTGTCCGCCATGTATAGCCTATCGTGTGCTGAAAAATGGCGTTAAACCCCACAACAACAATCCTCCGAATGCTTTTCGTCAAGATTAACCTGTACTAAAATTTATTTTTGCCAAATCCAATTGCAGAACGATATCTTTTCTCCTTCGGTAATACGGCAACCTTTCATTGCATTCATCGTATTCCAATATATAAACTCCTCCAGCCTATTACGAGCAAGGTCCATATACATGTTAAATGTAAGCCGGGAATTAAATTAATGTATTAAACGATGACATATTTAGATGTAATTTGTCATCTATACAACAATTGTTCATATGGTAAATTGGAAGCTAAATAAACTTTCTTTTAGACTGAACAAAATGCATTGGTATCCAGAAGCGTATAAGTACATTTTGCGTTAACAAAAATGTGTATAGTTTCAAAATTTCATTAAAATATTGATATAACAAAATGATACACATATATCAATATTGCAACTTTACATCTAATTAAAAATTCTCTAAACTGTATAATATTATTTGTTTTAAATATTAATTCTGCCTACTATTATCAAGCATTCTTCTATATAATCCAGGGTTAGCATTTTCCGTTATGTATGTTGTATATTTATAATTCCCTATAATTAATCATATATACCTTATTTTCTTTCATAGGAATCTGGAATGATTTTGTAGATAGATGATAATTTGCTATATGGTCTTAATACTAGTGTGTCTGATACACACGAGTGCATATAACACCGACTCAGGTGCATCATCTTTTGTGCTTAGTCGTGATGGAATCTGGACTGGTGTTTGCAGGTAAGGCGTTGGGTTCTGATTACCCGCGGACCTGGATTCAAATCTCCATAGATTATGAATTAAAATTATCTAACCTGTATATATATATACATATATACATATATACATACATACATACATACATACATACATACATACATACATACATACATACATACATACATACATACATACATACATACATACATACATACATACATACATACATACATACATACATACATACATACATACATACATACATACATACATACATACATACATACATACATACATACATACATACATACATACATTTCATTGACATTGTTACAAATCCTGGATTCAAATCTCCATAGATTATGAATTAAAATTATCTAACCTATATGTTAAATCTGAAAAATATGCTCCAAATTTTATTTTCAGATTGAGTAATTCCATACATTATTGTTCAGCTTGAAAAATATCACAATGCAGAGAAGAAGAAAAAAGGGAAAAACTACTCTTGTGCCAAGAAAATAAGAAACTGTAAAGTCTATAGGTAAGGATATCTTTTTTCTTTTCTAAAAATGGTACATTTTTGTAAAGCCTTAATTAGAAATGTAATTTACAAGCTCAAATGAAATCTATATTAATATCTTAAATACTGGTCATTTTGAAATCATTCTAAAATTTAACTATGTAGCTTCTGTGAAATCAATTGGAAAGATTGATTTGTCGGAGTTTTCACACAAATTTAAGTCCTTGGCAGACTACTTGCCGAGGTAACATATTTTGTCCGTCTGCTTAAGTACCTAGGGGTACATACCACGCGTGGGTGTACTTATCCGCGCGTGGATCGTACTTACCTAATTGCGAAGATTAATTGGCCGGCGCCCTTTGGTGCAGGGATAAAGTGTGTCGATCTATTCTTAGGTAATCATGAATTAAGCGTTTCCTAAAAGGTTAACACTTGGTGGCGACCTTTTCGCAGATGTCCAACCATTTATTTTTAGTGCGTGAATTAGGAACTTCAAGGGGATTAACAAGTTTAAAAAAACACTTAAAGTACTGTGAGCCAAAACGTATCACGTGTTTGTCTTAATTCTTCGGATTCGGATTTATGTCTAAATTTCTCAAATAACAGTTCATTTGAGTCGCAACTACGTTCGTGCAGGGGAGTTTAGATATTTGTGATTATCGGAATTACCTGTGTGTTCAAAGCAATACAGGTACGTATAACATTTTAGTATAGTATAGATGATTGCATTTGTTAATAATTCTGAATATAAATGAGTTTGGAACTTATATAAAAGTTTACTCGTTAGGTCTGATAGAAGAATTCAACGCTGCAATGAAAGCGTTATACTTCATAATAACGTAAAAATCTGTTTTGATTTTTTAAAAGAAGCATTATTTTTTGCGTTTTACTACAGCTATTGATATTTGCTTTCTGTATTTGTAATACCTTCAATATAATTATAAAAACTGCACCTATGTTTGTTATGTTTTATTTAATATTTCTCTAAATTCCAAATATACATTATGACAGTCACAAATAATACATCTATTCTTCCGAAAAATAAATACATGTGCTTTCTTGAAGGTATTTCTTTATATAACAAGGTCTGAACACAAGTTATTTATTCATGCAAAAGATTGTTGAAATATTTTTTAAAACTTTACACATTAATTAATGTTTGAATACAAACTTTATCTGAAATATAATTTAAATCATTTAATTTAATACAAACATTGAAAGGAATAAAAAATAAACATACACTACAAATCGATTTACGAACTAAAAATACTAGCACAGAATGCAGACTCTTGGTATTTACATATATTACACCATGAGAACCTGCTATTCTATAAAGATATTATACCAACATCAAAACGTGCTATTCTATAAAGATATTATACCAACATCAAAACGTGCTATTCTATAAAGATGTTATATCAGTCTCAAAACGTGATATTCTATAAGAATGTTATATCAGTCTTAAAACGTGCTATTCTATAAAGACTTTATATCAGTCTCAAAACGTGATATTCTATAAGGATCTTAAAACAGTCTCAAAACGTGATATTCTATGAGGATGTTATATCAGTCTCAAAACGTGATTTTCTATAAAGATCTTAAAACAGTCTCAAAACGTGATATTCTATAAGGATGTTTTATCAGTCTCAAAACGTGATATTCTATAAAGATGTTATATCAGTCTCAAAACGTGTTATTCTATAAGGATGTAATATCAGTCTTAAAACGTGCTATTCTATAAAGATGTTATATCAGCCTCAAAGCATGATATTCTCTGAATTGCAACACAAATAAATGTTCATAAATATATGGAGTTTCCTTTTGACAAATATGTTGCCAATCTATGATATAGAATGCCGAGGTGTGGAAACATTCTGACTCCATTGACTTTCACGAATCTGATTTTCATCAAAGATTAAAAATGGCTTATCCATCAGTTGGTATTATGATCTTAAAAAATTCTAATTGCTTAAACAAAAGAAGTAATTTATATTGCAAAATATAAAACAGATTCTAGTCTGGATTAAGTTTATTATCTTATTACATTAAGAATTCAAAAAAGTGGATATCAAACCCAGAGAACAGATCGATAGACTGCTTGTTCTTTTTCTGTTAATATGTGAGAAGTCGAAGATAAATATTTTCTTGCTTTGAGTACGACCCCGATAGAGTCTTCAAATCTGACTGGTTCCAGAGAAGCTTCACGTCTGAAAACACACACACACACACACACACGCACACACACGCACGCACGCACACACACAAATCATATTTAGTGAAATATTTTTAGTATGCAAATCAACTGAGATACGTCAGATACATTGATGTATCTTTATTGTGAAAAAGTATAAAAATCACGACTTACAGATTACATGATTTCTTTTCATTTAACTTTTACATGTTTATAACAGTTATCAGGTCGTTTTTAATCCTGTAAGTTTATAACTCATTTTGCCTAAAGTCGTTCTAATCATAGTATTGTTACGAATTTTTGATTCTCACAAGGTGCATAAATTGAAGATCGTTAAAAAGATCTAAGGAGGGTTCTAGAACCTTGAAATCGCACGGGAACGGCGTTCCCTAACTTGTTTGATCACGCTATTGTTCCTTTCCTCCTCCTTATGAATAACATGCTTTCCCTAACCTCTTTATTGCTTTTTTTGTGGGGGGGAGTGGACCAGACAGATGCCCCCCCCACTTAGCCGAAAAAAATATCTAAAAAGTTTATGTTTTCGTGTTTACCCCCCCCCGATGTGTTGCTATGTTTACTTAATTTATTTAATTCCAAAAACCATTTAATTCCATTAAATTAAATTTTGTTGGGGTATTTTTTGCCCTCAGTGTATTCTAAAGGTTCATTTATCCGACAAGGCTTTGCTTCCCTTGTCGGAGTCATTCCCCATATATACAATACAATACAATTCCCATACAATTTCAATTTCTCTATATTTAAGTATTATATCTTTTATATATTGTAGTCTTTTAGGTACTTCATTTATTTTGCTTATAGCATTGTTTCTGTATATTTCATGTTTATTTTTTAAAGTATACCCAAACCAATACAAATATAATCCCTCCCAAGGTTTTATAGTTTTATATTTAATGTTCTTAAAACGGTCTATAATATTTGCAGTTTTAATTAAAATAGGGCATGGTAGGTCTAAACCTCTTTTTTTCCATGGCCCTATACATAGTATCTTTTTGTATATAGTGTTTTATAATCCCACATATAATTATCTCATTATCTAATTTTTCTAAAATTTTATTATTAATATCAAACGATATTAAAACATAATTTATATTTGAATATAGATATGTTTTAGCTATTTGTGCTCTTTCCATTAAACATATTGGCATAGGTGCCCAGATTTTAAGTGCTTTTTTATTTCATTTATTATTTGTTTATAGTTCTCAGATTCTTCATTTTGCCCAAAGAAAATCCCTAGGGTTTTAACCATTTTCTTTATATATTGTGGGGGCAATCCAGGGTGATTTCCCCTCCAGTTTCCTATTTTTAAAATTTCTGTTTTATCATGATTGATTTTTGACCCGGTTGCTTTTCCAAATTTTTCATATTCCTTCATTAAGTATTGGAAGGAATTTGGGTTCCTTATAACATTTGTTGTAACATTTTAAATTCATCTTTCAAATTAGGTATATATATTCCTTCTATCTTATTGTTGTTCCTTATTTTAATACGTAGGATTTCTATTGCTATTGCGTATAATAGCATTGATAGTGGGCATCCTTGCCTCACTGATCTTTGTATTTCAAATTGTTCCGTGATTGCTCCATTTACCTGTATCTGGCAGTTATATCATTATACAGGATTTTGGTCCACTTTCGAAAAATTTTTCCGAAACCAAATTTTTTAAATACTTGCTCTATATAGTTATGTTAAATTCTATCGAAAGCTTTCTCCTGATCTACTAGCACCATGGCGCCAGTTTTATTATTTGTTTTAAAATAATCAGTTATAGTCTTGATATTTAGAATATTGTTTTGTATATCTTTTCCTTTAGATCCACAAGTTTGATTCTCATTAATTATTGTGGGCATGCAGTTTTTAACTCTATTCGCTAGAATTGTACTTATAATCGTATAATCCACATTTAGGAGGGAGATGGGCCTCCAATTTTTAAGGTCTTTTTTTTTATTATCTCCCTTCCCCTTATATATTAATGTTATAATCCCTCCCCTCATTGAGTTAGACATTTTATCACTATTTAAAAATATATTATTATATAACAATTCTAAAATCGGCGATAAATCACTTTGGAATTTATGATAGAATTCCGCAGTGAGTCCATCTCTACTTGGGGATTTCCCTATCGAACGTTGTTTAACTGCATTTTTAATTTCGTCTATTGAGATGAAATCATCACATAAGTCTTTATGTACTGATGAGATCATCTCACATCTTATATCACTTAAATAATTTTAATTTGGTTTATATCAATGTCTTGTTTAGTATATAGTTCTTTATAGTATAACTTAATCCTAGTTAAGATATCTTTTATATTTTTTAAACTTTGCCCCTTTTCATCTATTATCTCATCCATTGTTTTCATCCCTCCCTTAATTCTTCTCTTCTTTAAATATTCCTTGCTTGCGTATATCAGTTTGAAAATTTACCCGCCCTAATTACACACCCCATATTTTTTTCCTTTTGGATCTGTTTCAATTTTTCCTTTAATTCATTATTTTGTTTCATTTCTAATATCTCTATTTAAATGTAATCTTATATGTATTTCTGTTTCATCCATTTTTTGTAATTCGCTTAATCTTTTAGAATATTGCACTGCTATTATTTTAAATTTTTTCTTTGGACTATCCCATAAAGGTAATATATTTCTATGTTTATCTAAAAAATATTTTATTTCCTTTTTAATTCTATCTATAAATTCTTTTTTTCTAAAATTCTTTTATTTAATTTCCAAAAACCCTCCTCCCATTTAAAATAACAATGTTCAAATTTATTAATTTGTGGTCTGATAATTTTAGATCTGTTATAGTAGCTTCTTTGTATGTTTTATAGTTAAAATTATTGCCATAAAATCTGTCCAGACGACTTTCTAAATTATTTCTATATTTAAAAGTATATTCCAATCTTGGTAAGTTTAAAAGTCTATAGATATCCTTTAATTTATGTTTATTAAATTTTTTCATTTTTCCTTTTGCTATACTGTCATTTGTTGTTAGAGGCCCTGTTCTATCTATCTGATCCCCTACCCAATTTATATCCCCTCCTATAATAATGTTTTTCATAGAATATTTAACTTAAGTGTTTATCTAAATTATGTATGAAATCAAACTTTTTATATTTATCGGCCGGAAAAAATAAATTTATTAAATGCATATTTCCTAACACAAGGTATTTCCTAACACAAGGTGTAAGACCCTCCCTCTAAGATATTCTCCCTCATTTTTTCCTTTCCCATTTCATTCTATTATCCCTAATAAAAATTGCCTCTCTTCCCCTTTACAGTCGTCTATTTTAGCATCGCTTTGTATTAAGATGCCATTTAAGCTATTTTCTAGATGTAAAATTAAATCTTTGTTGAAACCATTATGATTTTCTTGGAGAAAAATTATGTCATATTCTATTCCCATTTCGTTACAAAATTTACAAACTTTATCCTTATTTATACCATTTACATTTATAGAAGCTATTTTGAGGTTCAATTCCTATTTCCCATCAGGTTGCCGATCCATTTTTAAAAGTAAATTAAATTATAAATTGTTTGTACTACTATTAATTATTCATATTTTATACTAATAGTAAAATATTTCTAATTAATATTCTGATTTGTTTCTTGAGATGGAGAGGTTTTAGACCCCTCCTCTTCCTTTTTTTTGAAGATTCGTTATTGGGTTTCTGAGATTCATTTTCGTCCAACTCCATGATTTCTGTATCATTTGTTTCGTTTCCAATTTGCATATCCGGTTTGGTTTCCATTTCATCAATTTTCCCTTCTATTTCATCATTACTGTCACTTTCGTCTTCACTTTCATTCGTACTTTCAATTTCCGTGGTTGTCTTAAATTCATTTTCTGTTTCTGCTTCTCTATTTATCTCTTGACTTAAAGTCTTTTTTTTTTCTTTTTTTTTTCTCTTTTTCTCTGCTGATATTTCAGAAGACGTTTCCGTCAGTGTTGCTGCTGTCTTCCTCTTCTTTCTCTCCCTTGGTATAGGAGTCGAAGTATATGGCGTAATTCCAGATAATTCCGCTTGTTCATGTTCGGATTCCTCTACAAGTACGGCAAATTTATTTCCTTTTAGTAGGTCCGACTCTATTAATGGTCCGGTAGTGTTGTTAAACACGGGGCTTAAGTATTTACCCCATTGTTATTGTCCCTCTATTTCTGTTTTATCCTTGGTAATTTGGCTCTCTACCTCCGGTGAGCTTTGTTCTTGTACAAGTTCAATCTCTTCACCTGATTTGTTTGCATCTATTTCTCTACCCTCTTGATTTTTCCTCACTGCATTTGCGTAGGTTGGTACTTGACCTTCAATATGAGCAGTCGTTACTGTGATCTTGCAGTCACGTGCCAAGTGCCCTATGCTCTTGCACCTTGGACACACTATATCTTGTTCGCAGCCCCTTTACCAAGATTTTATTAAGAAACCCATTAGGTAGAAAAAGTTTGGAAAATTCTTTACATCTTCCCTTCTTAATGTAATTACTCGCACCCCTGTTTTAATACCAGGGAATCCCCAAACTGTTGTTAATCTCTATGCTATAACTGGTGTCTTCATTTTTCGTTGGATTTTTTTAATCAGTTCTTCATTATCAACTTCTAGTGGAAGACCAGTTATAAAAATGTATATTTTTCTTCCTTCTATTTCTCTCACAATTGGTTTAGTTTTCTCAACTTTTGCCATCATTCCTTTGACCAAAATGAAGTCTTCTTTGATAATTGGGGTTCCGGTATCCTTTGGGTACAAAATGTATTTATTTCTTCCTCTATTTTGTAAGCCGTAGATTTTATCAATTGCATAGCCTTGTATTTTAATTGCCGTCAAAACCTCTGCTTGTCGCGGACAGCTATCAGCCTGCCCAAAATCTATTTCCTGACACCCACCTGGGTGATAAGCATATACTGCTCTTCCTTCCGCTATGATCGCAAAAAAGTCTTTTAGCTTCGAAATCGGTTGATTTTGTTCTAAAACGGGTTGATTCATTTCCAACTGTGCCTGCGCCATGATTTCTCTTTTGACTGGTCGCGCACTACTATTGTATACTTTCGTTGTGTCGCATACCACTGTTTCAAGCGATCCAACTTCTTCCAAAATCATGTGAATAAGCCGGTCAGCCTCTCTTAAATCCACTTCTGCCATTTCAATCGCACATAAACAATATGCGAAAAAAATTCAAAAGAAAATTCAAAAGTAAATTTAAAAAAGTGTTTAAACACACAAAAAGCTAAAGTTTTTGTCCCAAGGTATCTCCTCAGAACTCACAGTTCATTACGAAAAAAAAAACAACACAAATAAACACATAGAAACACAAAAAAGTCACAAACACAATCACAATACAGTCACAAACAAAATGTCTGCAAACGACATTCTATAGCCATTCAGTGTGTAATCGGTAGCTCTAGAGAGCACGTCTGTTCTCTTCAGAAGCCCGTGTGTGACTCTTTATTGCGTTCTTCTTTCACTTATTTCTATAGCACTATGCCACTGGATCTATTACGAATAGTGTGGCATACCAAACTTATCTTCAACCGATAGAAATAGACACAATCACAAATTTATGTGATAAGAAACATTAGCTCGTTGGAGTTATTTTACGGACTGTAAATAATAGTATAACAATTTATTCAGCAATCAGTCATATAGTAATTACGGTCACAAGTTGGTTTCTTCCAAAAGGTCAATTTAAAAAAAATAGTGTTAAAACACAGAAATATACAGGACAGTACACACTTCAAATTTTCCCCTCTGTAATGTATAATTTCTGATTAATAATTAAATGCTGAGAAATTAATTTACATATACTACGTGCTTACAAGCAGTGTTAGAATATGGTTAAATAATGGCTGGAAAATAATATCCTTGTGATATTTCCATTCACACCGATTTTAAATAGACAGGGACACGCTATGGAAAACATACTAATCACACATAAATGACGAAAATCCATCCAGAACCATATTTCTACAAGCCAAAATTAAGACAATCAATACCAACAAAGCTAACGTACAAGTCTGGCAATCAATTACAAACAAAGCTTATATACAACAGTTAGGGTAATAAAATAATTATAAGCAAAAAAAAAAAACAACAAACAAACAAACTAAAATCTGAAGTGCCAAGCATGTAGCGTTTTTTGGTCGTCTTCGTTATTATTATTATTATTATTATTATTATTATTATTATTATTATTATTATTATTATTATTATTACAATATTAGTATTCTTATTATCATTATTTGTATTGTCATCATCTATATTATATCAAAAATGTTTTTACATTTTCTTTCTTTTCTTTCATCGTTATCATCTTCTCCGTCTTCATCTTCAATGTCCCTACGTTGATAATTACAAGTTAAATATTTCAAACCTTTTATAGATTAATTTAAATATTTGAACCTTTATTGTATCTAAATTATTCAATTTTATGACGATGCAGTTTAAAAAACTTTTTTCGAGGTATTATCAGTACAATTTTCAAGATCAAAATATATTAGTATTTGTTATACTACATAGAATACGTATTTAAAAACAATGGACTTTGCAATCTACTCATGCTTTACTTGTAGAAAATGAAAACGACAACCACAGATACCAAAGACGCCGTCAAACGTCAACGAAGCAGAACCAAGTACACCGAGGCGCAGGTGTGACAACTATCCTACCATCCTTTTGTCTATTTACGTAATTGTTTGGGGTAACCCACCTGGAGATAATACCTCAGTAAAACCAAAATGTGAAAGCATGTACAAAGCTTTTTTCTTACCAGTAGTATACTTCGTTGTATATTAGAAAATATATCATTATAGCTGGAACATTTTTTTATTTAAACGTATATCTATTAACAAATTTGAATGATGTCAAACGAAGGGAATTTTTTAGTTTTCTTAACGAAAAGAAGTTTATTAATCATCGAGTAAAGTATAAGAAACCCAATATTGCAATTAACAATTTCCTTTCTTTTCTTGAAATTCTGGTGAAAATATTTAGTATCATATTACTCATGAAATCATACAAAATAATGGTTTGAGAAAAAATTTGGCTATGCAAAACCTTTACTGTCATATTTGTATAAGAGAAAGAGTGCTTTTAAACTGACGAGAAGCAGATCGAGTTTTGCAAATGAATTAATTCTCTTAATCACCGTATACCTGTTGTACAGATATTTTGAACGATAAGTATAGTATGTCAAGTTTAGAATGGTTCTTAATTTTTTTTCTCAGTTTGTCTCTGTAATTTTAGGTAGAAAACAGAATTGGTAGCCTTTATTCTTCAGATAAAGAAAGGGAGGAGTATAAAGCACTATTACTAGTTTTACGTTAAAAGGGATATCAAAACGTCATGACCGATATTCATCTTTCTATCCATATATTGTTACAAAATAAAAAAATGAGAATAATTTTCCTTTCAGATTCAGTTTTTGGAACGTGTGTTTCAGCAGACGCAGTATCCAGATAGTCCCATGCTTGAGGAACTGTCGGTCAAATTGGAAGTCGCTGCGGAAAGGCTGTCGGTAAGACAAGTTCTCCCTATTTACCAAGCATGACACAACGTCATATGATAAAGGACAATTCACCAAACTGCACTTAAACGTTGTTGAATTTCACTTGACGTAATAATGATTATTTTTGTGTGGCGTCGTACAGCTGAAATGGTATTTACTCGTTTCTGAGAGGAATTAAATTAAAAAGATCCATAACTTGTGTAGTAAATAATTTCCAGAAGACTTATGCTTTAGTGAATATTAAGTTGTTCTGAACATTACACCTATTATATCGACAACTATCTCTTATACGGACAAAGGACTTCGAGAACATTTTGAAACTATCGGTCCGATTCTATCTTAAGTGGAAGATCCAGAATTTTTGCGCGCGCGCGAGTGTCTTAACAAATAAATAGGTGAGCGGTTTGTGGGACGGAACCCACAGCAGGAGCGAAAAGGACGAATACCTCGGAAGTCCCTGCATTTTAAGTTTTTCCAGGTAAAACTTTGAATCTTGGAACACTAATTCTCGGAAACGTTCCAGTTGTTTCGCGTCCATCACTAAAGTCGGAGAGGGAGAAAAAACTGAAATCGACATTCGTTTTTAAGTAATGACCATGTTTTGTAAATTGGAAGAGGTCATTATGAGGTTCATACAATTTTATATTCACTTCAGCAAAGGTCTGTTAATGGGTAATAGTGAACTGTAACAGTTCAGGTTACATACAGACGTTTCACTGATGACCTATCATCTTTGATTATATATGCTATATATGACACACGGTGTCCTTACCGTTTGTATGGTAGTTAGTATAGTCTCAACTCCTTTTAGGCATCCTAATTTGTTTATCTTAGCTATAGCTATTTACGAATTTCAGCGCAAATATGCTACCATTCTTAACATAACCTTCCCACAAACAAAAACTCCAACTAAAAAAAACCCAAAACAAAACATTCCCCAGTCCAAACCCGTCAACAAGCGAATAAAACTGATAAAAAAACTTAATATGTTTGTGTTTTGGATTCTTAATAAGCATTAAAACTTTTTCAGTCATATTGCTACGATGTCTGCAATGTCAGTTTATAGTGATGTTTAGCGCTGGGGCATCATGCCGCAGACATGTAGCATCATGTCCCCTACAGCCACCAGTCCTAACAATAAGTTATTAATGCTGAGCACATAGCGAGGCAACTTTAAGCAACATTTTTAAAAATTTTAGGTATGAGTTATCCGGGGTTCAAACCCGCGACCTCCCGCTACCGCAAAAAAGTTACCAGACCAGATTACTTAACTGTAAAAATATCTTATGTCTGAAGTCGTTTCTAAGCTAAGTGTACCGGTGGATCATTTGTCTTTTCGTTCTCATTTTATGATCAATGGGCTCAGTAGCGTGTAAAGTATTTCTGCCCCTCTCCTACCAAGTGACATTTAAAATATTTGTGCCCCCCCCCCCATCGCCAGGGATGGTTTGGTGTATTTGAACGGATGCTACGCCACTGAGTGGACCATTGTACTGGGCTAAAGGACCAACCATGTTTGTTAGCCAATCAACGGTAAATCGAACACGAGTTGCTAATAGAATGTCATGCATTATCAGCTTTTCGTTGATCGTTTTCACACTATATTTTGTTGATCGTTTTCACACTATAAGCGAGAAAAAAAAAAAAACACGTTCCCCTCCAAACTATTCCTTAATAAAATGTATGTGCTATGAATACATTATGTGCTGCACTAATATATTGATTAATTCAAAATGTCTTTCCGTTATCTTATATCAATTTAAACAAAATTTCACTAAATTGGACGCAAATCTCATAAATTATTAAATCAGAACAAGAGCACCTATTTCTGATAAAAAAACTGCTGATATCGACTTATGGACGCAGTTTGCATTTCAAGAGAAAAGCGCTTTAATCTTACCGACGCTTATTTTTTTTGTTCTTTTGCTAAGCTAATTAAGGGAGGAAAATCGGCGTACTTGTACATCATTAGAATGTATGTTATGTTCGACACTGGGCAAGCTACCTTCATTGTCTATATCACGTGGTCCTCTCAGCCTGTAACTTTTAGACCATGTCAGATTTTGGGAGTATACAAGGTACATCTGTATATCATCATCTGAAGGTGTGCCACACAAATACGTATAAATGTTCAAGGTCAAGGGTCCATAATTTAAGTTTTCAGTGACGTTTTCTATCTACTTTATATCTCTGAAGCCGTTTGAGATCTTGGGACGAAACTTGGCATATACGTTACAATTGGTATAGATATTTATTATCTCATCAAGGTTACAGGTCAGTACTTAAAAGTTTGCCGATTTAATAGCTGTTTTGGCAAATATTCTTCGAACCTGCCCAGAAATGTATTAATTTTAAATTACAGTGCTTTACTATTATCTTTTGCAATAAATTCAGATGTAATGTCTGTTATTAAGTCATTCTAATTATTACGCGTCTTTTCAGATCTGGTTTCAAAATCGCCGGTCAAAGTTTAAGCGACAGAGCAAGGATGGGCACGTGCTGTGGATGAGGAAACAGATTTTTGACAGACAGGACCCAAGAGACTTGTCATTACCATACGCGACTGAGACAGGAGCACGGGACAAGAATCAGTGTCATGTACTGTCTCCTCCGAGTACCTCCCCTGAACATCAACTACGTCAGGAAGTAACTTGGGGGAATCAATCCTCAAAGTAAGACAACTAAATTCATGTTTCAATTTCTTTTTACATCTGCCACATTTAATATTGGATAAAAATTAAGAGCCCCAATCCCCTCCATACACACACAACAACGAAAAAAAAGTTCATGGCCTAATTTCAAGGAACTAGGTGAGAAACAACTGGCAGGGCTGGAGCAAGTTTATGCTGGCGGTCGTATTGGGCACCATCCACTTAATGAAAAACAAAATAATACCGCAAACTCCCCGTTCATCCTTCAGATGGCCTTGACAGCTAGTATCTATTTAGTCTCACTTTGAAACAAGAGATAAAGGAATCATTTAATTGTCCTTTTCTTATTCCTTGTGGCTCCCGTTCATGTGCCTGTATGCCCTCTACATTTTTAGGTTGAAGATTTGCTCATTATCACCTGTGGACGTTGTAGTACATGCAGACTGACGCACATCTACCACTTTAACTTAGATCACCTTGACCACTACCATTAATTTGAATCCGATTGTAGAGCATTGCTTGAAAATTGCACACAAGCAACATTTTTGATGACATTTCACATGTCTCTCATGTTTTTTTAGTTATAGTGCATAAATGTTAATTTTTTATGGCCAATAAATGTGGCGTGTGTGTGTGCAAGATCCAAGAAGTCCCGCTGCTAGTACTAATTTTTTGGCAATTAGAGGGTGAGGTCTGAGGCAACTGCCTTGCCCCTCCTGTGCGTGTGCTCACATACAAACTACATGTGCAGGTGCATTGCAGCACAAGTCTTGATGTACGATTCTTGTCAATTTTAGCTCTACATAATTCAGTCGTAATTATGGACCCTACATTTGACAATGTTAGATTTGTTGACACAATTAAGACATGGATGCACGTAGAGTTATATGCATTGCAATGGACTACCTTTATCTGTATATATGCTATACCTTCAATATGGCATTAAATCCAAATATCTTCTGTCTTTAAAGGCTTGCAGGGAAAATTACAAAACCAAGCAAATTTTGAAAATAAACATAACTGCCATCCACATTTAACTGTATAATCTGTTTCCGCAGAACACTCCAAAGACGATGTTGGTCATGCAAATCACGAATGGACCTACCGCAATGCACTATAACCAAATATTTGAATGTCTTTCTTGTGTATGTTATCATTTGTATTTCAGTTACGGATTCAAAACTTTGACATGGGTGTTACTGTAGCATGGGGGGTTGAATAAGTGCTATTTACCATAATGAGTCATACTGTCTTAGTTTTATATTTAGGATTTATTTTTCAATACTGTGACCATTGAATTTCTGAATTATATTTTCACGGTTCTATCAAAATTTATATTTGTGATATTATTTCGCAAGTTTCATCAGTGTTGTACACATCTTAATTCTGTTCTGTGGAGTAGTAATTTGGTTTCCATGCAGGGCATGATTCCAGAATATACCCATCAAATTTTGGCATCAAACCTAAAACTTTATTGAATTTTATGGCATACAAGGAGACAATTTTCACAATGATATTAAAAGCCATTTTACAATATTTTTTGTTGCAGTTTGCACTACATGCCTTCAATGTCAACACAGCTGGTCCAGTCTTCTCATCAATTAGCAGAATTACAAGTATCCAGTTCTCATCATGCCAACAGCACTCCAAGCCCAGTTCCATCAGATCCATCCCCAAACCTAATGCCATCCTCACATGATTCAAGTTTAACAACCTCTCCAACGGACATGGACATGGGCAACTTCCACTTGACAAAGACACAAGATCATTTTCTTTCTCAGCTTGTTAAAGACAGTGCTGGCTGCCATGGTTTCCATGCAGGACACGATCCAGTTGCATTTCCTCTGTACCCAACTTACTCAGGATACAACCATGCAAGACAACCACCACCTTACCCATCCAAAGTGTCCACAAGTCCTGAATTCAAAAGATCATCACCAAATGGCCCTAGTCCTAAACCATTCTCTATACCAGCATCCAGCAATGCATACACACACAATTGGACGGTTCATGGATCTCAACAGTCTCCTGCGACATCATCATCAACATATGGACAATTTACATTTCCTCAATCAGAGACAGTGCAAAACTCATCAAAATATCCTGTAGATCTAGTTCCCAATTGGTCAACTGGTGGTGAGTGATGGAACATGTGTGACATTTGTCAGAAAAATTGTTATTTATTGGAGACTGATTATAATATGTTTGTGGGAGTAATCAACATTTTCTATGCAAATGAAGTCCATATTTTTGAAATTTGCTTCTTTATTCATTTATGATTTTACTTTCTAAATGCTGAAGACTACATTACACCTTTTGTTGAAGTGATACTGATAGTCAGCATCAGGTATATTTATGATTTTCCTTAAAATGGAAAATGTACATGCTGCATAAATTATAAAGAATAGATTTGAAGAAATGACTTTTAAAAAATGATTTCCTCAATATTTCTCCAGGATCTTGAAAAACTTGTCAACTATAGAAAATGTTAAAATATCTAGTTGAATCTGCAGACTTTTAAGTTTATTACTTTGAAATAGAAAACAAAGTTCGATATTACTGATAAATGTTGCTCAGAATTGAAATATGACTAGGTAGAGCAAGTTTTTTTTTTTCATTCCTAAGGAAGAAATGATGATCATGACATTCAGTGCTATTAAGTTATTTTATGAAACTCACTTGTACATATTGCACAGAAGTCTTTTTGAAGTGGTAATTTAAAAAGTCATTATCATTTACAATTCGTAGGATAAAGTGTTATAAAAAATAAAAATGTCATTATCATTCACAATTCACAGGATGAATAGTGTTAAAGCTTTTCCTTAAGACTCCTTGAATGTATAGTGTAAAATATCTGTATGACTTCTTGAACTGCATGTCCTTATGTCCTTTGAATATTTAGTGTTGCAAAATGTTGAAAAAATATATTTTTGCTCAAATATTATCATTCCTAAGTCTTTTTTGATACCACTGCTGTTGAGAAAACAGCATGTTTGCTGAATTTTGATAGTCTTATGTAACCAAAACTCAAGTGTCGGCTGGAAGAATGTTCGTGTGATTTGACATCCTCCACGGCGACTGAATTTAAATGAAGATGTTCACGTAATTTGACATCCTCAGTGGTGACTGACTTTAAATGAAGATGTTCATGTAATTTGACATCCTCCATGGTGACTGCATTTAAATGAAGATGTTTATGTACTTTGACATCCTCAGTGGTGACTGACTTTAAATGAAGATATTCATGTAATTTGACAGCCTCAGTGGTGACTGACTTTAAATAAAGATGTTCGTGTGATTTGACATCCTCAGTGGTGACTGAATTTAAACAGATGTTCGTGTAATTTGACATCCTCAGTGGTGACTGAATTTAAACAGATGTTCGTGTAATTTGACATCCTCAGTGGTGACTGAATTTAAATGATGTTCATGTAATTTCACATCCTTAGTGGTGACTTAATTTAAATGAAGATGTTCATGTTATTTGACATCGCCAGTGGTGACTGACTTTAGATGAAGTATATTCATGTGATTTGACATCCTCAGTGGTGACTGACTTTAAATGAAGATGTTCATGTAATTTGACATCATCAGTGGTGACATAATTTAAATGAAGATGTTTATGTAATTTGACATCCTCAATGGTGACTGACTATAAATGAAGATGTTCAATTGATTTGACATCCTCAGTGGTGACATAATTTAATTTAAATGAAGATGTTCATGTAATTTGACATTTTTAGTGGTGTCTGAATTTAAATGAACATGTTCATGTTATTTGACATCATCAGTGGTGACTGACTTTAGATGAAGTATGTTCATGTGATTTGATATCTTCAGTGGTGACTGAATTTTAATGTTCATGTGATTTGACATCCTCAGTGATGACTGGATTTAAGCAAAGATGTTCATGTAATTTGACATCCTCAGTGGTGACATAATTTAAATGAAGATGTTCATGTAATTTGACATCCTCAGTGGTGACTGAATTTAAACAAGATGTTCATGTTATTTGACATCATCAGTAGTGACTGAATTTAAATGTTCATGTAATTTGACATCCTTAGTGGTGACTGAATTTAAACAAGTTCATGTTATTTGACATCATCAGTGGTGACTGACTTTAGATGAAGTATGTTCATGTGATTTGACATTCTCAGTGGTGACTGAATATACACAAATATGTGCAAGGTTTTAAAAAATATGAACAGCAACCCATCCAACACAGAAACACAAAGCATTACTAAAAAAGCACTAGATAGAAGAGATGAAGTTAAAATTCTCTCAATAAGGTAAATAAAGAGATAATGGTAAAACACACCATGGCAAGCTTTCAAAAAAGATTTTCATTCTAAAGTATATGACCAAAAGATGATCATTGCCTTAGCCTACTTTGTATTTTGATGGTTTGTATTCATAACCTTTTTCAAATTGAAAAAGGAGCCATTTTTCATCATTCAGAGACCAAAGTCTGATAGAAACAAGTATTATGGTTAGCTATTATATGTTACATATTTTGACACGAGATTGAACACCATTGTTCAGTACATGCTAGGCTGCTATACATGTATATTTGGAAACCCCCAATCTATGGGAAGCTACTGTCAAGCTTTCTCTTGTACACATACATTTGAGACTTTAACATCTGAATAGAGGTGAACTATTTGAGTGATTTGAAAAGGCAAGTGCTTTAGAGCACTTGGCCATTCAGAGCCCATTTTATTTTGAACAAAACAAATCATGCAGTTAGAATTAAAAATCAGTATTTATAATATATAATTTGCCAAAACTTGGATTAGTTATGTAAGAAATATGCTGCATCATCTCTGTATATCCTGGATGTTTGGTTTTTATTAAAAACGTACAGATCAAAAATACATTATTCCATAAAGTTAACAGCTGGTTCAGACAATAGGTAAAAAAATTCTAACATTTATAGACTTTAATTTTCATTTGGTAGCCAGCATTTTGCTGATGTTCCATTAAGTCCTACACATAAATATTTTATCTTCATTGTCACTGGTTTAAAATGTAGCTTCCTTGTGTTAATGCATTTATAGTGAAAACATTTACCACTACTTTTAAGTCAAACTGCAAACAAAAAAGATCCTAATGTGCAGTAGCATAATGTGCCTGCAGATCAGGGTCTCTGTTGTTCTACTGATTGTACTTATCCAGTAGCACACTCAAATCTGCTGGCACATTATGCAATGGCAGGTCTGGGTCTGTGCAGTTTACAGTAGGACTCGACTTTTTAGCATATATGGTATGGTTGTAAAAATGATAAAACTCTGGTGTATATTCATACCTTCTTGTCATACTTCTGTAGTATATAACTTAAGATAAAAAAGGGTACAGTCTTACAAAGTGCTATTCATTGGGTCAATGTAACTGGTTGCATTGCAAATCATTATTAAATCAGCTTATACATTTAGAGTGCTTTTCATTTCATTGGGTCAATGTAACTGGTTGCATTGCAAACCATTATTAAATCAGTTTACACATTTAGAGTGCTTTTCATTGGGTCAATGTAACTGGTTGCATTGCAAACCATTATTAAATCAGTTTACACATTTACAATGCTCTTCAAGTTCTTTGTTCTGACTTTCAAAATAGTTTCCTGTCAAATTATGTACTTTGCAGGTTTATTACGATGGCAAACTGAAAAATGTAAAAATGTTCCTTTCATCAGATAGCATATTACTATTGATAAATTCTGATTACATTTGTTACTATAGCGATGGGTATATCCCAAAGGAGGTACTGCTCATGAAAAACTGAGTCTGCAGGACTTCAATGACAGAAGCTTGTCTGGGAAAATCAATTTTTGGTAAAGATGGAGCCATATCACCTCTAATGATGTGGCATGCTCAAGTCAGTCAAGGTTTTGTCAATGCAAAGCCATGTAAAGATATGAAACTGACTGACAAGGACAACAACTGTCAAAGTCTCATCAGTGCAAACAATATTCCATGGAAAGATATGACACTGCAAACAATATCCCATGGAAAAACACTAAACTAATTGACAAGGACAATATCAATGCAAACAATATCCGTTGGAAGATATGAAACTGATTTGCAAGGGCATAACTCTGTCAAGGTCTTATCAAGGCAAACAGTGTTCCATGTAAAGAAATGAAAATGATCAACAAGGACAATAACTGTCAAGGTGTCATCAAGGCAAACAATATCCCACAGAAAAATATGAAACTGATTGCAAACAATATTCAATGTAAAGATATGAAACTGATTAAGAAGGACAATAACTGTTAAAGTATCATCAGTGCAAACAATATTTCATCTAAAGGTACAGATATAAAACTGATAAGGACCATAGCTCCATTAAGCTCTCATCAATGCAAATGATATCCATGTAAAGATATGAAACTGATTGACAAGAACTGCAAAAGTCTTATCAATGCAAATACTATCCAATGTCATGATATGAAACTGACAAGGGCAATAACTCTGTCAAGGTCTCATCAAGGCAAACAATATTCAATGCAATATGAAACTGACAAGGACAATAGTTGGTGCTCTACAGTTTCATATTTAGTATATGGTTAGAATTTTAAAGAAAAAGAATTCCCAGGGTTTCCTCACTAGTTATACTGGCTATTTAAAAGAGTTTGTATATCTTGGTGTATTGTTCAATGAACCTTTAATTCCCATTATTTTGGTGTATGATTGATGGTTGTAATATGGGTTATAGAGTATACAGCTTGGCCTTACCCAAGATGTGCATCATTAAAAAAAGTCCTAGCTCCACTTGCTCATTTTCACTTCCCAAACTTCAGAGATAAATTGTAAAAAAAAAGAGGAGATAACATTTTTACATTTTATATACACCACTCCCTCGATAACTCGCGGACATTGGGGTCCAAAAACATCGACCGCGATATAAGCGAGGGCGCGAGTTATCGAGGGATCTATAACAAACAACAAATATAACATTGGGATCGACGCATAGGCTTGGCACGTTGAACACTCAATTAAAAATCGCGCTCGCTAAGATTAACAATGGATAAATATCTTTCATATCTGTGTACTTTGTTTAGGTTTTTCTCACAGAGTAACATTAATTTCCGGATAACTAGAGGAAATCATCTAAACATCCTTCTTCCTGATTTCCGTTTGCTTAGCACATGTACTTTACACGTTGTGTATTACGTCACTTATTTTTGTGGTGAATGGTATATATTCTAATTTTATTGTTTGATCCAAAGTAGGCGGGTTTTTTTCTCAAATACAAAAGATCAACACACTTTGAAAAAACAATGTCGATCGAACGATGTGTAGATTTTTATTGCGGTAGAAGTAAAATGGAAGAAAAAATATTCGCAAGAATTAACCATTACCAACATGAATTTAATGGGTCTAAAATTTAAAACGACATAAATTAGAACACTATAACACTTGCGGTTTGTGACACGTTTGAGAAATATCACTTCACATTTTGAAAAAATGTAAATTTCACAATATGGATTCTATCTTTACAAGCAATACCGTAGTTTCCGCCCTATAAGTCGCTCCTACGTATAAGTCAATCCTCCGCACTTACCATAATCACGTCTTTGATACCGCCGGCCAATGCATGCGACTTGGTAATTTCCAACTTCGTGTAAGAAATATTATATAATTGTTTAAGAGATATATAAAAGTCAGTATTGCAATAGACTTTGACTTTGCCTTGCGTCGTATTTGAATTGTTGAAAGTCCATGGCCTGCAGCACGCTGTTCCACAATCCATTTTCGTAGATTTTCCTCGAAAACTGGCCAACTTGCTTTGCCACTACGATTTCCCTTGGGGTTTTTTGTTGTTGACCTTAACTTGTCTTCTTTTTTACGCCAGTCACGTACAATCTTCTCGCTTACGTTGAATTTTCTTTCTGCTGCACGATTTCGGTTTTCTTTCGCAAATGCTACGACGTTTAACTTAAATTCTGCATCATATTTTTTCTAGTTAATTTAAAACAAAACTTATTGACTTACGCTAATATAACAATTTTAAATCATACAACGTTATGGTGAAACTATATTTTATTAATGCTCCATTGTATGAATGGTATGTATTTATATATCGGTCATTTCCACAACCCAAGTGAACTTCAAAGGCACTTTATACGCTACAGTGATTTTAATACATTAACGAAGACCTGGCGAATTCACCTAACAATTGAAACTGTTCACCAACCTTCCAGTTATTTTTTTTTTTAATTACCGGTACTTTGAAGCTCTCTCCATGAAGCCAGTCTTGGCTTAATCCAGAGTTTAAAAATAGAGCAATCATCAGAGGAAATATTTCTGCTATGTTTGTTTTTAATAACCAGCCATTGCGAAACCAACCGAAAAAATGATTGCGTGTTTTTATAAACTACTATTAAAGTAAATTATGAAGCGCTAACAGAGGTCTCGGAAACGCTTTACAGGGACATAATTCGTTGTTTAAAATAACAAAATAATCCCAGTTCTGCCTTCGGTATTTATTTGAGTACCTCAAAAGAACATGACGCAATAGCTGGGCGGCAAGTTCAAAGGACTTTGACTAGCAGCTTGGGTGGGAAAATGTGCTGAAATTTACGACTGAATTTAGAGACAGAAAGAATCTAAGAGGTACATGCCGAATAAAAAAGGAAATACAATGGCAATCGTTATTTCAATATTGTTTTTATTTATTAATAACAACAAATTTTAACACATAACTAAATATTATTTGACTATTTAATTTGATAATCGTAGTCTAATACTTACGTGTACCGTATGTAAGTTTCCAGCAATTGGCTTGCCCGTATACCGGCAGATGCATATTTAAAGCACATCATCACTGCGCATCAGTCACAGTCGTTAAAAAATTATTTATCGTATAAGTCGCTCCTGCATATAAGTCGCACACGTCATTTTTAAGATAAAAAACAACGAAAAAAAGTAGCGACTTATACCCCGGAAAATACGGTAATCACCATTTTCGATGATAAAAACGAACTATGTATCAAGGTTAAATTTGCCAATTTACAATTTCTTATCACGACTTTTTCATGTTTAACGCAATTTAAAATATATTTTCCTTGGAAAAAAAATCGGGAGCCATGCTGGACACCGCGTTATAAGCGGGTTCGCGAGTTATCCGGGCGCGAGTTATCGAGGGAGTGGTGTATTTGGTAATTCATTCATTGCACTTTCAGAAGATGATATTGTCTAGTCTGGCAAAATTCATTTTCCCTATTATAATAGCTGCCAAGGATAGTGTACTTTAGACAAATTCAGGTTGATTTTTGGAGCACAAGGGAGCAGTCATTTTAATTAGCATTGTGCTAAAATCATTTACAATTTCTAAAAGTACAATATCCATAGAAATGTCAGCCACTTTACAATAAAGTAGCATAGAGGTGTGCCAACATTCTCTCCACCGTGCATGTTTTAAATGCAAAAAACTTCAACTTGCATATATCACTCTCTCAAAAGTACATAATAACTGGTGAGCACCACCATCAATGTCAAGGTCTCATCAAGGCAAACAATATTCCATGTCAAGATGTGAAACTGATAGACAAGGACAATAACTGTCCAGTATAAGGTACATTTTGGAACAAAAAACAATGTTGATGTAAAATTACATCATACATATGATGGATATTTGTTTAAAATGCTATGCTGACTACAAGCATCTCATGTAAAATTTATTATAATGCCAGAACTCTCCAAAATGTTGTAGAGACCAAACCCATAAAATGAACATTTAAGTGTTATTCACTCAGATTAAGTCTAATGGTTTTTGAGCTATGCAAATAACATTTCAAATTAGCTTAACTCTTTACCAAGTTTTATCAATTACTGGCTGAAAAATATGGTCACTAAGAAAGTAAAAATCCATGTCTATCAGATGCTTCATTAATGTGGATTAATAGTGAACCTGTCAAAGATCATGTAAGCTAATTGGTCAGTTTGAAGCAAACTCCCATCAGTTTTGGAATGGTAATAAGTTTCAGATACAAGCAATAAAATAAATATTCACTGACTTTGCCTAAAATCAAACTCCACATTTTGATAATATAAGACTAAAAATGACAATCTAATCAGAAACAGTTGATGGAGTGCTAACATACTCACTTCATTAATCTTGCTCATAAATACTGTGATCTAACATGACGTTAATGTTTTTTTCCCCAAGTTTGATGAAAATCCAATACAAGCTTGTCTTTATAGTATTTAAGGAGCACCATGAGCATTACATTATATGCAGACCCTATTTATAAAAAAAATTTTCTTCCTTCCGTCAAAGTGAATTTTACCTCTGACCCTTTGACTCCAAAATCAACAGGTTACTTTTATACCCAAAGTATAAGCCATCCACAAACTTCGATGAAAGTACATGCACAAGAAATAAAATTTGTGTCCAGAAATAATTTTCAGCTTTACTAATCACTGATCAAAAAGCTTTTGGCATGGTCCATCAGTCTGTTGGCACAAGCTTGCTATTGCTACTCCTAAATAGCTAGCCGCTCCGGTGGCCTAGTGGTTAGAGCGTCCGCTTTGGATGAGGGAGGTCATGAGTTTGATCTCCAGTCGAGTCATACGAAAGACTTATAAGAATAGTACTAACAGTTGCCTCGCTTGGCGCTCAGCATTAAGAGGTTAGTGTTCGGCCTGGTGTCAGGAAAATGTAACTGGGTGGGGCATCATGCTACATGCCTGTGGCATGATGCCTTAGTGCTAAATATTACTATAAACTGCCACACTGCAGACATCAAAGGGGCAAGACTGAAAAATTGTTAAAGCTACATTAAAACTCATAATCACATCCTAAATAGCTTGGAGGATTGACTTGAAACTTAATACACATTCATCTTAGATGAGAATGGTACTGCTCAGACAACCAATATGGCCAACACAGCTTAAAAATCATTGCCACTCATCCTGAATTGATACAACCAGCAATCAAAAAAAGAATGGTCTTATCTTGATTTACTGTAAATTCTTTTTAAGAAAATACAATGTCCCTCTGACTGAGTCTTGTTCTTTTACAGACAGTGACACTGACCTTTGACTTTTTGACTATAGAATCAATAGGTGTCTACCTTACTTCAAGTACAAGCAATCCCCATAAATTTAGTATAGGCCTGAGAGGTAAAATTATAGTCGAAGCATAGATACCATATTTCATCTCTGAATTAGAGTCCATAAATGCTGATATTTTGGCTAATAAAATCATGAAATTTTTTTTCTAACCTCAAGGACTAAACAAGTACGGTCTACTTCTATGATGAAGAATCAATATTATTGTGTGGAAACCAATTTTCTTCTAACAGTCAGTGTCCTTGAATTTGGACAATCACACATAACTGAGATACAAGACAATACTATACTTGCTCAAAACTAGATCTAAAAATATGATTTCAAATGCTCACTTTTTTCTTCATGTATTGAAATTCAATAATTAGGGAGTACAAACGAAAGTGGGTCTAACAATAAGGGTCTATAACACAATGCTAATTGATGATGCAAAATGAAGACATTGATCCCAGGTCTTATTAATACTGAGCTGCATATAAATCTGGTTGAAATCCAATGTTAAGAACAATGTACAGAAATGAAAGTGAATAAGTCCAACAACCCAAGGGCAGCAACTCTGCTATATAATGAGAAGGAACAACAAGTCATGTTCATCAGAAAGCAAGCCACTATATTTGAAAGGAAAGGAGTAATTTGTGTAGGTCTAACAGTGGCTAAAATGGCATGCTTGACTATATATCAGACAAGAACAAAACATTAGTATATATTTTCTACAGGTTAAAATTACTGTAAGTATAAACTGGACTTGTAATCGTTTATATTTATTATCAGATAAACACAATAATTGCTCATAACTTATATCAGATAGCACCAGAGTGAAAGATATGGTAATAATCTTTAGTTTTCTGGCTGTGTGAGTTAACCTTGGTACTTAAAACATTATGCTGCTGTGCAAATTAACCTTGGTACTTATGACATCACGTGGCTGTGCAAGTTGACCTTGTGGAAGTTCATTATTGGTTTATGCTCCTATAATAACAGCTATTTCATTTATTTTTATGCTAATTTATAACAGAGTTTTTCCCTTGTATTAAAATATTTTAATGAAAAATTCATTATGGTATAGTATTCCACTGGATTTACTTTTTCTTACATGATATAAGAAGTTCATGTTATAGTAACTGATTTTGCTTTGCCTTTACAATCTCAAAAATCTTCATCATGGGTTTCAAGCTAAATAAAGTGTAAAGAAAAACATATGAACTGTGCTCTGGTCTTGAACAGTCAACACTTTCCATGGCCACATAGCAAATATGGCATTAGTTAAATTGGATACTTTCCTTATGTTTTCTTTGCTCTAAATTATAGTAGACTTCTAAATTGTAGTACAGACTTCTAAATTATAGTACAGACTTCTAAATTGTAGTACAGACTTAAATGACTTAAATCTTATTTCATCAAATATTTCCTAATCAGCATTTACTGTTAATATCACTGAAAGATAGTCACACAACTGATGACATCAGGATCTAAAAACAAGCACCTAAAGTCGAAAGAAACACAAGAATATAAGAAAATATATGATGGAAAACTTGTGAATGTTGACTTAACCATTAGGTTCAAGTGGCTGGTCAGCAAAGAAAACATATTTGCCAAGGTGGTTAGAGGAATAATTCCATTTTGTTTTGTTACAGACCTCAACACAAGCTGCACACTAGCTTAGGTGGCAGGGTACAGTTTCGTAATTTGGTGCCTGGCAAATTTCTTAACTTAAGGCTATGATGTGACCTTTTTAGCAATTATTGTCTACTAATTAAAGATATGGATATATTTGTGAACTAGGTGTTTCGGGCTTGTGTTGTTCTTGAAATTGATGTCTGTCATGTACACCAACTTCCATAGTTACTCTGCAATATGTTGATAGTGAAATACCAATAGTTGGCTAGGAAGAAGAGCTAGCCTCTCATAGCAGTAAACATGTGGGTTTGGGGCAAGGAGAATATCTCAAAAATGGTTTGGATGACAACTATTTTAAATTGCATCAACCTGTTTAGTACACACTGTTTTGCAGAATTGTCATCTAGGAAAAGGGATTGTGTTTGCACTGTGAGAACCACATGGTGTCAAAAATGAACTTTGGACATGAAAATTGCAGGTTTAAATTTGGGATTGGGGTGCATATCTTTTTCTGCTATGAACTGCCATTGATTTCTCTGGTCAAGTGGATAATATTTTTATGCTTTGTTTTAATATAGGTATCTCAAAATATGGACATTTTTGACCTCACTTGTGTATTAGATTTTTATGATTTTTTTTGTACTAGGTCACTGATTGCGGCATTAAATTTATACATAAAAACTGTCCCCTTAAGTGTGCAATAAGTCAACGAAAGAAACATGAAAATGTTTTTTATGCACTCAAAGTACACAAAACATTTTATTAATAAGCATTTAATCCCAATTAGTCTTGTGGTTTCTTCCTTAGTGAGTGTTCTACATTTGTGCACAATTGTTTTAGCCAAGGTGGATTGTAACAATGTGAACTATGCAAACGGAGCAAGTTACAAGACTGCAACCTGAACAAGCCCAGGGGATATTCTCCCACCCAGAACTGCCAGTGTCTCCATTAATTTCACAAATCTCCATAGTTTTATCCAGTAGCATGCATTTGATGCACATGAGAAATGACAACTTGACAATGACAATATTTATCAACTACAGATGTAAAAGAAAGTGTACCCAAGTTAGTCTTAGTCACTAAGCTGCTTGATGCATTCTAAAAGGCATAAAAAAGGTCTTCAATAATTAAGATCCTGCTTTGAATTACAATGTTTTGAATGGTTTTAAATTATCCACTGAATCTTTAAAAAAACCTAACTTGTTCTAAACCAAGGAATAAAAATACCTAATTAACTAAAATATCATTTAGAGCTCTGTGAAACTCCATCAATATTTGAGGAAGATAAAACAGTTTGAAGGCAGAGAGTGATCAAAGTTTATTACAACTAAAACATACAATGGTAAACAAAACATGAATCACATGAATTATGAATTTAATTTATCATGGATGAAACAATTGCAAATGTTTTAAGGTAGGACCTTTCTTTGGTTCCCTGTTTAGAGAAAGTTGCTTCAATGAGTGACCTTGCTGAAAGCTAAATTGGAGTCCTCCTTTAGGAAACAATATTAAAACAATACTGAATCAACACATAATATTTTAAAACCACAAATTGTATTAGTGTGATTTTGATCTACTTGATATTTTACTGTGATGTTACTGGTCAGGGTCAACAATATCAGAAAATATTCCAAAGGAGACTAAATCATTGGTCAAGGCAAAAATTTGTCTCAAAAGATCTCTTCATAGTGTTGATCCTGAAGAATATCATTGCAACAAAATCTTCAAAGTAGATACCTCACCATTTTAACTAATTTACAAATTGTATGACATGACTAATATGCGACATAAACAGTTCATGTGTATCATAACTTAATGTATGTCATCAATGAGTATTCATGACAGTAGGAAACATAAAATTGTGCTTATTAATTATCCAAATACATGGTTTTACAAAATACAAACTGAACAATAGTGGATAATACTGGAATCATTTCCTTAACATAATCTCCATATGACATGTCAAATGAACTTGTACAGATTTATTACTGATCTTTTTCCTTGAGCAAAGCTTTTTGTAAATTCATCATTATGTAAATCTCACTGGAAAGATGTACTATACAACCTTTTGTTGTAGTTTTCAATATCTATGTAGGTTAAATGTCAATTTGTAACTTTTTCATATACCTGTCTAGATCTAGAATATGATCTGGGATATATAATTATATAGGTAGATTAATGTTACAAAATCATGACTGGGCTATATAATTATCTGGGTAGATTAACGTTAAAAAATCATGACTGGGATATATAATTATCTGGGTAGATTAATGTTAAAAAATCATGACTGGGATATATAATTATCTGGGTAGATTAATGTTAAAAAATCAAGACTGGGATATATAATTTTATGGGTAGATTAATGTCAAAAAATCATGACTGGGATATATAATTATATAGGTAGATTAATGTTACAAAACCATGACTGGGATATATAATTATCTGGGTAGATTAATGTTAAAAAATCATGACTGCAGCAGTCCCCCTAACAAAATGCAGCTTTATATGGTTATTCATACTTTGGCATAAACAGTGAGATGGATGAAACCATAAAAACACAAAAGAATTGCAGAGAATTTAATAACACATGGCCCAAATATCCTGATTATCAAACTCATCAAAGATTTTGTTGACATTAAGTTTTTATACTATAGGAAATTTGGCTGATATAAAAAATAATATAAATGTGAAAATGTTTAAATGATGGAGATTGATGTCCATTTTCAGTCATGGGTGAAAACTACATTCTGGTCTTAATCATCAACCAAAATTATGCCAAGGATACAAATGTGCTTGAAATCAATTAAACAAATGAATGCAAATACTCAGATGCCAGTGATATACTCAAGGGATTTTAAGAGCTATAACTCCATACAATATTTTTTAACAATCTGAAATTCACAGACATCATCTAAAATCTTTAAAGATGGAGCTAAACAATCAATTCAGATCAAATCAGAAGAAAATGCAAATACTAGTGTCCACATCTTAGTGGGATGCCTCTCACAGACCAAGACTTAGAAACTAACGTCAAATCTGGTTATCTTCAAATTCTAATATCTTGTCAAGATGAATTTTTTTCAAAGAAGATTAAATTCAAATCAAAGAGAGTTAATACTAGGAGATTACCAAGTCGTAGGGTCACACTTTTATAAAGGCATGTAACTTGGACAAAAACTCTGCACATCTCCAGACCCATCCGAGACCCAACTTAAGTGATACTTCAAAGCTAAATTTAGTTTTTTGAATAAAAATAAGTCTTCTCAAAACTTATATAAATAGATAGAGAGACTATTTTGGTGTCTCCTAGATTAAGAGGGAAATGAAACATCAACAAACTGCAACTTAGTTGGAGCCTCAGTGTGATTTTCATAGTGAACTGGAAAATGCTCATAGCTTTTTGCAAATGTTACTGCAATAGTTACTTGCTGGAGGTCTGTCAAGTTGTCACTGATTACAGCACTTCCCTACCCCATTTTTTGGGTACAATTTGGTTTGGTTTGGTGCTGTAAGGCACAGCTATACAAACAGGTTATTTAGTGCTGTGGAAATTGGAGTAAAGTGCCTTGCCCAAGGACACACCATAACAGGTGACCAGGCTAGTAGGATTTGAACCCATACTCTTTTGGTCAGGAGTCCAGCATGCTAACTACTGAGCCAGCATGGTATAAAACTGAAGGTAAATCAAAATCCCAACTTTCTGAGTGTAATCCAGTTTTTTAAAGATAACTTTATCAATTTTCTACATGGGCATTTTTCTCCAGCTCACACTTGAAAACATTTTTAGGCCCCACTCTCAATAAAGTTTGCAGTGATCTAATTGGAAGGAACTAAAGAAATAAAATATGTCAATAAAATCAACCCCAATATTTTTATATACCAAAATCATTGCTTGCTTAATTGATTTCATAATTAATTGTTTAAAGCAGCTGATGTGATTAATAAAGGTATAAAATTGCAAACATAATTGAAATATACTGAGATATTAAAAGAAAATTACAAATACAATTTGTTATAATATTTGACATCAACAAGTAAGCATTTACAGCAAAAACATTTTAATGAATGCCAATCAACAAATTTGAAATGTGAAAAAGAAGCATAAAGATGTTAGCGTTGATGGAGTGGGATGGAAGCAGATGAAGGACAGCTCAAGTAATATGTGTTTATAATAAGCAATGAAAACTACTGGAAGCTTTCACATGTACAACGATAGATGAACTGAGATTCAAACTTGTGCAGATAATTTAGCTGAGACTCAATCACTTGCAAATAGAGATGAGTTACATTAGTGATCGATCACTGGTTAGCACATCAAACAATTCAGCCACTTCAGACCCCAAAGTCTAATGCACTAGCAACAATTCCTTGTTATACATATTGACTATCATGAGACTACTCTATGTGATACTGTAATTACAGTAACATATAATTTTCAGCACCTACCTGTATTCTATTGCTTTTAGCATATTATAAAAAATGATAATGCGGTACACATAGATTATGTGTGGTACTATTGTGTAATGATTATATTCAGCACTGTCGTGTAACAAGCCAGTTATGTTCAGTATTGACATGAATCTTCCCTAACAGCTCCAGTAAGGTGATAAATATGCGTCTATCCAGCAAAAAAAATAGACAATTTGCTTATGAAGGTTACCATGACTGAGAAGGTGCAAGCTTGCCATGGAAAACTTTAAATGTACCATCTGTCTTGTCAGTAAGCTTGGCCCAGAAGAAGGCTTTGATACCCATATATCCCTCTGTGTGAATCCGGCTTGCCACAAGATTGTATCCTGAAAAAGAATACCAGATACATCAATACATGAATCAGAATCAAACAAGGCAACCTTATTAAAGTAAGCACACATCCAAGCACACATGATGATAACAATATCCAATAGTGGTATGTTAGTTTACATTAGCATGTAAGACAAGTAAAACTCACTACAATATTGTCCATTGTTGTGTACCACAAAACATAGGTCGTTATTTAAATTTTATCGGACTGCAACCAGACAGAATGAAAATGAAGCACTTCAGGATTCTATTAGTGACTACAGTTATTACAAGGGAAACATAACCATGATTTAATAGATTTTCTAAATTTATAGATATGTTTCTTTTTTTATTCTGGACTTTTGGAAAGATTCAATATATTATATCAGTCATCTGGTGGAACAAAACAAAGTGCTGTAATTGTAGAAATTCAGCTAGAATAAAAGAAATAACATGAATGGGGAAGTTATTGCTTATTTAGTTATTCCATATTAAAAGTTGTTGGTGGTGGAAATTTGATTGCATGGGGGGTGGAAGGTACTTTAACAAAGATTCCAACACCTATCAAATTAAGCGTTATCACTGAATTTGTACAATATTTTCAGACAACCTTAGAGATTTGTCTTAACAGTTTTTAAAAGCTTGATCTAAATTGTTGTTTTGAAGTCAGTAATTTCATTTTTGACCCTAATTTCATACACACAAAATACAATCAGACATAAAGAAATAAAAAAGTAATGTACTTAAACATAGCTCCTGGTATTTGTGAAATAAAAATGGTGAAACAGTGATAATGTGCACTGCCTATAAAAAGACTGTCATAGTTCAAATTATAAGCCATATCAATATTTGGTAAAAAAAAATGACTAAATATTTTTCTTAAGGATTATATCATCATTGCTATTTGCAGTTTAACACCAATCAGTAGGCATGACAAAACAGAAATTCTCCTTGGTTGTTCTAATAAGTTTCATTTTGGAATTGTTTTCCTGAAAAAAAGTCAAAACAGTCACTAAAATGAAAGATAATTTGATAAAATGGGTGATTTCATGCAGAAAACATTATTCTCAATGTCATTTCACTATACGTTAAAAATCATTGAATTTTTACTGAGTAATCTGAATCATGACACTTTAGTTTGGTTTTTCTCTTTTACATCACAGTGGTGATATCCTATCCAAATCACAGTCCATCTTAAATAATTAGTATTGTTAATATATTTGCCCCATTAGCTGACAGATATATTATACATTTTTTTTAAAGAAAAGCAAACTTGATTTAGTAGAATAATAAATTTGACTAACCTTTACCCTTATATAACCCAGACTAATCAATGTATACTTCCCCACTGATGCTTTTTCGTTTTGTACATTCAAATGCATACATTATGAAGAAGAAGAAGAAGAAGAAGAAGAAGAAGAAGAAGAAGAAGAAGAAGAAAACTCAATAATGATGCTCAAACTTGATTTCTTTTTGTTCACCGTGCCCACCCATTCAAATGATAATATTTGCCCACCCATTCAAATGATAAATATTTGCCCACCCATTCAAATGATAAATATTTGCCCACCCATTCAAATGATAAATATTAATCCTACTGAATACTTACCCACACATTCAGATATCGGCATGATACATGTTCACCTCACCGAATACCTATCACCCATACAAATATCAGGATGACAAATGTTCACTTTACTGAAAATCTACCCACACATTCTAGACCTGCCAACCCTGACGAGTCTGTGTCAGTAGGGCAGTTGATTTTTTTTCCCATAAGTTTGACCAGTTTTCAGTAAGGTGTAAAAAAAATACAAATTGCTAGTGTAAAGCTCAAAAATATAATTAAAAATTCGGTATTTGATATAAGCAGCGAAAATAATTATGTTCAACTGAAGAGATCTTAAAGTATGCATAGATGTTATTTACCACTAGTACAGTTGCACAAACTCAAGTTCCAGCCCCTTCACAGCTCAATGGCTTGTTGCTGTCTCTAAACAAGACGTAATTCTTATTTTTTTCCATCGCACACGACAAAATCATATCGACAGCCATGACTGATACTCCAATTGGCACATGATGTTCAAAAAACGCAATTGTGTCCGTTCCATCTTTTATTCACAAGAATCTGAATACTCCTTTTTATTGATTATTAACAATTTTCAAGAGGCTTATTTTCCCTTTTGTGTTAAACGTTGTGTATCGCTCGCTGGATGCTATTTTTAAACAAATTCTATAATCAACAGTTGGATCATGCAGATGCTTGGCATGAACATATAGTGGCAATTTATTGTGTCTGAGGTGCTGCTTTGAAGTTAGTTTGCTTCCTTGATGAATTTCATTAATTCTATTATGAAACCCGGATCCAAATCAAACACGATCAACAAATTTACCGGATTTTTCTGGCAATGATATTTTTTTCCATAGTTTTTGCTTTTATGCTATAAGTCCATATTTTAAGGGTAAATTTTGTAAGACTTACGGCAAAATCATAAGAGTTGGCAGGTCTGACATTCAGATATCAGCATGATACATGTTCACTTCACCGAATACCTATTCCTCCATTCAAATATCAGGATGGCAAATGTTCACTTTACTGAATATCTACCCACACATTCAGAAATCAGCATGATACATGATCACATCATCGAATACCTACCTACATATTCAAATGAGAGCATGATAAATGTTCACATTATTGTCTATCTACTCATATATTCAATGTCAAGACGTAATCAAGCATACTACTTCCTATTTTGCTTTGCAGTCTCGTATAAATAATTTTGTCACTTAATTGAGTTTATTTGTTTAAAACATTAAGAAAAGTGATTCTTAACATTAATTGGAAAAATAAAATCTTTTAAAACCTTAATTATTCCAAAGCCTAATCATTTGTTCATCTCTTTAATAAATCCTCCACAAAATTATATCTGGGAATAAAATGTATTATTTCTCACCTTTATAAGGAAATCAAAAATTTACAAAGTTAAAGAAGAGAGGTTTTTATTCAAACTTTTTCTAAAGTAGCTTGGCAATGACAGGTATTGATAAGTTTATATTAACTTTGAAAATAACATGGATTGGTAGAGTTCTTCAACCTTACAGAAAATTGGTTAAATACATTTGAATATGAACAAGTCTAGAAAATGTGCATGTTGTGGAATAAACAGTGCTTTATAAGCTAGTGTGAGTGTATTATCAAGAAACTAAACAATTAGATTTGAAAACATAAAAAAAATTCAGGAAATTATGTGCATATTTTCGATGGAATTACTTTTGTGGAAACTTTTTGAAATTGGTTAGGGAATACATGTACTCTAAATATTGACACTACAGTTTTCTTCTATTTAGCAAGAACATTGGTTATCTTCGAAAAGAAAAATTAATCATGCAACAACTGATTTTTCTTATTTTTTTTTATTATTTTATTTTTTTTAAATTTTATTTTTCTTATTACTTATTGATTCACTTATGAAAGGAAGAATATTAAACAAGTCCATAGTCCATCAACTTCCATATAGCTAAGACGATACATGTGCAATATTCTTCAGTCCATTAACTTGGTTGCACATTGCATGATATAAAATATAACACCATTGCATTTGTAGACCTGACCATCAGGTTATAGTTACGTTTCACTGTAACTGGTGAATCCCAGAAAAATAAAATGGTGGATCTTGCTCCATTCCACCTCAAGTATAAGTGCAGTTTATTTCTTTTAAGAGAATTCAGTTTCTTTCTCCCCAAGTTATTGTCCATATAAAAGGAATGAATTTTTTGCTGGTGTCTGGAAACATAGGGTAAAGATGATAATCAACACAAAACACTCAGAACATTCTAGCTTACAGGACTCCCCTCCCCCCATTTAATTACATGATTTTTACCAGCTCTTACCTTTTTCAGAAGGGTTAATAAAACCCTCAACGGTCCTGTCAACATTGTAAACCATCATAGATCCGCTAGAATTGCCTGCAAATATTTATCAGTCAGTATAGAAAGATATATACTGAAAAGCAATGAAATGTGTGCATTTAAAAGTGAAGTTCAATAAACAAATGGCCTATAATGCATGAGCTCCTCTGACTGTAAACATATTTTTCATGTTTTTTCCAAGAGTTAATACCTGTTTATTGCACAGTATTTTTCCCATGTCAGAAAAGATGTTTTGAATTAATTCAAGCATGCTGAACATGTGTGACATGACTTGGGCCAAAATGTAATACCATGATCTGTTATTGCAGAGGTCAACATGGTCCAGTGTGTAGCACTTTATGGTTCCAATCAACAGCAGAGATAAAAAGAATATGCAAATAAGGAGAAATAATATGCCTAATGTACAACTCTTGTGTTGATACTGATACATGGTACCTTCCCTGCCAAAATGATTATTTATGTTTTTGCATATTTATTTCTAATGAACTGGTGGAAGAGATGTGACCTCATGTACAAAACATTTTCATCTCATGAATGATACAACTCCTCAAAAATACATTATCTTACTACTAATACATGTACTGTTTTTTTGGTATGTTACTAATAATACTACTATTTTTGATATGTTACTACTAGTGCTACTGTTTTTTGTATCTTACTATTAATACTGCTGTTTTTGTTATGTTACTCCTAATACTGCTGTTTTTGATATGTTCCTACTAATACTGCTGTTTGTGGTATGTTACTGCTAATACTGCTTTATGTAACATAATGCTGCTTCTGGTATGTCACTAATGCTGTTCTTGGTATGTTACTACTAATACTGCTGTTTTTGGTATGTTACTACTAATACTCTGTTTTTGGTATGTTCCTACTAATACTGCTGTTTATGTATGTAATATACTGCTGCTTCTGGTATGTCATGAATGCTGCTGTTTTTTGTATGTTACTACTAATACTACTGTTTTTGTATGTCACATACTGCTGCTTTTGATATGTCAGTAATATTGCTGATTTTTGGTATGTTACTACTAATACTGCTGTTGTTGGTCTGTCACTAATAACTGCTGCTTTTTGGTATGTTACTAATAGTTGTTTTTGGGTATGTCATTAATACAATGTGGCTCCTGAAATTTCATACACATGTATTTTCCTTGTACATTAAAAACGTTTCTTTTTTTTTCTTTAAGTATGAATAATAACATATACAATTTTTATTTTGGGTTCATGCTGGATTTTGTACATGTCATAAATTGCAAATTATATGTCCTTACTGAAGACAAAATATACCAATACCATCTAGTGATTTTTATTTTTGAAATATTGTCAGCTGTTGAAACCTGTATCTTTGGTTTGGAGTAGAAAATTTAGAGTCACAATGAAAAGAAGCTACAAATTGGATATAAAATGCAATGGAATCTATTGTTACAAAAAATATATTTTTTTGTTCATATTGATAAACCACCTTAACAGGGCATTGTTATATCACAATCTGCTCGTGCTGACATCTGGCCCGAGTACTGTATGTTGCTATACACTTCAATACTCATGTTACCTGACTAGACAAAAAGGACAACTTCTGAATGCAGGAACAGCAACTGTTACAATCTACCAAACAATGGCTAATTCCTTTGTTTATTTAATTTACACAGACACAATAGTTTTCTTCAAAATTCAAAGAAAACTTATTAACTTTTAAGCACAGATCATTATGTATAAATACTAAGAAAATGAAAAAAAAAATCAGTCTCAATCAATGTTCCACAATTATTTTAATGTTGCCACTGCAATAAGAAACAAGCATTTGTTTGGTCCTCCAAAGCTGTTATATAGCAGCGACCTAAATAACACATGCACCCTTTATCAATGAAAGTTGAATACAATCTTTAATAAAACAAAGAACATTTCATCAAAGGAAGTCAGCACCAAACTTATAAAAACAATAGAATCTGATGTTTGGTCACATTTTCTCAAGTGACTGTAGCACATTTATTGTGCCATGAAAAATTCCTTTATCCAGGAAAAAAGTTAATGCTGACTTTCAAGACTGACATCAGCATAAACAGAAACTAAATTTTCTATTTTTTGAAACCACATATCTGGCCTTCAAGTTAACTGATAATGAGGTATCTTGCAAAGATGCTTGATAAATATTTTAATTTGTTCACAATTTCGTTTGCCTATGAATAGCTTCAACCCTGGATAGCCTCAGTAAGGTGACAGCTGTCTCCAGCTTACCTAAATCAAAGCCAATTTAAGCGCATGTACATGTAGCATGTAAACAACTATAAGCCTGTGCTAATGGCAGTGAATCGTTTAGTGTCAGATACAGATCAAATGAGGACTACCATTTTTGTTATATGTGTTATTTGTGTTTTCTAACAGGTTGTGACTGATACATGAACATTTCCAAATGGATTCACAAATTTAAATTGTCATTACACAAGTGTATTTCAGACCAGTTTGTCTTCATTTAATCAATAGAAAGCATTTTTACACCTATTTTTACAACCATCCCCCACCCCCATTTTGGTGGGTACATGGATCATTTGCTTGGCTATAACAATGTTAGGTCTTTAACAAAGTCAGGTTCAATGGGCCCCATATTATAGGTGGGTCACACTGTATTGTTATTTCTGAAATGTCACAAATTCTGCTGGTTTTGGTATGTCACTAATACTGCTTTTTTGGTATGTTCCTACTATTACTGCTGTTTTTTGGCATGTCATTTGCTCATTTTGTTATGTTGCTACTAATACTGCCATTTTGGAGTAAGTCACTAATACTGCTATTGTTGTATGTTACTAAAAATACTGCTGCTTTTTGGTATGTCACTATTACTGCTGTTTTTGGTTGGTCACTAATAATAAGATTTTCAAGATGGCCCTGTAATGGCCATATTGGATATAAGATTGCAATTATTATTCAAACCCAAGCAGACACAAGAAGTCTTTTGCTAAGAACCTGATGCTGATATGGCTCTGTGTTCAGGAGGAGTAATAGTAAGATTTTAAAGATAATTGCAACTGTGGTGGCCATATTTGAATTTAGACTGGCCCCATTAACTGGACATCATAAGAAATCTTCTAGTGAAAATCCCATGATTGAAAGGAACATTCATTTGAATTGCTTAGCATTAACAAGATTGTCAACATGGCCACTTGCCATTTTGGATTTATAAGCAGAAGAATTTTCATTTGGGACTAACTAGTAGACATTGTGAGAAGTGAAAACACAATGCCAATATGATTTTGCTTTCATGAGGAGTAGAGACAAGATTTTAAATATGGCTGCTGTGTTAGCCATAATTGACATGACATTAATCCCATTTTCATTAAGGACCAAGTGGACAAAATCCACATATCCATTCAGAATGGACAGCAATAACAAGATTTTAAACACTGCTTCTATCACAACAACATTGGATGTCTATGTAGAGCCACTTTTGATAAGGGCCAACTAGACATCATAAGACATCTTCAGGTGAAAACCACATTTTGATATGACTTTTTTTCAGGAGGCAAAGTGATGACAAGATTTTTAAAATGGCTGCCTTGGTAGACATAATGGACACCAAATCTAGACACATATGAAGTCTTTTAGTGAAATCCTGATGTCAATGTGACCTTGCATTCAGCAGTAACCATATCATGCTTTCCAAGATGGCCACTGTGGTGGCCATAAGCAGCAGGGAGGGTGAATCCTACAAAATTTTGCTTGTGTCGTTAACCTAAAATAAGGGTTCCTACAGAGGCTGAAAAAAAGGTCAATAACCCTAAACCAAAATCTCTAACTTTTATATTACCGTACGGTTAAAAACCGCATAATAAACCGCATGAGGTTAGCTCAGTTTTGTTATACTATTATTGACTTTTTTTACCCTGACTTTATCAAACTATTTTTTTTCGTTAAAAACTCGAGCAAAATTTTGTAGATATTCACCCTCCTTGCTGCTCATGTATATAAAGCAAGGTAACTCCACAGAGTAAATTAAATGATTATTTCCCCTGTCCAGGTATGTTTTCATCTGCTAAACCTATCCGTCTGTCTGTGATTAACTGAATCTTTGTTGAATTCCACTATAAACTTAAGACACATATTGTAATATAATAACAAGGTTATATTTTTTCCCACACACACATACACTCACCACAAATAATCCTTTAAGTTCTTAACTGTGTACAAAATCCCCATGTACATAGGTATGTCATAGGCATGCCTTTTCGTCCAAACAAAATCAGGTGGATCGTACAATTACTACATTCAAATTCCTCATCGTCATCACTATCACCCACAAGTGCATTCCATTGTCTCTCTATATGTCTTCTCTCATTTTCGGTCCATAGTGTTTACAGATTTACTGCTCCAGGCTATTTTTTTGGTCCATATTGTTTACAGGCTTAATGCCACAGACTGTGTTTTCAGTCCATAGTGTTGACAAGCTTAATATCCAGGCCATTTTTTTTCGGTCCATAGTGTTTATGGATTTACTGCCCCAGACTGTGTTTTCAGTCCATAGTGTTGATAAGCTTAATGTCCAGGCTATTTTTTCTCGGCCCATAGTGATGAAAGGGTTCATTAAAGATTTTATTCAGACAACTCAGTTCTATTATGTTTACATTCTTCTCTTTTTAATCACGGGTTGGGTCGTTACACGGGCTCAGGGAATCATCTATGACAATATAGTTCAGACCCAATCCACTGCAAATTTGCATTTTTTCCCCTATAATAGTGCCAGAATCTGTATGTGGGTAGTTAGTTAGAAACTCTCCTTAGCCCGTAACTTTCTTCCCGCAAGACCTGAACTTTCTTCCCGAGCTCTCGCTTAGCAAGACTGTTTCTTTCTCGGGCATTTCTAACTAACTACCCACATATAGATTCCGGCACTATTATATGGGACGCAATGCATTTGCTGTGGGTTTGGTGTGAACGATACCATCAGACCTGAAATTTCTTCCCGGGCTCTTGCTTAGCGAGACTGTTTCATTCTTGGGCATTTCTAACTAACTACCCACATATAGATTCCGGCACTATTATATGGGACGCAATGCATTTGCTGTGGGCTTGGTGTGAACGATACCATCAGACCTGATTCTTCCTAAGTTCATAGTGACAAAGCATGTGGTTGCTTCGGGATGTATGGTTTGAAATGAAAAGGGGAGGATATGAATATTTTTAACTAACTACCCACATATAGATTCCGTCACTATTATATAGATAAAAATGCAAATTTAGGGTGCTTTAGTGAAAGTGAACAAAATTGGTGTAGCACTTGTATAGAATGTGTATAGCGACCTTGCGAACAGAGCAAGCACCCTGTCTCATTATTCGCTATACAGATAATACTGGGGCTGTTGACTAGGCTGACCTAGGTGCTATCTGGTACAGGGTACCCCTAGGCTGCAGACGATCTGGGGCTGGCAGGCAGGCAGGTGTACCTAGGCGGCTAGGTCTGGTATGTATGGCTTGAATGTACTACGTATAGACTGATGCGGGGCACAGGGTGCCTTAAGTGCAAGCAGTGTGCTGTAGCTAGCTTGCTAGGCTCTAGGCTAGCAGGTATCTAGCGTCTGAACCGGGTTGTGGGCCAAATATATCAGGCAACCGAGTGACTGCATTATCTTGTGAGGCATTTTTAAAATGAATCCCTGATCGCAGTCCGACATGCAAGGTAACAGATAATTAGGTAATAATTGTCAGAAAAAAGATTTATTTTATCCATCCTCGACTAAATGCGCAAAGGGAAATAATTATATATTGCTCAACATAGATTCAGAGTATAGTTATCGCGCTTTATTATATACTCTAATACTAATCATATAAAATGGTGTTTTTATCTGTGTTTTGATATAATTTTATAATAAATTTGCAGATAGACATGATAATTAATAAAATATTTATTTTATCTTTGATTTGTCAGAGAACAGAAAAGCATTTTTAGTGATTTTGTTTACCAGCACTCATTTAATTAAACATCTATTATAAATATTATTTAATAATGAATATTGGCGAACCACTCTCAGCTAAATTAGGTCAAGAGCGATTAGAGGCAATTAAAAAATATTTACCTGTCCGTGATGCTGTCAAACAACAATTGCAACAGCGTCAGGAAACTCAAGTTGAATTTGCAGAGGATACAAAACAATTATTTAAACCGATAACAGATACCACTAAAGATATTCAACCTGTGTTAGATCAAACAGCTAAAGCAATTCAAAAAATAGAAAAAAGAACTAAGAAAACAAAAAAATTCTTAAAGAACTTCCAGCCGAAATAGCTGATGCAATGCCAGTCCCAGAAATGCCTGAAAATGCAGACCAGACTCGTGCTGAAATAGATGATATAGGGGAATGTCTATCTGAACAATCTAGCATAAGTTATAAATTTGGCACAGATGCTATTGCTGATATTAAAAGCACTAAAAATGTAGAAGATTTAGCTGTGTTTGCTGTGAAAAGTTTTAGTGATAGAAAAAAGTTTTTAAAACCTGAATATGCTGATAAATTTGTAAGTCGTGATAATTGGTACAAATGGATATTTCGTATACACTATAATGTTAGTCGGGCCAGAAATAGTGATCCTAATTATATACAGTATATTAACTTTATACAAAAACCTCCAGAGCAACAACAACAACAAACACCAAAACAACTAGAACAACAACGACAATCATCACCACCTTAAATACAACAAATATTACAGTATACACAACAACAAAAATTATTGTCACAATCTCCAAAATCACAACCAGCCCAAATAAAAAATGAAGAAGGGCCGTCAGATACCTCTTTCGGAAGTGGTTTAGGAAGTGGTCTTATTACTCAGTGTCCTAACAACGTCCTTGCTGATGTTGAACGACTAGAAATTCGGATTGGAGGAAAATGAGCTGGTAATAATTCCCCAGAAATCATTAACGAAGCAGCAGATATTTGTAAACGATTATTTAGTGGCGGTATTATGGATATTGATGTGTATCGATCACTTATTAATGAAATTGCCGATGACTATTATAGTGACTAAGTCACAGTGATTAGATACAATTAGTGATAAAGTCAATAATAAAATGATTGTGCATGGTGCTCAACATGGACCTACTATGGTCAGGGTAATTAACTCTCGAATACCGATTTACAGAGCAACCTACGGAGATGGGTTAGGTGATATTGTTCAGGGTCTATTTAGAAGACTAGCCCCAAAAGCAATACCAATTGCAAAGCAGCTGGGTATGAAAGCTATTGATGTTGTTCGTGAAAAAGTTATAGACACTGCTGGCAACCTTGCCAGTAAAGCATTCTCAGCAATTAAAGATAGACTAACACGATTAATATGCAGACCACAACCTGTCCAATCTCAGTCGGTGAAATTGCCCAGTACTGAAGTGATGCCTGCAAGTGGAAGTAAAATAATAAATCAAGCAGCTAATCAAAAACTAGCAGCAATGGCGATGCCATCTATGGCTGACATACCTTTATCAGAAAAAGAGAGAAACATAACCGCTAGTCTGATAGCAGGAAGTGGTCTCACTTCCCGAAATGGTCTTCGTTTTAGACAATAATAATTATAATAAATATGTTCAAGTGTATGAGTGACCCCGCATTTGACATGGACGCACCAGTTCTCAAAGATGAGTCTATGCACGATTATCAGTATTATTCCTATGAAGCACGAATTCCAAATCAACGAGGAAGAATTGAACTTCAGGTTCATGATACAAGTAGATATTCCCTGCCCTCAGAAGCTTTTATTGAAGTCGAAGGTGAAATATTAAAAACCGATAATACTGAATATGCAGCCAAAATTAGTGTTGGTTTTGTTAATAATGGTATTATGGCATTGTTTGATAGCGCTACATACATGATTGACCGAAAAAATATTGAATCAATTCAAAAAGATGTTGACATAGCTACACCCATACTTGGTCTTGCAAGATACAGCGACGATTATTCAAGATCAGCTGGTCCGTCAATGTTGTTTGTAAAAGATACTTCTGATTCTCCAGAATATCAATATGAAATAGGATGACCACAGGTTTTTGCTAGAAATGCCCCAGCAGATGTAGAGAGAATGATTATTAATGTAGATCCAAATTTCAACTTAGAATTTAGATCACGTCGAGCAATGTTAAAAGGAAATAGAAGAATATTTTCATGTGCAATTCCACTATCACACATCTTTGGATTCTGTAGAAATGTCAGAAAAGTCATTTTCGGAGCCAAACATACAGCTGTACTAGTACGAAAGGCTGCAGATGATGATGCAATATGGAGACCCGCTGGTGAAGCTGGTATGGTAATTCTTACAAAACTTACACTCTGGATGCCTGTAATGACCCCATCAATACCTGAAGAACAATGATTGTTATCTCTTATGAATCAAGGCGGTAAATCAATGCTATCATGACTGATAACGACTACAGATGCTATCCAGAGTAATATTAACGGTTTATTTACATGGCAGATAGCCTCTCAGCAAGGTGTTTCTGCACCAAGACACATATTTATTGCATTACAAAATGCTACAAGAGTAAATGATCAAACGCGTAGTATTATAATATTTGATAAACTCGGTGTTTCTGAGATTTCGTTAAGGATAAATGGACATCAAGAACCATCCAAGGATATATTACTTAATTTTGATCAAAATCATGTAGCACGTGCATATCATCGTCTTATGTCATTCATGGGCCGTGATCAAAATGTTGATACTGGATTATAAATATCACAACTAGATTTTACAAGCTTATATCCTATTTATTACTTTTTGCTCGAACATGTAGATTTGACCAGACAATCGGTAGTCGATATATATTTTCAAGCTAGTGTTAATAGAGGAGCTATAGATAATTACAGAGCAATTGCTGTTATACTTAGTGATAAATCAATGCTCATAAAAGGTGTTGGGGGATGAATGAAAGTCGTTAATGCTCCAGTAGAAAATATGTAATGTGTAATTAGATCATTTATCAGTATTATAAATGTCATATAATCATGTTAATGTTACCCTGACTCCTGGTCAGATCAAAAGACTGCAATCAGCATCAAATTATAACTGGAATAACAATATCATTAAAAAAGGAACACATAAGTGGTTCAAATAAATTATCATTAACTGATCGTCAATTTAAAAACTTTAATAAAGCAAAAAATCAAATAAAGGTGTCAAACTTGATCTTTCTGCAAGTGCTATTAAGGATACTTTTAAAACTGGTGGTATATTTCCCCTTCTCGCAGCTATACCAGCATTAATAGCCGCTGCAGCCCCAGCTGTTGCAAAAGCAGCTGCATTAGGCGCTGTTGGAACAGCCGCTGGAATGACATTAAAGAAAGCGACCGGACAGGTGAATAAAACGAACATCTAAAAAAAGGGAAAAGGTCTCAGATTATCAGGGACTCTGCCTTCGTGGTACGGAAAAGGCCTAAGACTTCCAGGGACAGTTTACTAATCTCGCCTATGTCTAATTTTGATTTACTCAATGCTGTTAAAAAATTAAAAATAAAAAACTTTAGAGGTGTTTTTATGTGCGATCAATTACCAAAACAACCGAACACTACTGAAACAGGTATTATAAATCTTGATAAAAACTCTGGACCAGGTACCCATTTGGTAGCGTATGCAATTGATCCACGTGGAATTATATATTTTGATTCATATGGATTAGCGCCACCAAAGGAATTTATTCATTATGTCAGTAATAATACTGCCCCAATCTGGTATTCAACGCTACCAACACAAACATTAACTGATCCACCAATATGTGGTCATGAAGTACTTAATGTACTTGATGCTATATCCATGGCACCGCAAGGAAAACCACCTCATAAAGTCGTGCATGAATATACCACATTGTCACATTTAAACAGACATCAGTAAATATAATGGTAGATATTTATGGAACATCTGCTCATGGTAAAACTCAGTAGCAAGGTGATTTATCTAAATATGCAACCCTTGATCAACTTAAAAATGAGATCGACGATTTATTAAATATTACAAGTGTGGATCAAAATGAAGTGGTTGTTTTTCAGGACAAGCAAGGACGATTAAAGACGAGTAAAGTACAACTATTAGATGTATTTATACGAAATTCTGCTGCGGTTGCTGATAATATTGTGACTTTTAACAATCTAGGTATGATACAAGATTCTGGTAGGTCAGTTAATGAGTTTGTTAAAAAAACTGGCGGTGTATTTAGTGAAGACGTTATTATGAACAAAAAAAAAATTACCGATCTTGGAAATCCAACTTCAGATAGTGATGCTACAACAAAAATATATGTTGACGATCAAGAATCAAAGTACGTATTAAACAATGGCAGTATAATGCATGCATTTCTCAATATGAACCATAACGGTATTAATAATCTCAAAACACCAGAATCTAATTTTGGTGCTCCTACAAAAAAATATGTTGATGATCTCAAAACTGAATTTACCGGTTTTCGCGAAAACATAAACAAAATTAATGACGATTTTTTTGGAAAGCCACCAAATGTTAATATAAAACTTACTGATATTAATACAAAACTCAACGATATTATTGGAGGAATTCCAGTTATTGTTCAAAAAACAGACCTGATTAAAATTCCTCACAAGCAGATTAAAAATATTGTGCAGACTGTTGCTTCTGGGTCTGGTATATGGACAAAGCAAAATAATAATTCTATCAAACACACTGCAGAATTTACTGGTGTGTATAGATTCACAGTAATTAGCGTTGAATTTTTTAATATTTCAACCAGATCTCCATTACATAATTTTGATAGGTCTTCTAAAACTATATCTATGTTATTACTAAATGGTATTGAAGAAGAATTACACTTGAACTTGTTAATACAATTTCAGACAAAATCGGTTATAGTTGGTGTTTGGAATTTGTAGCTGAATTAATTACTTAACATCATAGTATAATGGATCAAATAACTACATCATCTATCGACGTTCAACGTCATAGATATAATCAAGCATGTGTATGCCTGACCAAACTAAAAAATACCATCGACCATTATACAATTAAAGTAAAAAAATCGTAGACGTATGGTTGTTATTGATATAGTTGTGTATTCAGTTTCTGCTATTGTTGCTGGATCCGGATTAATATTATCAACATTAACGATGACAGCTCCAGCAATTATAACAATTATTGTTTCAACTTCTACCACTATAGCAGGTAATATTATTGCTAAAAAGATAGCTACATGTGCTTATGATAAATTGCGTGAGTATATGATAAAATTGCACACAGCAACAGCCTCTAAACTATCTGGATATATTTCCACGTATCTCAGTGATGGTAAAATATCTGACGAGGAGTTCGTAACGATAATTAAAACCTACGATGAAGCATTCAAAATTGTTAGTGATTCTGCTGACAAAATAAATGGAGAATTAAACAATAATAATAACAATAATGTCAGCAACTGAGTCAAGAGAGTTATTACAGCAGATCGTCACTAATACAACTCCTTCAAAAACTACTATGATATCGATAAGTTCGACTAATCCTGAATTTAGTGTTAACATTCCAACTGCAATTCCAGTAAAAGAGATAGCATTAGCTCAATTATGTGTTTATTATAGCTGGCCTAATATTATATCAAAATCATTTGGAGGACAACAACCAAATAATTCATTAGTATTCGCAAATAAAAATAAATCTGATGGAATTCCCGATTGGCAAGTTGTTAGTATTTCAACTGGCAGTTATCAGTTAGAACAGATTAATGAGGAATTCCAGCGCAGAATTAAGTCTTTAACCGGGAAAGAGTCTAAAATAGCAATTACTGTTTACGAACCAACATTATCGTCGGTGATTGAAATAAATTCTCCTGATTATGCTGTAGATATTTATCAAAGTTTGATTAGATCAGTGTTAGGTTGGCCTGAAGTTGCACCGGTTTATCAGGTTCCACAGAACCAGAGCGATCCGACTTCAATATAGATGTTAAGAAATTTATACAACTTCCAGAATATAGAAACAAATATCCATTTATGGAGAGCACTGCAGCAGCTTATCGTAATTATATGCATCATACTTATTTTGTAAGTTTCATTTAAAGTAGGAGGGGTTTAGCAAGAATATCGACACTTGATGTTGAGCAAATTAACTCATTATCAAGACCGATTAAATCTGAACACGAACACGTGTTTAATAATCTTAAAAATTTACTTTCCAGCATCAATACTTTTTATAACGATGATTTAAAAAATCAAATAATTGAAACAATTCAACATCTAAATCAAGTTGTAGCAGACTTAGAATTCGTAAATAAGGCTATTGTTGACAGAGAGAAAATAATAAACGTGCCGGCAAATAGATTTTCTATCTTTTATATAGATAATGAAGATGACCAAATTCAACGTGTAAGTCATAAGCGATTATTTAAGACAGTATTTATGAAATATTATGGAATCACAGAAGAGCAGCTACCAACATTTATAATACCTGGATTTGATTCCGAGGAGCTAAAAAAATCAGTTAGTGATCTTATTGATGAACACTTTAAAAGAATATGTAATTCCTGGAAAAAATTAATTCCATCCCCAGCAGTTCTCAAATATAATAATGATCCATATGGAACAGGTTGTCACATCTCGCCTAATAGTGTTAATATAACATCCACCATCGCACTGAATCTAGTTTGCGATATAATTGATAAAAGCTACCATTTTGACCTCTCTAAGTCTAATCAGGTTCAGCAGGGGTATATATTTTACTCATCTAGTATCCAATCCCCTCCGGGCTGGCTGATTGTATCTGAGCCAATAAATCAAGTTTACCTGCATGTACATAATCCGTTATTGTCAAGAATGAATTTCAAACTCACAAATCAAGATGGTAATATTGTGGACCTGCGCGGGGAGACGTTATATATTAATTTGTACATACGTTCGTAGAGTAGGAGAAAAAAAAAATGAAGATATTTTAAAGTTAAATGTTATTTTAATTAAAAAAATAAAAATTATATATATATATATATATATATATATATATATATATATATATATATATATATATATATATATAAAATGAACATTGAAAATATCGAAGCTATTGTTTCTGCTATTGAAAAATTAAAACAAAACGGAATTCAGTTATCTGAAGGTCTTGATACTGAAAAAATTTTGTGTGAGTTTGAATCTTACAACAAAGAAAATTTCAAAATAAATTCACATTATCTTCCAATTACAGATTCATAAAGTCAATTTATAATTCTATGTTAGAATCTTTACAATTGGTGAACGACACACAAGTAAAGCTATTTGCGCCTCTTGCGTGTTCAATCGAAAAGATAAAAAGCGCATTATCTCACGAATATGAAAGAAAAAAAATGATAGACAATCGTGTGATGCAATTGAGAAAGATTATGCTATTTGATTCTGTAATAAATGATAGTAAAACTGAGGATAGCGACAGTGAATAAACCCCTGACACAGTCAAGAGAGCTAAACAAAACCCTTGGCAAGATTGATAGAATATAAAGTAAAATAGACAGTTATTATATATACTTTGGTCATACTTTTTTGAATATGCAGATTTATGTTTTATTTGCGACAAATTGTACCAATTGTGGATGAATGATAAAATATCTAGCTGCTGCACCTATTGATGGAAAAGTTAATTCTTGGTCTGTTTCTGTATTTATGGATTTAATCACTCTCTTTTCAAATAATTTACATGATCCTGTATTTCCACATCTGGAATTTTGACTCTGCGTAATAGCTTGCAGGTTAGAAATTTCATTATGTTGAGGATTTCCGTCAATGTGGTCAATAATAAATCCATCTTTGATTTTCCCAAAAAAACATTCGTATATGAACCTGTGTGAATAATAATTTTTATTTTTACCAATACTAAATTTAAAATAACCAACATTATTAAGACAACCGAGTGGTTTCTTTCGTCTACAATGTCTAATAACCCCATCTCTGGATGCCTCGTAATTCGTATATATTGGATGTCTCACAAATTCTTTTTGCTCCATTTGTATATAATATTTATTTGTTTAAATCATTATTTTTGAAATCTGGTTAGATAATCATTTTCTGTTTTTATAGGAGATTTACCTGTCGATGTATCTTTTTTTTGTCATAATATCGTTTAAGTTCCCTATATTTTTTACCTCCACAATTTGCGTATAATTGTGTGCTGCCTCTAACTCCAATACCACATTGAATGCATGGTTTTGGTCCGGTACTTCCATGTCTGATACTCTGCATATGGTAACCCCAGTGTTTATTACAATAAGAAATATTTCGAGAAGATGGTGCTGTGCATGTTTGGTCAACTTTTAGAGTTGGAAAAGTTATTAATGTGATGAACGACAAACAAGCAGAAGTAATTATTAACCACCTTGATAATCAAAAATATCTTATTTTAATAAAATTTATTGTGAAGACAGATGATAATATATGGATAATTCGTGATAAGAGAAATCCTATTCTTATACAGTCTGGAAATAATAAAATGATATTATTAAGTAACAAATCCAAACCTGGAATACTGACTGGTATTGATAAACCATATTTTGAGCGAGGGTATCCAGTTACTGCTGTGGTATATGGATTGTTTTTACTGAATGATAAACCTAATATTGCGGATCTTAAACCGATGAGACTATAAGAGTCAAGAATAAACTGTGTTGCGGAGCGCATTACTGAACATTTTACAAATGCAATGCATGGTAATGGCTTAACAGATTAAAGATGTAAAAAAATATGTGAATGGGCAGAAACTGTTAAAAATTCTGGTGCATCTATTAAGGATGTTGCTAAGCTAGAAAAGTCATTAAGATTTCCAATAACAGTAAAAACACTAACAGGAGAGATATTGTACAAACCAAAATATACAAAAAATGGAAGTCCTATAACGATTATTGATTATAATGCACATTCATGGACTGATGCTGTAACTGTATTTCCACGAGACAGAATGGTAAAAGTTTATAATGGTCATATATTTGATTTTATTAAAATTAGTAAAAGTGACCCTGTATCTGTTTGGTTATTTCAGAGTTCGGAACACGATTACGATCAATTTGTACGACCTAATGGTGATATTTATCGTACAGAATCTGTTTATAAAGAAATGAGAAATCTTGCACTAAAATATACTTCTGACGATGTCAAAGTTAGACAACAACTAAATAATTGTTTTACAGTACCATCGGTAGTGGCTCATTTTGCTCAAGAGAAAAATTCATGGAAACCTACAAGATCAGAATTTATTGAGGATATACAAAAAAGTTGCATAGAATATGGGCACGGTGGATTATGGAATACTAAATACGAGTATAATAATGTTATCTCTGTCGATATGGCTGCATGTTATCCAGGGAGTTTTCTTGGATGTGGAGAATGTTCTAAATACTTTGACAGATTTGGACACCCTACACATGACATGACCAGAGTTTCGATAAATGGACCCTTACCAGATTTTGCCGTAACCGGATTTGCATGTATAGAATCATTCGAGTTCGGAAAAGATCTCCATCCGATTACTTATGCTTGGTTTGGAAGACATTTTTCAGAAAAATGTTGGACTCCAGTAGTGTTATTAAGATATATGATTGATGCTGGAATTTTAGTATCGTTAAAGGTTAATGAAGCGATTATATCCTATAGTGCACAAAAGCAAGTTTGGTTACCAGAACCGGACAGATTTAATATTGATGATGCCAGGAAAGAATTTCCTGATCTTGCCGAAGATGACATTATTAAAATTACTAATAATATACATAAATGCAGGGATGCGCATGATGAAAAACGTGCAAAAGATCTTGGTAGAAAGATAATCAGCAAGTTTACTCAAGGCAGTTCATAAACGGCACTGCGTAAGATTGATTATGGACGATGCTGAGTTAGATTTTATAATAACTGATACAACGGAGAAAAACACATTTATAAGCCGAAGTAATGCTTATTTATTGGATGGGACCAAACTAGGTACCATTGTGAGCTATATTGAGGGCGATTCACCGCAGTTTACTCATTTAAGATCTTCGATGCTAGCTTATGTTTCTATAAATTTACTGTCTATGATAAATAGATTTTCTTGTCACGCTGTTAGAGTTGCTACGGATTCATTTTATATAAACAAAAAATATAAGGATTTATTAAATCCGCTACTTGGTAATGGTGAGTGGGGAACATGGAGGATAAAGCAAGAAAATATACTAAGTTATTCTGAATTTGCTGACGTTGAAATTAAGGAAATATATTACAAAAATAATAATCCAATATCAAAGTCATTTGCACCATATGTGTATGATCCTGTGGCTAGACATAAGAGACTGTTTATCTTAATGGATGTGGAGGATCGGGTAAAACAACTTGTGTGATTAAATTATTTATAAACAACAATTCAGATATAATTGTTTTGACACCTACACATAAACTAGCCAGAGAGATAAAAGAACGAGGGGTAAAAACTTGCACTTATCATAGTTTCTTTAGATGGTGTGGACTCCTGAGCGAATTGGTGAAAAATCTATACCTAAGTATATTATATGGGACGAGATATGTACGGTGTCCTTAGAAACACTAAAAACATTCCTTGAATGGTTATTAACAAAAAACACGGCTGTGATTATGTGTGGTGATCATGGTCAACCACCACCTTTTGTTGGACAGTCTCCACATGAATGGCTAAAGAATAATGTGGATTATTATGAAGAAATATATGATGATCATAGAGCTATTGATGAACCGCTGAAAGAACTTAAAAGATTAATCAGACTACAGCCAGATAAAATACAATGTGAAATAATGCGTGAGATAATTCCAGAAACTACCATGAATGATTTTTGGACTTTATGGAGACCTACTGATTTGATAGTCGCAAGTAGAAAGATAGTTCGTGATGAATTGCAAAGGAAATTATTTATGTTACATAAAGAAAAGTTTTCAAATCTACCAGTACCATTATGTTATCGCCCAGCAGATACTCGACGACAGAATATTGATGTTGAAATTCCTGGTGGAGATACTGAAAGTATCCGAGTACAAAATCTGGTATTGAATGATATTATTTTGATAGATATCAATTCTGTTGAGAGCGCATTGAGAATAGATAAATCACCATGGACGTTAGGATACGCTATAACGATTCATTCGTCACAAGGATTAACTATCTCTGATACAAATATCTGGATTGTAGATGACCAGATTGAGTGGTCAAATTTAGTATATCTTGCCGTCAGACGAATAACTCTACATAGAATAGATATAGATTATGTGATAACTGAGGAGATTACTGATGACACTGATGTAATAAAGAAACAATTAGCGTCTTATAAACAATGTGACAAAAAAAATAAACGTGACTTTGATATTGATACTGAATTTATTATAAAACTAAAACAATTACAGAATAATCACTATGCAAGTTGTAACACAATAATGTTATGGCAATATTCGAATAATAATCCAAGACAATTTACCGTAGATAGAATAAATAGTGATTTTGGTCACACACGTAAAAATGTGATGTTGACTTATCTTGAATGTAATCAACGTTGGCGTTCTAGTTTACATAAGTGAACGCGGTGGTAATTGTGTATCTGCAGGAATTACTTGCAGTTGTTCACGCACAAATCCACTTGAGGGGCAGTAGAATCTAGTCTGTATATGGGAGGTCTTCCAGAAGATCTAACCACACTAGAAATTGTATATGTGGTCACACTCCAAATAGGGTCAGTAGCTTGTCTTTTGCCACCCTCCAACTCCCCTGGTTCGTATAAATATCTCACAATCACATTACCTAATACTGGTTGTTGACCTCGTCCATATTCATCGCTACGTGGTATATATTTTTTGTTATTGCATTAGAAGGTTTCATGGAAGTTGCACGAATAATCTCATTATTTAATGCAGATATCACACTTGGTAACCTTGCAACCCATTCACGAGATCGTTCACCGGATTTATAGTCAGCAGATATTTCCTTCGGGTATTGATATCCAAATAACCACTCAGCAAGTGTTCGATTAAATCATTCAACAATTGCTTGATCACGATGAATTTCAGTATGCCCTTGTCTGATTTTGACAATATGTTTTTTCATCAAAGATAATACTGCGCCAAGAAATTCTTTACCAGGATCAACTTGTAGTAGTTTTGGCCATCGTAGACTACCACGTTGATAAATTCGCTCAAACGCAGACGCAACTTCAAATGCCGTTTTTATTGATAATGGTTCAGCTTCTTTATATCGACTTGCAATATCAACAACAGTCAATGCGTATTTCAATGTGCATGACTTTTGTCCACGTGTTTTAATAGTATCGTGTGGTAAAAACAAAATATCTGCTTGGTGAACTTCGTTAGGAATACTGACATCAAAATGTGCATATTGAATTTTTTTTGGTAGTGGTAAATAAATTTGCCATGTTGCCTGTCGTGCTAACCACGCTGCAGCAACAGAATAAGAAACTTTTGCTGCTTTAGCAAGTTTAGTGATCGCTGCTTTACCCCTCCAATACCCTCTTGGGCTATAATAAATGAATTCCATTATAATAATTATATAATTAATTACCAGCCCCTAATATTATTTTACTTTTCATGGCGGATTTTATTAGGAAACTAGCAAGTTTCTCTCTAACAGATTTATTGGGTATAGAATTTAATGCATGAATCAATTTTACATCTGCAAGATGCCGTTGTTGCAAATCCTTACTTTTATAAGCAACATCATGAATGTGACATGCTTGATCAATTTTATTTACTGGATGCTCTCCTGGTCTTGGTTGATCTTAATCATTGAGTCAGATATCAAGTCGAGTTCCAAGACCACAATAATTATATACAGGGAGGTGTTTCTCACCAACATATTTAGCCCATGGTAATCCGGGTAATTTTCCTAATGATGCGGCTATATCTCCACCTATCTTTGTCCCTGAATCAGACATGGAGATAAATTTATATTTTTCGTGCCGCATTTTTTACATTTACCCGTTAATGCAAGTCGTTTATTTTTCGTTATTATTGTCGTCAATCCAACGGTGGGGGTTGCTGATCTACATTGAAAACAATATAGACTCATGTTATTAATAATATGGATACAATAATTGATTTTTCGGCGACACGAAAACAAGAACCAGTAAAGCACCATCCAGCATTACCAAATTCGATAAGAATGATTATAATAGGTCCATCTGGATCAGGTAAAACACAATTATTATTAAATTTAATAATGAGATGGATGAGATGGAACAAACTATATTTAATAGCACCTTCTGTGGATGATCAGCATTGTTACGAAGTACTTAAAGATTTTAATGAAAAAGCAAAATTAGTTAATAAAGACGGTGAAGATATTATTGATTATTGACTTTATCACAAATATAGATGAAGCCCCATCTGTAGATGACTTGGATGGATTTATTAATAATCTTGTAGTATATGATGATGTGATGTTGGGCAAACAATCTAATCCAGCTAGAATATTTTCTTGAGGTAGACACAAAAACACAGACGTGATTTATGTTACTCAAAGATATACACAAATACCTAAAGTGATTAGAGATAACTGTAATATTTTGGTTGTGTTTAATGGAGTAGATAATTATACCCTGCAGAATATTTATTATACTTGGTGTTCAGGGGACATGGATATGAATAAATTTAAAAATTTCTTTTCTAAAGCACAATCTGTTCCGTTCGGATTTATAACAATAAATCTACATGACCCAAGATCCAGATATCATATAGGTCTGGATAAAATATTTGGTCAATCCCTGATAAATCAGGAGCAGAAGGAAGGGTGAATCTCTACAAAATTTTGCTCGAGTTTTTAACAAAAAAAATAGTTCGATAAAGTCAGGGTAAAAAAGTCAATAATAGTATAACAAAACTGAGCTAACCTCATGCAGTTTATTATGCGGTTTTTAACCGTATGGTAATATAAAAGTTAGAGATTTTGGTTTAGGGTTATTGACCTTTTTCTCAGCCTCTGTAGGAACCCTTATTTTAGGTTAATGACACGAGCAAAATTTTGTAGGATTCACCCTCCCTGCTGCTTGGATCTCCAAGCAGAACCATTTTCATTTATGACAAAACTAGACATAAAAAGTTGATGACTTTTATCTCAGGAGGAGTACCATAAAAAGATATTCAAAATGACTGCCATGGTTACCAAATGGATATTTAAACAGCACCACTTTATTTAGGATCAACTACACGCCCTACAAAGTCTTCTAGTGAAAATCCCATCCACTGAGGAGTAGCGATAATAAGACTTTAAAGATTGGTATACATAATGGATATTTCATTGCAATCTTTAGAGTAGTTTAGAAAAAGTAGTGATGAACAGTAGAGCTAACACCACAGTTGCAAATATACTTCACTGTTTCCCGTTTATAAAAATCTTCAAACACATATCACTATCACAGACACTCACATTGTATATTTATTAATGTCTGCAACGTTTCCAGCATTACATGCTCTGACAAAGTCACTACAGAGTGACAATTTCCTTGTCTGCTGTTCAGGACATGGTTAATTTAGTGCACAAGAAGATGACAACAGCATACCATGCTTAAGTCTGGCTCAATCATGATTGATTTAAAATCCTGTGTGTTACTTTCACAATACAGATTTTTAAAAATAATATGGCATTATAGTTGTGATGACTTACCAAGCGGAACTTGTACTTTAACAATAAATTTTTTACTCCTGAGGAATTCCATTTTCTTTGGGGCCTCGTTAGTCTTCCTGGCAAACAATTTGACATTACGCGACCTGGATCCCAATACATGGTATAAAGACATGTGAACACCATCTGGTTCATTTTCACACATGCCTGATCTGGCTAAAACATAGCCTGAAAATAAAAATCAGGATCAGCATAAATTCCATCAAATGTAACATACTAGCTATTGGGACTGTGCCTGATACAAGACTAACACAGTCACCAGAGTAAGTGAAGTGAGTATTAGTAAACATACCAGCTACTGTGCCTGATACAACACAGACACATTCACCAAAGTGAAGTGAAGTGAGTATTAGTAAACATACCAGAGATTGGGATTGTGCCCGATACAAGACTAACATGGGCACTAGAGTAAGTGAAGTAAACATACCAGCTACTGGGATTGTGCCTGATACAAGACTAACACAGTCACCAGAGTAAGTGAAGTGAGTATTAGTAAGCATCTGACCTAGTTGTCATTGGATAGAACATATGGCCTAAAAATTAAAGAATTTACTTTACTTTACTCAATATTGAAGAAATGTAGCTAAATGTAAGCTATTTCTGGAATCAACACAGCATGAAAATAGATTAGGTCAAATAACTCTAATGGTATTAAGTATGATCTAAATGCTAACATCAGAAAAGTGACACCTAAATCTTACACAGAATTCAGATAAAAAAAATAAATATATAAATAATTAATTAAATAAATATAGCTGTCAATCCCAGAGAACAAAATCACTGACTGCTTATGGCAAAAATACAGATTTTCAGGAATAAATACTGATTTTTAAAACTTAAATGCATATGAAAGTATTTATAACATTGACAATCATCAGTAAAATAGGACAGTAACTTAATTATTAAATGTCAAAGATGTGTGTTGCACTCTCTTGAACGGGCACCTGTTCTGTTAAGGTGCCTATTAAGAAGATTCAAGTGTGCAACACACCAACAATCAGATACAAGCTGTTAATAGGAGCCTTTTCAATGCCTTGTTTTTTCATTCATTATCACTTCCAATGAAACATCTTTCATTGATGATCTGAATTCTGTACGATTGTTTTATTTATTTAACTGTTTTCATTCTGTGCGATTGTTTTATTTATTTAACTGTTTTCATTCTGTGCGATTGTTTTATTTATTTAACTGTTTTCATTCTGTGCAATTGTTTTATTTATTTAACTGTTTTCATTCTGTGCGATTGTTTTATTTATTTAACTGTTTTCATTCTAGCAAGAGTAATCCTTTGCAGTTTTACAATCTGGAATAAATTGCAAGCAACTCTAGGAACTGAAATGGATTATTGCTAACATTTTTTTTAGTAAAATGAACTTCCAATTGAATTACGTCTTCTCTTAGGTATTTATAAATATAAGTTCAGGCTGTGTTGTTGGTGATGAAGCAACAAGTTGATGTTTATTAGCTTTTTCATGCTGATTTATGTCATGGGCATCTCCATGCCCAATAGTTAACTCACAAGTATAGAATTTGCAAAACAATGTTTTCTCCTTTCAAAAATCTAAATATTATGACATAATTGTCCTTCCAGTTCTGTATTCTTTTCTTTGCTGGAGAAAATTCTTAATTTTCTGCTTTCCTTTCAACATGACTAGAAGTTGAATATTATGAAGATTAGATATACTGATAACTGCAACTGCTTTGCACAATCCAATATGGTAGTTAAAGACTGGCATATACTTGCCTTAATTTCGAGTGAACCAATCATATTTTAGAACTCTATACCCCTATATACATGTGATAGAATTGCAAGGACATATTTTATTAAAAAGTTTGATTCATAACAAACAAAACATATAAACATATTCAGGTCCAAAATACAAGAAAAATGGAACAGATGGCAGCTATGAAAGTATGAGCATGAAAGAACAATGAATAGAACATCTAATGTATAAAAGGATATAAAAATAGAGTGTAAATGTATAAATGACACACACACACACACACACACACACATATATAGTTTAATACAAAACAATACTATCATACAGGTTAGAGAAATTAAATTCGTACACTACAGAGTTTCGAACCCAGGTCCGTGAGTAAATGGCACCCATCGCCTTGCCTGCACGCACCAGCCCATATACCATCATGACTAAGCACGCATCACCAAAAAATGATAGCAATGAGTAGCTGTTATATAAGCTCATGCTTAGCAGACATACTCGCATGACAACCTAGTAAATAATTCTCACATATATACACACACACACACACACACACACACACACACAATCGTTCAAGATTCCTATGAAAGAAATCAAGGTATATAGGATTTTTGTATTACAAATAATCATAAATATATACCAGACAGAATATATATATATATATATATATATATATATATATATATATATATATATATATATATATATATATATATATATATATATATATATATATATATATACACACACACACACATAACAGACCTGTGCAAGATTTTTTATGTCCCCCAGCCTTCCAATGTTTAATCTGACACTCTCTGCTACAGTATGGGGTGACAAGACACTGTGCACAGCGTTTAAGGCCAGTCTTTGGAATCTGTTGACACTGAGCACATATGGCATCTACAGATATGGAAGATAAAATCTTTAATAAGGTAGTAGTGGTGCACCATGACAATTGTTTATTCCTTTAATACATATAACACCTTAACAATACTGCATTTGGCCCTAAACTCCTTAAATTTCCACAATAAGTTAATTAATTAACAGCTTGTGTACCCATATCAACTGTTCTTGAACAATTCCACTCCTACTGCTCTGGAGTGCATCATCACATAGGTGGCTGTACTGGTGGAATATTGCTAGTCTCCAATACACATTTGGGCAGGTTCCCAAAATGTGTTGATTCAGTACATAAAAATGGAGTTTAGTGTTTTATTAATTAAAAAATATTCTTTTACTTTTTAAAACAGGAAGATTTCAAATGTAAAACAATATGTGCAGTATACAGAGTTTAAAATAGTATTTTTGGCTTACCATCAGTAGAATTACATGTATTGAAATTACAAATTGATGAATGAAATTACAAAATTATGGACTATTTTCTATCCATAATGTGATTAGTTTTGAAAATTGGTAGGCTGATAAAGCTATTTGGTGGTAGTGGGTAGGTGAATACTCAGCATTTAGACAACAGGTGTCAAGAGACAACAAAGCTCACCTTTTGACAATGGTGTCTAGCAGTTTGGATAACAACACAAAAAGGTTTTATGTACAAGAAAAACAAGGCCACTGTCAACATACTTAACAAAAGGGGAGGACTGGGTACAATAATATAAGGAACATCCTGACAAATTTCCATGTAGATACAGTGCATGTAGGTGGAGACACACCCTCCATAATCTGTAATAACTAGAAAACTGCTAAAGGCAGAAAAGCCATACTGCAAAAGTGTATTTTATTTTGATCATGTAGTACTTCTCATGATGCAACCAGTCATTTACATGACTCTTGCAGTCAACAGTTTTAGAAACTGAGCAAAATGTGTACATGTTAATGCAAATCACTGGAGATAGAAATATAGGTCACAGTGATCAATTTCTGACAAGGGTGTAATACACTAGTGTCAAAGAAACAAAAACTAAATGCAAAGTTAATGCAGGTTACTGTGGCAAATACGAGTCTTACCAACTTGGTTCAACTGAAAGGGAAAGTACTCCTCATGATAAATCCATACCACAAGCAATATAATGACTCCATAAGCAAAAGTGTTGGATAAACTTGGTTAAATACAAACATTAACTTAAAACAAAACCGAGTCTTATGCAAAAGTAAGCACAAATCACTGAACCCATGAAATAAAGGTCAGTAACCAAGGTTTTACTGTAGTACTCTTCCACAAGTCATTTACAAAGTCACTGGGGCTGTCAAAATGTTAGTAAACATCTACTATATACCAGTTGATCTTAATGATTGGTTACCCAGATACCCAATCAAAGGGAAATTGTATTAAAGGTCACATAGTGGTATAAAAATAGTTCATAATGATCTAATTCATAACATCCTGTAATATGTAAATCCATGCATCTTATAAGAAAACAAGGAATGTTGCGTCCACATTTTTAAAAATATTCACAGCATCCTATGCATGTCACTACCTAAAGGTAGCTGGTACAAAGACCAAAAATTCATCTTCATTGTCTGATAAATTTCTGAAATCTTTCATTGGTGTCTAGTAAATCATCGTGGTCTAGCCATTGTAAACATCATCCTACTTCCTTTCCTTCATCACACTAGGCTCTGCATCACTTTGATTATATAATTCATGATATCTATTGAAGGTTGCAAATGAACAAGCCAAGGGCTTACAACCCACATGCAGAACAAATTTGTACATGGCAAACAGGTATCCTACTTGGGTTATTATGAAAGGGCAGGGTACCTGTTGGCATGTGTAAAAGTCACATGACTCTACATGCAGTGATACCTAAGAAAATTATCTGAATGCAAAACCTAATCTAATGTTGATGCCAGACAGCTGGTCAGAAATACACTGCTTTATTGTGATGGAATTACTCTGATGATGTATGCACACATAAATTCTTAGCTTGTGCGTGTGTGTGTGTGTGAAATAGGGTCCAAAACATTAAGGGTGTAATAAACATATTAAGAGTGTAATAAACAGATGATAAAACACTGAAAATGAAGTGTGAAATCTGGATTATTGTTTTTAGTTTTGGCATGATTGATTTAAACACCTCGAGCTGCATCAATGCACAAATTTTTATCTGCACCTGAATTTGGGTCCAAGATAATGAGAAATATAATGAACAAATATCTGAACAAAAATATCCTTCAAGCATAAAAAGTATGTCACATTCCCCATTTTCATAATGGATTTGTTACTCTCCTTGAAATGCATTCAAATAATTATTTTAATGTGCAGGTGCGATAAGATCCAAATATATTACAAACAACAGGCCCAAGTTGGTCTGATATTACTCACCTATTTTACATCTTCCTAACAGCTGAACACGTGTATAATTAGCCAGCAAATCTTGGTGAGCAGGATGTTTTACGTTGAAACACCCCCCCCCCATACTGCACATATTATGAAAACAAATGTTTCAAGCAAGCACCAGTTCTGGGTCTTCATCCATATTTGATGGTGGATAGGTATAACTTGTGCAAATCTGAAAGCACTTTATGCCAGGCTGTTTTCTGTCAAATTTGCTCAAATTCTATTATTTATTTCTTCATTAAAATAACATTTAAAAAGGTTATTTAATTTCTGAAATGGCAATCACATCCAATTATGGATCAGTATCATTGGCATAAATTTTGAATCACTATGTACCTTCAGTCCAATTTTAGTCAAATTTGGAGATGCCAATCAATGAGCTTATTAGGAATCATAGTAGCAACTACTGTGGAAACTAGCTAGCCAATCTGGAATATATAACAAAGTAACGAACCAATACAAACATACTTCATCTTCCTATGCATATCTATATAGAGTCAGAACAAGGATGGGCCAGTGATAATAAATAGTGAATCCATTCTTTCAATTCTAGAATCTTGAATTATTTAAATACTTTTCTTCACAAAACAATATGCATACTCATAAATGTCCTCCCAAATTATCTGCATTTATATTTTCTTGTTATTTTCATTTTTCACCTCATTAGTCTGATCAACTGAATTACATTATTTTCCTGGGGCACTGAGTGGTCTAAAGCATTGTCAGTTATGGATCACTGCTATCTCACGTCTGTCTGCATTCATTTTATGTGGATATGTGAGAAAGCTTGTCAGTAGCTTCTTATGGGTTGGTGGTTCTTTCGGCAGATTCCCTTCCCGGTTTCTTCTTCCACCATTAATACTGGCCGCCATATATAGCCTATCGTGTGCTGAAAAATGGCATAACAGAGCGCTTTAGACCACTCAGCCACACAAGGTGCCTCTATTTTTAATAATGGTGGCCTTATTTGATGTTTGATTGGCATCATGTTTTTAAGCCATGCTGCTTTCTAGAAAATTACATATTCTATTAAGTGGTTTGATAAAAAAAGACATTTTGAATTATTAGTAATGACAGTTATGGTGAATAGGCACCATTTACAGAATTTGAAGATCATTCATGTCAAGATGCTGTTAAATTAGGTTAAAATCTCTTAATGTTTGGCCCATGAAAAGGTCAGAAAAGGTTTTGGGAAGAAGTTGTCTTTTTTCGAAGTTTTTACAATGGTGGCTGTATCTGATGGAAGTCCTATATGCCACAATACCTTTGGTAACATTGGGTCAAATTTAACCAAGAAGTTTCAAAATATTTCTATTATTAATTATGATGGCCTTATCTGATTGTCTGATTTGATATTGGCATTCATTGTACAAACATGAAAGCTCTGGTAATTTGATTGAAATTGGTCTATCGGGTTTCAGAAGGAAGTTTCAAACATCGAAGGTTACAAACAATCCAATGACTGATGATGCATGTGTCAAAACATAAATAATACTATTCCCCCCTACTTACTAAGTTTGCAAGGGGATAAAGAAAGTAGGCTTTTGTGACCAGCTTTCAACAGGGATGGTTTAGAATTATGCGGAACATTTTGACCCAATTACAAAAACACAGCATACCTAGAAACATTTAACTGTATGACAAAACTTACACAACAGGGTTAAATCAGTAAACATTATTCAAAGATGAGGCCACTGTGGATCCTCATGATTTAAAAATCGCCTTGACCAAGTTTAATGACCTAATATACTTACAGCTTGAAGCAGTGTTACAAGTGCCAGTCAAGCTTTAGTAACCACTGGGTAAGCTAGTTTTAGTGGCCATTATATTTTAGTTTGACATGCCCTAATATGGTCACATTAAAGACAGCAAATATCAACTGAGTATGTATTTAATAGCTGGATTTAGTTAATGGGTTTTCTCAGAGATATCTTTATTATACTTTAATCCTAGCATTTCAAATTTATAAAGCTATATAATTAGTAGCAAATCATCAATGGCCTTCTTGTTTTTTTTAATGTTAGGAGAAAATAAAGGGTTTGTTCTCAATGTATATTTTCAGAAGCCACACCCAGAGGAAAGAACTTGCTTAGTGGCCTTTAATAGTACTGTATGCGATAATAATGCATTATACAGTTGCCTACAGTTAAAATCAATCTTCATTAAAAAATAACTTTTCCTTGCATAGTATCCACAACCAATATTGAAAGCTGCCATACCATACACATAATTTCACATTCAAATACCATGCACATTATTTAGATACTGATTTTTGGTCTATAAAATCCACAGACAACCCTTATCCCTTCATTTTACACTTTTGTCCTATGACAACTGAAAACAGGTCTCTATACTTATATACATGCTTCATCACATTTCATGTCTCTCTCTACACTTGGCAAATACCTGTGTTCAATGTTTGATAAAAATCATATCAGAGACTGTCTTCCAGAGTGGTTACAAGTTAAGCCAATCACATTTAAGATCACACCAATAATATACATGAATCTCATTCAAGTTTTTAATAATATATTAACCAACAGTCCAAAATCAGATCATAAATATTGGTTCCTGGGTGGTAACAAACTCAGGCAATGATACAAGATCACAGCATTCAAATGTACCAATCAAATTCATGCCAGAGCTTGATGATATAATCCTATATTCCACGTTTGATAAATGTAGATAAGAGATATTGCTTTTAGATAAATGTAGATTAGAGATATCGCTTTTCATCCAATCAGAAGCAAGATCACCTCACTACAAGTATCACTCAAAAAGACTTAGCATTAAGAATTTCAAGATGGCCAACTTGGTGACTATATTGGATATAAGATCTCAGCATTTTTTCATCGCGAAACAACAAGACACTAAAAGTGAAAACCCTATGACAATATGACCATACATACAGTCCAAGAAGCCATAAAACGAGTTCAATATGAATGTCATAATAGCTATATTGGATGTCTGATACTATCATTTTCATTTAGGAAAACCTGGATGTCATATGACACCTTCTGGTGAAAATTAAATAAAATTTTCTGTTTAGAAGTAGTAACAAAGATTTTCAATGGAACACTTTTCATTTATGACCAATAAGAGAGCACAATAAATCTTCCATTGAAACCCCATGTTCATATGACCATTTTTACGACTCTATGGTCCTAATCTAAGTAACAGAAAAAGAGTGAAAACTAATAAGTTTGGTAAAATTCAACAATCAATTTATTTCCCTAGAATACAAAGTGAAATTTAAAAATGAACTTAGTATTGTGAAAAATAATCGTACAAGATTTATCATCAGTCCAAATGTATAAAGTGCTAACTGAATTTGAGTGGTATTCCAAATAAGTTTCAATATTGAATATGTTCATATGTTTGTTGTCTCAAATATACTAATGATCTAGTGTCTTGTAGTGTGGCAATGTGCCAAGTCTTTTGATGTATCACAATAATACAATCCTAAAGTGTTCTCATCTGAAATCACTATAATTCCAAATTAATGTTCCAGCCCAAGAATATTACAGATAAGCATTTGTTATTTCCAATCAATATAATTTAAATAAATAATTCTACCAAATAAAATACTGTAAGATTTGCTACAAAATAGAAGTTAATGGTCAAGTACACATTGAACATGATTTTGGACAATGTCAAGTCCAAAATACAATAATACATAAAATATAATCATTGACAAAAAAGTAACAAATACAAATTAAATATATGTAGCACGATCCATTTCAGAGAATTTAGCAATAACAAGATTTTCACACATGATTTCCAAGTGGTAACATTTTCATAGTAAAATCTGAAGCATATCGGACTAGTGATACAAAATTTGTGCTAATGGACAGACAGGTGATGGATCCCATAAGCTCTTCTAGTTCCTGAACAGCCATGTAGATAAAGAGGTCTATATGTAATAAAGATAATTATGTTCAGGCAAATGCAAAAATGAAAGAACAAAAAAAGAAAAGGGAGACACAAAGAAAGAAAACAAGAAAGAAAGAAAAAAGAAAAATGAAGTCCTGTTAGATTTATAAACTGACCTACATCATCTTTATTGGAATCTACCTCTATCAGTGCCTCATGGAGGAGTAAGAGGGTATTGTCATCCTCGGCTAGGTCAAAGGACATTGTCCCATCTTCATCCTGAATTCGAGGATCAGCACCATGCTTAAGTAGCAACTTGATGCAATCTGCAAGTTAAGATGATAGACCAACTTTTAAGATTTAACAATCTTAAGATGGCCTCAGATCAGATAGTGTATATATATATATATATAAAGAATACAAATCATATGGCGAATAACAACCCTCTCAAGCGTACTGGATCCACCAAGGGATCACGTTTGTCAGGGATTAATTAAAATAGATGCAATAAACTGACGACGAACAGTACGAAACTAGTAACTAACTAGCCTAAGCGCTTTCGACTCTTAATGAGTCTTTTTCAAAGGCAAATACAAAACATAGTTACGACAAACAAATAAACACAAAAACGTTGCGTTTGTAAACCTCTACATTTCTATCTTCACATGTGCTAAAACTATAAATACAACCAGCTTGTATAGACTAGTTGCGGAAACTGAAAACGTATAATTCCCTAAAAGTCTACAAGCCAAAGCCACATCTATTTTTACTTTGTGTACATATGTAACGCAGATATAATCTGTACACAAAGTAAAAATAGATGTCGCTTTGGCTTGTAGACTTTTAGGGAATTATACAACGTTTTCAGTTTCCGCAACTAGTCTATACAAGCTGGTTGTATTTATAGTTTTAGCACATGTGAAGATAGAAATGTAGAGGTTTACAAAAGCAACGTTTTTGTGTTTATTTGTTTGTCGTAACTATGTTTTGTATTTGCCTTTGAAAAAGACTCATTAAGAGTCGAAAGCGCTTAGGCTAGTTAGTTACTAGTTTCGTACTGTTCGTCGTCAGTTTATTGCATCTATATATATATATTGTATATATATTATACTCAATGTGCATGCTTGTTATGACCTTATGACGTCCCTTTATTGGACAGCACCTATGATGAGGAACAGCTCAGTTTACATTCTTACTGCTGCATCATTCAAAAACTGGAACACCTACCTACAATTCGTCATGTTTTACTACATACAAGTGTCTTTTACTTCCCTGCCACATTTAACTGAAAATACTTTATACAAATTGTACCTATTTTCCAAGTCCTGTTTTGTATCTAAGCACCCAATATAAACACCTACCATTAACATTTGCAATTTAACAACATCAAATAGAAGTGTCAGACAGTAGGACAGGCTTCCTGTAAGTTTCCATCACAGCGTATGGCTTGTGTATTATTTGCATCCTGATTAGCCACTCAGTGAACAGCAGTAGTAAGTGAGGCTTTCTGTAAGTTTCCATGATGCCATGGCATGGCTAGCACATTACATGAATACAGAATAGCCAGCATGGTGGATTTAGATTACTGTATTACCAAAGATCAGCTGGCTGAAAAGAATTTTCAGACATTTTCCCAACATAAGATCATTTCTTTGGTGCAACTTCTCAGGGTTGAAACCATATTTGATATTCTTGAACATTAAAGAGATTTCAAGCTGGCTGCTAAGGTGACCATAATGGAGGTTAAACTGACAACATTTTAATTTAGGACCAAACAGACGTCTGCTAAACTCCTCGTGTTCATCTAGATTCCATTTAGGTACAGATATAATGGTGGCCTGACAAAAGTGGAAGTGGACAAAATGTTGCAAAATGGCAGAGACAAAAATCTTTGAGGAAAAAATGTCACTGATAAAATTGTATATATATATATATATATATATATATATATATATATATATATATATATATATATATATATATATATATATATTAAAGTTATTAACATTAAATTATCATGTTTTCAACATACTCTGATGTTGCAGTTGAATATAATTTCAGTTTGATTTGTGAATTGAATAGTTCATTTCATTCATATTTCTTTTAAAACTACTTTTACTATTCTCTTATAATGATTCTGTTTTCCTTGCCGACTTCTTCATTCAACAACTTTTAGTAGATATATCTCAATATAACTCAAAACTGAAATCATACACATGGGAATAAGCTATAATTAGCCTAGTGAGTTAATAACCTTACTGAAACCAACACATACTGCGAGTCTACTCATCTGCAAAATTTAGCCAAATCAATCAAGCATGTAATAGTGTACTAGACTTAATTATTATTATAACCATGGCTTTAACAGAGCATTTTAATACATCAATAAAATATCTGATTTAATATTAACTCAAAAGCATTTACCTAAAATTGCAAAGTAATTTTCAAGCAGTTATCCACAGAATATTGGACTGTAAGCATTCTTGTTTTTGATATTGGTTTAATTTATTTTGTTGGTCTGATGCTGTAAATTAATACAAATAAAATGCGCATTCATGCAAGTCAGGTATCTATACCAGGGCTGAGCAAATTTTTTTTAAAGTCACTAGTCCAAGACAAGTGGTTTCAAAAAATTCACTAGTCCCACCTTACTTTTCACTGGTCCCAAAATAGTAATTACTTAACAAGATTTGATGAAATGTATGTACTTAATCCATAGAAAAAAAAACAAACAAAATAATATGCAACATAATTATTTCTTAAAATTTTTTTTTTTCAAAAACATTGGTAGTTATACATTTGGCTTATTCAGGACCATGTATATATGTTTTAGCTGATGGATTTGGAAATATGTCCATGTATATGTCTGCCACCTGCACCAGCACTAAGCCAGCAGTTGATAGCTGTGTCTGGGTTAAAGTCCTCAAGCTTTGGTCTATTTGCAGAAATGTTCATCTGGGTAAAATTTCCTACCTGTGCCATATTTGGATATTATTTTCAGTAACTGCAAAACATCTTTCCTTCTGAGTCAATATAAGGATAACAATCAACCCAATGCGGCTGAAAATTTCTGTCTCTTAGTAGTGTCATATTTGACATTTTTTGCCATCAAGGATTGTTGCTTACGTCTCTATGGAGAAATAGCTACTGCATACTCAGTGTCCATCTTACGTTTTATCCGTCCATTTTCAAACAAATTTACCTTCTCCAAATCACCGTTATTACCTACTTTACAATAATAGTTTAACAAACTCATTTTATCCACAGAGTATATTATCAGCTTGCTTGATAACTACTTTTAAAGTGATCATAACATCAATTTTTTCTTTTAAATATGAACTGAAACCGCTCATTAATTAGCGTGCTAGTTTCGCTTCAAACACAGCCTCACATGTGGATGTTAATCATCTGTATAATTAATTGTAAATTAAAGAATCATTACTGTCATTTAATCAGTTCATGAGGGAACCAACACTTATGTTGGTAAAATACCTATTATTAACTTAATTACACTGACTCACTGGATTAAAATCATAGTGAGTCATTCATTATGATCTAGTCAGAGTTTCCTCTGACCCTTGCCACGCCATTTTTGATATTTGGACATTTATGTTGTGGTGTAGGGCCAGAGTCCATTCCCTATCAAAAAGTTGGAATTCACCGACACCATTTGGTGTCGGCATAGGGTAGCTGCTTACTAACCGGCCAAGCAGACTTAAACGACCTTTCATCGATATACCTGCATGAAATGGATAGGAATATGATTTATTTTCTCAGATATTTCAAGTATAGCATTTGTTATAGCTTTAATCCACTCACAGACTAGCCGAAACCAGTGTCACATGAAAACACATATCTTGCAACCCACATGTCAATGACCTCAGGGTTCAAAATGTCATGTGATATCAACAAGTAACCATTTCTAATGTTGCTGTGGGAAAATAAATTAAACATATAAATGAAAGTCACATAATATTTACAACACTGCTAAAAGATCATACTGGCTTTCTTTTGTTTGGATTTCCTGATAATTTGGTCGATTAGCCCAATATGCAGTCAAGCGGTAACAGGATGTAAATGTATACACCAAGAGGGGCTAGAATCAAGTATTCAGTACGCTCGGGGTGGGGCATGATTGGCCAAATAAAGGAAGATATAATGATTAAAGCATGAAAATAATGACTAGCCCGACCTTTTTAAAAGCACTTGTCCCGGACTATCGACTTGGAAAATTTTACTTGCCCGACTTAAAAAATGACTAGTCCAGGATGTCAGGCTATGGGATTTGCTCAGCCCTGTATACATATTCCAATCTGGAGATACAGCCCAGGTTGGGGAATAAGCATAATTCACTATAGATTCTCTCAAATATTTAATGAAAGACATTCTTGTAATCAAGTACTGTTACCGAAAACATATTAAGTTTAGGTTAGTGGGTTGCTTAAACAGCTCAAACTTATGATTTCACAAAAAAGGGACCTGAAAGCTGGTACTTTTCAGATATTCCTTTACCAGGAATTCAGATTGCAAAGTACGCTGGCACTGTGAGAAAAGAACATACAAGGCGCTTGTGCATACAAAAGGAGAAGACACTATTGGTGAAGTTGGTGCTCATATCCATACAGTAACTCAGTCATGTAGAAAGTGAAATAGCTTGAGCACACATCAAACAAAACCGTGAAGCAACTGAAGAAGAAACACAACTAATTCTTCAGAATGAGCTGAGGAGTGTTAATGATAAAGCGGTTCATCTCCTTCCTCAACGGACAACATTGACATGAGATGTACAATGACATCGTTAGAAAGCAAGTTCAAATGATCAACAAAACATTATTAATCCATTTACAGACACAGAGTGATCAACCTTTTCTCTGTATTGAAATTGATGACATGATGATCTTTGCAACCAATGATGACCTAGAATTTCTCTCTTCATGTAGTCAGCATCATTGGTTTGAAGTCAGAAAATTCAGAGTAAGTCCAAATGGATATGATCAACTCTATATCATACATGGTTTTAGCAAAGGTGAATTTTTTTTCCTGTAGTCCATTCATTACTTAGTGCAAGAACTGAAACAATACATCAATGGTTTCTACAAGAAATTCCAGCCTTGAAAAGAAGGTCTTGTTCCAGTTTTTTATCATAGATTGTGACCTTGCAACAATTCAAGCTTTCCAAAAACACATTCTAAACAGCAACAATCACCGGCTGTGTGTTTCACTTCAGTCAGTGACTTTGGCAGAAATTGCAGTTAGACGTTTTATCTGGATGTTACTTAGATGAGCCTGATTTTGCACATCATACCAAACGGCTTCTTGCCCTAGTGTTAGTGCCAATTGCTGGTCATTTGGGTATCTGGAAGTCTGGCAGTATGCCATGACTATGATATTATCTGTGATTAGATGGAAGATAAGAGAAAGAATGAGACCTCTGAGATTTTCAATCCAACTCTGCAACCAATATTCAAGAATCCTTGAGAACTTGTGCAGCAAGTATGCAACTGAAAGGTGGCACAATACCATTAATAACATTGTTGGTTTTGCCTACCTGACAACAAAATTCACATACAAACTACAACAGGAGCAACATAGCACCCAACTTCTTTGCATTTAGTTGGCACTGGAAGCATGGGTTAGAAATAATAAGAAAACCTACATCTGCATCAATGATGCACTGGACTAAAATTATCACGATCCATTTGCATATTTAAGAGACATTGATAATTTGTGATACACTGTCCATTAGCTATATGGATAAATTATTTAGGTTTTAAAACTAGTGATTTCTACAAGATTTCAAATATTTGTTTCTAGTAATTTTTCTAAACTATCTGAGATTAATTATAAACTCAACAAATATACAATCTATTTTTGTCAATACAATTTTGTCATGACATAATATCAATAAATAAATATTATGTCCTTGACATTTTGTCCAGAGACATTTATCCTCATAACATTTGTCTGCAACATTTTGTCCTCATACAAATATAATGATTTTTCATAATGGCTGCCATGTCAGTCCTTTAAATGTCAGAATAACTTTTACCTTTAGAAGCAATTATACAACATATGAAGTCTTTTTGTGAGACCATGAGTGGATATGGCCATCGATCTAGGAGGAGTAGCAATAATGAGTTTAAAAAAATGACAATTACGGTGGCATACTAGATGTCAGATAGGCATTATTTTTCACGTAGGATCAACAAGATGATGTAAGATCCAAATTCTGCTTATTTAGGATTGGGCCTAGGACTCATCTGCCAAACCCAGAGACCCAAGGCCTTGTCTGAGGACCTTGAGCATCAATAAGTAATTGGTGGAAGGTAATCATGAAGGACATTAATAGAGCTGCTTGTTCAACCATCACTCTGATGAAGGCTCTGTGAGCAGAAGCTGGACTGAAAGAAAGAGCTAGGAATTTGAAGTTCTTTTGTCCCAGTCAAAATATTCTCCCTCCTGGAAACTAAGAACATCCAGAAATTAAACCCTTGACTATGTATGCTATTCACCCTCTCCACTGTGCTCTTCCTATGTAGGGTGTACATATCTTCCCATAGAGACACCAATTTTGACAGGTGGAATAAAATGAGCATATATGAAAGTGGTGGAGTTGTCCTGGAAGCAAAGCTGGTACTCTTTTCTTACTGTGGAAAGGACTCCTTTTTCATCTGATGTCTGATCAAATCTCTGGAAAAAAAAGACTCAATCCTGCACTTACTGGAATACAAGAAAAAGATAGGGAAGGGGGAGGGGAACTGGAGGGAAGGGTCTGACTCCATAGGGATTTTTGCTTTCTTTAGGTGTATCTATTTACAATGTTCACCCTAATCCATCTAGCCAATCAACATGCAAACAATGGCTAGAAATAAGTCTGAAACTGTTCTGATAGAATTGGTTCAGATAGTGTATCTATTTACAATGTTTATAAGGGTAAGCCATTGATCTTTTGGGATCGGAATGTTTCTTTCCAGGTTGAGCTAGGTCCAGTAAAATGGTCAGGGGCTGATGATCCCTCAATAATCTTGTGTGGCTCATGTATTGATTAGCCCTCTAAACAATGTCTCTGAAACTAGAAATGATACCAAAAAAGGCTTTGATGTGTTTCAACAAGTCCTTAGCACCCCTACAAGGAACTGTGCAGACATCACCATGGACTTTATCTATTGGTGTCTTGTCAATGGTCTCTAACAATTTCTGCAATGCAGCTAGAGGTAACAATTCCTCCTTTAGCTGACTGAAGGAATCAGCCACAAAAAGATTGGCATGCAAGACTATGATAGAAGTGTCCATGCCTTCAGTGGTCAAAACTCAATACACTGTCCAAAGACAGGTGTTCAACACTGGCATACTTTTAAACAGTGCTTGGTAGAGACCTGCCACCTAGAGTGGATTGAAAATCAGGATGCCAAAGGAATCAAAATAGGGACTTGGAGAAACAAAATCAGGATCAGTGTTTGTGACCATATAATTACAAAAACTTTACAAAGGAATTGACTTCTCAGCTGTCTTATGCTGTTTACTTTTCCAAAAAATACATTCCACAGTTATACTAATGAAAATCTAAAGTTTCATCTTTTATACTGAAATATATTGCTAATTCATTTAACACATTAAATATGAACATGAGCTGAAAATGGAAAAATTATAGATTTTCACAGCATGTCTAGTGTGTTGCTCTTTTAATTTTTGCATCACTTTTGCTTTTTTTGTAAAACCATTGTGAATCAATAGGCATTTTAAAATTTTTTGTCATTTTTAAAATCAGGACTTTGGTTATAAATATTGGGAACTTTTAATTTTCAGATTTTCAAAATATTTGGGAGTAATCCCAAGTAAATCAGGGTAAGTGGCAAGTATGTTGGTAATCATGAATTGTTGATCTGTGATCAGTAACCTGACTGTGAAAACAGAAAATCAGCACCATACCTAATTCACCATGATTACACCATACACTGTGATTACTGCCCAAAGCCTGGTACTTGTAATTGTCACTGGACATCATATGAATTACAGACTTGGGAACCTAGTAAAAGATCTTCTACAATTGTTGCTTAACACAACCCCACATCAATATGACTTTAAATTTAGGACCAATAGCAATAACAAGAAGGTGGTCACTGTGGCAACAATACTGATGTCACCAAGACAAACAAGACACCATAAGAAGTCATCTTGTGAAAACTCCATAGTGATACAACTTTCTGGCCCTTGTTCTATACCAGTGCCATGGAAAATACACATTCCAGCGAAATATTTTCACATCTCTGCTTAGGAGGACTATTTTATAAATGTTTTCTTAAAGTGTGCATGAGTTCACACTGAATATGACAACACTAGGAAGAAAGTCTAATTTGACAAAAATTGGATCTAGCAAGCACTACACCTCTGACTATGTTGATAAAATGTTGTTACCTCTCACGTATACGCAACTATAAGCTGAGATCCTTTTATACAACTGCAAAATGCCCACTTCACTTCGACTCACATTAAGTCAAGTCATTTGTATTTGCAAATCAAATCCTTAAAATCTATTCATATAATAAATCCATGCACTGGGTTATAGGTCACATACAGGTATAAAAATGGAAGTCAAAAGAAATATGATTCAAAGTCTTAATACTAATCTACTAATGATACTAATCTCTGTACCCAAAACAAGCATTATAGCAAATACCATCACAATTTAGGCAGTCTACAAGAGTGCCTGACTGTTGTGTAGTTTAGAAATGTAAAGGGTGAAAAATACTGTAAAAGAAGCTCTTACCTGTGTTTCCCTGCAGTGCTGCGCCATGAAGTGGTGTGGCACCTGTCTTGCTTCTCAAATCTATAGAAGCTTTCCCACTTTCAATCAAGTAGCTTGCTATGTCCACATCAGGGTAACGCCCTGACATTAAAACTTCAGCTCTATATTACCATATCAATCGATACAAAAGAAATGTACAATCAGTTTTGTCTTTTAAAAGATCATTCATAATATATTTTCCTGAACACTGGATTTTAACAACAGAATACTTTGGATTTCAGTTTAAGCACTGATACTGAGATACAGATATACTGACATGAAAATCACTGTTAAATTGACATGTATCTTAAAATAATAAGGAAATAGCTGTCATGGTTTGAATACAAAGAGCTCATTTACATATATAAAGGCCATCACCATATAAAAATGCAAACATGCTCATTTGCGATTTGTTTTCCCAAAATGAAAATGTAAAACCAAGCAAATACCAGATTAACCATATGAAGCTGAGAGAGATATTGTAATGCTAAGAAAGGGAATTTAAAAAGTGCTCAATATTAGTGTGCTGTACAATGATGTTCTTTAGTATTAAACAGTATATAAGTACAGCCTCTCAAAGTACTCCCCATGCATCTGAACATAATTTTTTAGTCGGACAATTAGATATTAAATGCCATTTTGTATTCACTTTTTGGTATGCATGTAGAAAACTGAACTTGGTATGATAGCTTTTAAACAGTACGACTCTCAGCAAATCTTTGATAACGGGATTCAGCTGAGATAAAAACTGGCTGTATGAAAGGATGTGGTCAAGTCTGACAAAATGGTGGGTTTATGTGTCAGCGTGTGGTCATAAAGTAGATGGATACCTCAGGTACTGGTGAGCTGATGGGTAGCTGGGTAGCTTACCACAACTTCTGGCAACATTCTGCAGACATAAAATTACCCAGTGACACAGGCCAAGTTATGCACATGTACCTGGATGGCCTGACATTTTAACTGAAAATTAACGAGTCTAAAAATTTTCTGAGAGTATGACTATGTTGAGTGATTTGTAACCTCTTGCTTTTTTTTCTCTAATCCAAACTTTAATATTTTCTCCACAGATGAGTTCAACAATATAAATCCATGTTTCATCCGATTTGATAATCACATTAAAATGTATCTGATAACTTTCATTGTCTTTCAGCAAGTAGCTCTTTGGCGATTTTACCCAGTCTGTTTTTAAGATCAACTGTCAACAAATGTGGGACCCATCTTTCACAAACCTTCCTGAGCTCAAAATCACAAATTTATGCACCTCCCATAAATAACAAATAATCATGAACTGCCCCCTTCACTGCAGCCACTTCATACTCACCAATCACAGACAACAGTCTTGAAGAACATGGGTCATCATTCAAGATTCACAACCATCTTTAAAACACTGAAACTATCCAATTTGTAGGGCATGACAGAGAGTTACATCCATAAATTTTATGCAAGTCAGCCTTGACATTAAAAGGGATAGTACATAAAGAGCAATTGGATTTCCAAGTCAGCCCTGACAACAATGGGGTAGGACAGTGTGCTCTTTCTCAGTAGCAGAATTGTTCTTATTCTCTGACATTTTTATGTCAATGTTGCTTACTCATGTTATGTCACAATGTACTGTGTGCAGGATGTCCAGCTACAGATATTTTACAGACCATCATTTTGTCAATCAATCAAAATTGAATTTGTTGACATTTTTCAACAAAGTTTAAATTATAAAAAAAATATTCAGAACTGTTTAATACCTGTATATTTCTAAGAACTTGCAAAAATGTATAATTTGTTTCAAGGTCACAATGCATAAAGTTTCAAGGTCACAATGTATAATTTTTTTATCTTCAAGGTCACAGATTATTACTTCAGTAAACCTTGTGTAGCAATGTATCAACAGGATTCAACTCCTGATCATACCAGCATACCTGGCAATTTCAACCCACCCACCCTATATAATTTTAATGATGGATGCCAATGGTATCATATATGGTCCTAATGGATTTACTGGGGGCTTGAATGAATATAACCAACTGATATGTCATTTCACCATGACAACAGATATAATCACAATTCTTCACCCTTCAAATTCCATTGACTACAGTTTGAAAACTATTTACTCTTTCAGATATATATATATATATATATATATATATATATATATATATATATATATATATATATATATATATATATATATATATATATATATATATATATATATATATATATAACCTACCAATTAGTAATTTTAACAGGAAGTTACCATTTTGTGCCTATCAAATGTACAAAAGTCACTTCAGTTTGACTTACCAAAATGTACCCTTGATGTTTTCCAAATTTCTAAGATCCATTGTGTCAACAAGGTTTATCTAAAAAACGTTACAGACTTGTAAAATCAAATAAAAAAAAATTGCTGTGATGGCTTGAGAATCTAATTTATTCATTTGCTTATAAATACAAATATATCATGCAAATGTAATTAGTCTACCATAAGTGGTTTTTGCTTATTCTTGCTAACAAAATATTTGTCCGAAAAATTCCACAGCACAAAGTTCAAAATGGACTCAAATTGAAAAAAAAACTGCTGCATTAGCCAATTACCCATCCATCTTAAAGTGTGTACAGTTCCATGTTTCTGAGTTTAATAGCAAATAGCCAGGTCCCTTGCCATGATAAAAGTGTGTACAGTTCCATGTTTCTGAGTTTAATAGCAAATAGCCAAGTCCCAAACCATGATCAAGTGTGTACAATTGCATGCTTTGGAGTTTATCAGCTTATAGCCAAATACCCACCCAGGTTAAAGTGTGTACAATTTCATGTTTCCGAGGTTAATAGTTATTAGTCAAATCCCAAGCCATGATAAAGTGTGTACAATTTCATGTTTCCGAGGTTATTAGTCAAATCCCAAGCCATGATAAAGTGTGTACAATTTCATGTTTCCGAGGTTAATAGTCAAATCCCAAGCCATGATAAAGTGTGTACAATTTCATGTTTCCGAGGTTAATAGTTATTAGTCAAATCCCAAGCCATGATAAAGTGTGTACAATTTCATGTTTCCGAGGTTATTAGTCAAATCCCAAGCCATGATAAAGTGTGTACAATTTCATGTTTCCGAGGTTAATAGTCAAATCCCAAGCCATGATAAAGTGTGTACAATTTCATGTTTCCGAGGTTAATAGTCAAATCCCAAGCCATGATATAGTGTGTACAATTTCATGTTTCCGAGGTTAATAGTCAAATCCCAAGCCATGATAAAGTGTGTACAATTTCATGTTTACGAGTTTAATAGTGTGTGGACAATCATGTTAAAATTCTATACAATAAATATAAGACAAAAAGATAACACATTCAAAATCAAATGACCAATTAAAAAAAGAAAACTGCTCTCAATTTTTTAAAATATTTTTGGCTGTATATCACCATGTGGCTAAATGCTTCTGTTTCAGGGTGGAAAAGTTGATACACTTGACATGAATGTGTTCTACTATCAGTGGACCTTAGCATACTGTATACTCTTGTCAAGGATCAACCTTCAGGTGGTATGCATGATTAATGTACTTCTGATATGCAATTGGCACAATACCATCTACAAATAGTTCAAAAGCAGTGATGCCACTTGCCAAAAGTGGATCTGATCTTAAGTTTGTGAAGTTTTCATTCCACATACAGTGGAACCCAGCTATAACGCGATGATCGGGGTCCATAAAATTGGATCGCATTAAAAGCAAGGTCGCGTTAATGCAGGGTTTACAATATTTAACTTTTTCCGAGAACATATTCGTGTATACATGTACAATGATCAAAAGTCGGCTTAACATCAGATGAATATTAACTGGATTGCATTAATTAAGATATATTCAAAATAATCGATGGCTAAGATATTTATAGGTTATTACTGTGCATTAAAAACATTTACTAATTTTTATTTGTTTGAACGATAATACAGATTGACTGATAATACCAGACTATCGCTATATCATGAAAAGTGTATCAACACCATATGCTACCATGCCGTCGTGGCATACAGTTCATCCAAAATGGATGGATGTAATTTCATTGAAAATTGTACAGATTTAAATATTCAATAATTTTGTAATAGTCTGAATTCATCATGTAAAATATAGAATGAACAAAATATTGAAACCATTTACTTGCCGTCTGATATCATATGGTCACTGCAAGCAGCTTTTCCTGGGTCTACATACGGTGTCTGTACAAATTTCATACCCCTAAAATTTTAACATATGCGACAACTGCAAGAATAATTAACAATCAAAGCATGATTTCAACGTGCAAATAACTTTTATTTCAGATTTTGTGAACATCAAAAGAAACATGTGAAAACTGCTAAATTAATTGTTGCCCAAAGTGCAAAGTCCCAAATTTAAATTTCATCATTTCTTGAAAAATATATTCAATGACGTTTGCTTCTTTGCCGCGAACTGTTGGGTTCTAGCAAAGTCAAGAGTGTTTCTTGATTGAAGGATTTTGACGCTGTCAACATCTTGTGTTTCCAGCCGCCTTAAACTTGCTTCTAAATGTACTAAAGCTTCAGACACTTTTGGTGGGGAAGTTGGTGTGCCATCATCATCGTTATCATTATCGTCACTGTTTTCAGGTTCTGATTGTGCAGCTTCATTCTTCCTGCTGACATTTGTAACAATTTCGTCATCTGACATGTGTTGGTATATAGGGCAGATGTCATCTACTGAATACCAGTTAAGGATATCATGATGACTGTGCTCGTATTTTTTGAGTGCTTCTTCTGCTAAACGTACGTCGTCTTCAAGTTGAGTTTGTTGTTTGCCCTTCTTTAGTTGATCTAGGGCATACAGTTTCTCTTTAGTAGAAAACGACTTGCGTTTTTGAACTTGCTTTTCCATAACAGTAATATTTTTTTTATATAAGCAAACAACGTACACAGATAAAGCTCGATAACTAAGTAATGAATGCCTGCAATGGTTATGAATCACTTTTAATATAAAACAAAATTAAGCTAAATGGATGTACAATTTCAAGCCTTTTTAATTTACAGATAATAAAGTGGATATTATTTACTTTGAACTGTTTGTTGTTGGACCACACTGCCAAGCACAGTATTGTAATGACCATAACTAGAGTCACAATGACTTGGATACTCTTTTCAGTCTTTGCTTTTATTACCTTTGCTTTTATAGATATGGTACATATGAATATGATTTATAATATTCATTTTACAAAGAAGAGTAATTATATTTATCTCTAATGTCCATTGACTGTCAAACTAGCAGAAAATTCTGGCAAACGATCTTCACATGTGTAACCTATTTTCGAGGTAAAGGTTCTTTCGGTAAAACGTCTTTGAAAGTCTGTTATAGAGTTTTTAGAGTGTACTGTTTAGCTTATCTGCTACACATATTATGCTCTTATGCTATTACTGTTTGTAATATATGTAAAATACCTACGAAATGACGAGAACAGTCCATGTATGTCCTCGTATCATGATGTCCGCCATTTTGGATTAGCATGAGAGTTTCGTATTTAGAGATTCTATACTTTCACATTTACAATTATTCTTTCTAATGATAATAAGGTACTAATAAGAAAGTGACTTGCATGTTTTAGTGATAATATCGTTGCAATACCGTTGTATCGAGGTATGCAATTCATGTTTCAATGTGACAATAGTGGTATTCTGCATCAAGTGCAGAACTCGTATCTATATGAATCGATTCAATTATTCAAGACTTAAGTTATCATCATAAAGTTTAATTTCACCTAAACTTGAGCTCATAAAATGTTCTTATTTGTTTCATAGACGAGCTCTATGGTATTCAACTACTTATTATGTAATTTATGTATTTGTAATTTTGACATTGTATACCATGCAAAACTGTATTGTTTACAATGCAATGCTTGGCACACCATACAAGACACCGATTGGTTACATGGGTTGCCATGCATGAAGCGATTGGTTGGATTGTCTCACATGGTGCCTGTGGAAGCTTATAAATACGGGAGCACTGTCAATGTTGGTCAGACAACTGACGAGTACAGTCGGCACAAGAATTCAAAGTAAAGCAAGCTTTCGAGTATGTACATTTTTGGATCTTTACAAATATCATATCATAATAATAAATAATCAAGAATTGATGGAATAATAGATTGTAGCAGTTGTCTCCCACCACACTTGAAAGCCTTCCCCACCTCCTGTTGCTATATTAGAATTACATGATCTAGCTGTACACAATAACTATAGCTCTTATTTATTTATTTATTATTACAAATAATTAAACATTGCCAAAATTGTTCTCAATTTTATGTTGATGATATAACCCCTCTTTCAATGCCCCAATCCCAAACTTTTGACTTTTTTAAAAATACATTTCTCTCTGTTCCTATATACAAATATATGTAGCACCCTTAAGGACCAAAAAGGGCCTTACAGTATACATGTTGGCGGCTTTCGTCCTTTGATGTTTATTCAATTGTACTACTCTTGTATCAACCATAGCTTGGTCTGCTGCTTGGCTGTGATTGCAACTAAATAAGAAGCCCATGTCAGCTATTGTTTGAGCAACAACTGTATACAGAATTCATGGAAGACAATCACAAAGACGATTTACTGGCTTTACTTATGGATCCAAAATAAGTAACACTTCCGATAATGTTTACTTTGGCTTAACAATTCAAAAACCTACTGAAACCAGTTTTCTCTTCTAGAGTGGAATATGGAGCTTCACCACAACCTGTTCAAATTGATAAATTTCAGAAGCAAAGCATTGTACACTATTTCTCGTACATTATATATATCATATTGTATTATTTTAAAATTCATACACAATCACTTCTCCAAAATCACTTAAAGAACCTGGATAAATTGTTAAGTTCTGATCGTTATTATTAAAAGTCATATGCAAATTCTTCCACCAAATTATAATAAACGTTTTACACACTATTTCTCGTACGTTAAACAAATATTTTCACGGTCCCATAAAAATACACGTAAATGAATTTCAGGAACCATGCCACGATCATATTATTTTAAGTCACAACTAATCCCATGCCTAAAATGAATTTAATTTCTTGTGTTTTTTTTATTTTTTACTTTTCTTCCAAAAATTTTTTTCCATGTGTGAATGAATATACAAAATTTCGGGAGCCATGCTACGACCGCGTTATATCCGAATTCACGTTAATGCGGGGCGCGTTATAGTGGGGTTCCACTGTGCTTAGAAAAGTTCATTCATACAATATTTGCATTCAGTATTTAGAATCTTCCACTTTTTTTAAATGGGTGACAGCAGGGTAGCTTCGACTTCTTTATCTGCCTATTCATTATCTTTTATACCAATCTGACTAGACACCCAACAGCATAGAATGATTTTCTCAGTGTATGAGCACATCATGTTTTCTAATATGTGGGATATTAATTATCTGCAAACTTAAGGTTTTGTACATTTATATAAAAAACATCACAGATGAGTAAAATCAAAATAATAAATTCCTGTGATGTCTTGAGAATCTAATTTATTCATTTGCATATAAATACAAATATATCAAGCAAATGTAATTAGTCTACCGTAAGTGGTTTTGCATGGCTTTTATAGTGGAAATAGAATAACAAAATTATAATAAAATTTGTTTCTTGAGATTTTAGTGTATTTCAGAACATAAGAGTATGGCTGTAATTTCTGAAAAACAATGAAGTTTCATTCAGGAACTGGTTTAAGATGGTACCGCGGTGTGTTGCAATGGCAGTTCTGACCCTGTCTCCATCTTTTATACTATATGTACAGAAGGATGCATGGCTATTTTAAGAGGCTCTGATTTCATCAGATTTACAAAAGGAGAGGATTCATTTAAACGGCTGATCATTGTGGCAAGAATTCCTAAAACTGCAGTGTCTCACTCAAAGTGGCCAAATTAATGTTGGTATATGAAAATCATGTGAATATGACCTCAAACTATATTTTGCTTTTTGATGGTTTGGAAGAGTAATCCTCAGTATTATGGTTTTATTAAGTTGAAAAACTCCAGACGCTAAAGTATCCATCAAAAGATCACCACAACAACCGAACTATTATGGGATGCCTATGTATTTGCACTCTTGCAGGCAATGTTAATATATCACTACCTGTTGCGAAGAAAATTGGTGAAAATCCCAAGAGATCCTGAGCATTTACATCAAGTCCATATCTCAGCAACAGAATTACAGTTGGTAGCTGAAACAAAAATAGCACCATGTAAATTGACAAATGTAATAAATAACTACTATAGTGTTCATGTATATATTGCACAGAATATTTGATATTAGTGCCTAGAAAAGAACAATGAAATAACCTCTGCATCAAAGATATCATTTTTGTTAGTAATACATTTCATCAATAATACTTACCCAATCACAACACCTCTAATACTACCTTGCTAATACAGCTAAATGCTCTGGTGGCCTAGTGGTTACAGTGTTTGCCTTGGATGCAGGAGACAGCAGGTTCAAACCGCAGCCAAGTCATACCTAAGACTTATAAAAATGGTACAAACAGCTGCCTCTCTCAGTGCTCTACATTAAGGTATTGGTATTAGGACTGGCTTGCTTGGTATTCAGGACAATGTGACTGGGTGGGACATCATACTACATGTTTGCTGCATTATGCTCCAGTACTAGCCATTAATATAAACTGCCACACTGCTGACATCGTAGCAATATGACTTAAGTTTTTTTAAAGCAAAGTTAAAAATCCAAATCACAAACATGCTTAACCAGCCCAGGCTAATGTATTCTGTTATAGAAGTTAAATGATGTCTGTACTTATAGGTGGTAGTCAGACAGAGTGGTCTCTCCTTGATATAGTGATTAGCACCAAATCCAGTGAACCTCAGTTAGTAATGGCACAGAATGCATGCTCTCTTAGTGGGATGTAATTGTGGACAGCCTTAGAGGGGTAATCCATATTATGATCACTTAAGATTTATAAAAAAAAAATATTTTCTACTAAACACTAAACACCCAATCATAATACCTTAGGAGAGAAGGTAGGAGGTGAAGGGTTATATTCCCTCAAAATGAGGATAAGCATTCCTTGGATGCTGATCTGGAGAGGTACATCTAAAATTGAATTGCTGACTGTTTCAAAGACGGGCATTATATAGGCACCCTAAGGGTATGAGCTTGTTCCCATACAGATAAAATTTCCTGGTTGGTGTTTAACTGAATCATTACAGCATTTTTTGTATGATGAGCATGATATAAATAAAAGTATATTATGTGAAACAATAGCTGCAGGAAACTTCTTTTCATTCCCTAATCATCAAAGGTTTCTAATAAAAGCTGTTTTTTTTTAATCTCTGCAAGTTTGAGCAACTGCTTAATCCTATCAAAAAGTCTGTCATGTGCTTACATGCCAACCCCAACATCTCCAGAGGTACAAGTGCAAGTAGCACAAAAAGCATAATTTGGGCATAAAGTATGACATATACTACACGCCATAATTACAGAACACTATTAAAAAGATAGTGTGAGCCCACTATAGACCATTCTTAATGAAATCCTCATGAATATTAATGTTTCGCGAAAATGAGGCCAAGCTAGGCAGATCACGACTATACCGCATAGAATATATTATATAGATTCCTTTTGCATGACAATATATTTTATTGATCATGGTTGTAATGTAAAGTATAGAGATTGTTTCCTTTTCCTTAAGAATATTTTATATTATAGAATTATGACTATATATATTATAATGACAAAAACTTACTTAATATGTCCTTTCTCTGAAACCTAAGTTGATTTACATCATATCTTAAGTTTTTTTTTTTTTACTCTACAGCACACAAATACAAGTTAATGATAGAGAAAATAAACTTTTTGAAGCATGAATTTTGTTTCTAATTAGGTATGGTTAAAATGCACAGCAATGATCAATCAATACTGTGGTCATAACATATGGTCAGAATAAAGCATTTACAAACGTGGATAGTGACACAAACTAACCTTTTAACCAACCATGCCCACCCACCCCCAAAACAGTGGTAATTTTTGTGGTGCGCTTTAAATAGTTTTGGGTACATGTCAGTATGCTTGCATTTTAATTTGTATCAGAAGTGCACAACCTGGTTGTTGTTATGGTGCATGCTGCTTTAAGTGCCTGGGGTGGGACATTTTGTCTTCTTTTCTGAATCATTTGTCAACTGACTATATGGATATAAGATTTTATTCATATGAACACTTTTTGGTTTCACTAATAGACTGACAGTTATATATTTACCCACAAAACAGCAGGATTATTTGTTCAAAGCTGTTTGAAAGCCATTTATTCATTCATATATATATATATATATATATATATATATATATATATATATATATATAACATGAAGAACATTGATTATAATTAATATTATTTTTGTGGTTTTGATAGATGGATGAATTCTAAGACTCTATATCTACATGTCAATGCAGACAATTTATAAAGTAAACATAATAGAGAAGAATCATGTTTAAACAATATAAAATTATGTTATTTTATATATGGTATATTCTATTAATCTGTTTATTAAAATAATTTTCTCTTTAATTTTAACAAAACCTTTATATGACTTATTATAATCCCCTGGTTCTAACAAATCTATAAGCTAGTGCCTAGCTTAGCCTCGTTTTGGATTCATTGACCATGGGTCACATGAATATATTGACCATGGGTCACATGAATATATTGACCATGGGTCACATGAATATATTCTAAGAATGGTCTATAACACACTCCATTATAACATGAATTTAGCTATAACTCGTTTGTGGCATTGCTCATAAAATTTCATATACATTTATTTTCTCAAAAATGATTTTTTTGTCTTTCTTAAAATTACGAAAACTATAAAGATTTATTATCATTTTGAAGAAGAGATTGTGAATGAATTCTAATATAAGATGATTTATGATGTGGCTCCTGTAATTTCATGTGCATGTATTTTTCTCATATATGAAAAATGTTTTCTCTTCTTAACAGTATGGAAAAAATGTGCAAATAGTTTATTCAGGGATCATACAGGGTTCACCAAGGTCACAAAATGTGATTTTTTTTTTCTTACTGGCCACAATATATACCATCTGGCAATTTCTTTTGTATTGGACATCACTGGCTGTTTAAACTTGTATATGCAATCTTTGGTTTGGAGTAAAGAAATTCTGAGGCAGGATGAATGGAAGCCACCAACTTGGTATGGAATTTTTTTTATTGTTAGATAAACAAATTATTTGTTCATATTGAGAAACCATCTTAACAGTGTTTTGTTACAACATAATCTGCATATTCCGACATCTGGCCTTAGAACTGTATGCTAACAGACCTCTGCATTTTTTGGACGGCTTTTTCTTACATTTCTGGTAGCAGATATCATCTAGACAAGACACTATCTCATAATATATCTTTCAGATGAAAAAGAGTCAGACTATCAGCCACTCATTAGTAATTATTTAGACTCACCTTTGTGTGTGGATGGTAAGTAAAATTCTTTTTTCTTTTACTGATAGAATTAAATCTTTTATAACACATTTTCTAAAATAATCACTGTCAGAACAGAACACCTGTGTATTCATCATCTATTCACCTTTTTTTAAAAATAATTTCTGACATAGCATCACTGCTATCAAAGTGTCCAAAACCCACCACCACCAAAAAGCAAAAAATCCAAACAAAAACACTTGAGAATTACTTGTTGGTTTATTCAATAGTCATGCTACTGTGACTAGCTAAAATTGACCAATTTTCAAAGGAACTGCTACAATAGAGTTCATACACCATTGGTGTGACAAAATTAAAATCTTTAAAGACTTTATCTAATTTTTTTTCAAGGACCCTGATGACAAGGCACTTTAAAGGATTAGTGAGAATGCTGTACTTCTCTGACAAGGAGCTTCCTAATATTTGTGCAATAGGCTTGAGACTTTATAATAGATACCCCCACCCCATTTTAGCAGAATATCAACACTTTTTAAAAAACAAATTCAGATATTTATAATAAAAACATCCCTATGCATTACATAGGAAATAAGGTACAGTAGGTTCAACGATTCTTTAAATTCTTAACTCTAACTACACTACAACTACTTGAGATCAGATTATTCTTGTATGATAGGAACAAATCATCATATAAAGAAAAAAAAACACAATGGAAGGATAAAAAGTAGACACAGAGCAAAGAAGAAGAATGATTCATGCACTTTTAATGATCTATATATAATCAGGTCAGCACAATTATACAAATCTGATTGGTCACATGTTGTAAACCACCCAATAGCAAACAGTTTTATTTCAATTACACAATGTAATGGAATGAAAATAAACAAATGGTAGCTAATTCCTTCCATTTTGAAAATGAACCCAGAAAAATAGTTTTGCTGAAACTTCAAAGTAAACTGATTACTTTTGAAGCACCAATCATACTGTATGATTACTAAGGATATGAAAAAAATTCAGTGTCAATCAATATTATATAATTATTTGTTGTTGCTAACATAAGATGCAGACATTTGTTTGGTCCTCCAAAGCTGTTCTTTAGCGGTGACATCAGTAACACATGTACCCTTCATCAAAGAAAGCCAACAACAATTATCAATAAAAGAGAAAGAACCTTTCATCAAAAAATGTCAGCAACAAACTTAAATAAAAGCAATGGAATCTGATTGATTGTTGTATTCTGTAAAGTGACTGAAAATGTTTACTGTACCATGAAAGTTTCATTTTGCAGGAAAAAAATCGTGCTTCCAGTTGTTAAAGACAGCGACATAAAAAGCAAACTAAATTTCTGATCTTTTGAAATGATAGATACCTGGCTTAAAAGTTAATTGAATATGGGGTATCTTGCAAAGATGTTTGGTAAACATTTTTAATGTGTTCTCATTTTCATTTCCCTATGAACAGCCTCTTTCCTGGGTATCCTTGGCAAAATGATAGCTGTCTCCAGCCATCTAAACTCTAGGCCAATTTAAGTGGATGTACATGTGGAATGTAAACAACTATAGCCATGTGCCACTTATGACAAATGAAGAGAACTGTTTATTGACAATTGCATATACAACATTCCAAATGGCCACCGCTTCGGCATACTCAACTTGTGTCAAACATAAGATTTAAGGATCATAAATATATCATATATATATGATCTATAATATTTACCATTAACTTGTGACAAATACTTTTCTTTTATAAAACTAAAAGGAAAATATTTTAAAACTATTTTGTTATGAATAATTTAAACACACTGTTATTATCAATAAGGTCATGACAAGACACACAGGAATTTACATACATTCCTTATTGGCAAACACTATGACATACCTGGAAACTAAAAAAATACTGTTCTACATATGACCAGAAAAAATACTGTGGTATACTGAAGGGTTACCAAACTTTTTTCATGAATGGCCGGATAAGACTGTAGGGATGCCGAGTGCGGGCCGGACGCATGTTTTGTTCAATAGATTTAGTACAGAATACTCTGAATGTAAACAAAATACAATGTCATTCATCCAATCAATTTATTATCACATAAAAGTTAATGCACAAAATAACAAAAATCAATGAACAATACTTTTATTGTACCAAAATATCTCCAACTCAGACTGTTTAGCTGACATAGTAGGCCGCACAAACGTTAATGAGATGTGCGAAATTGGTGTTTCATTTTCAAAATATCATCAATATTTGTTTTATAATTGCTGCATCCAACCATAAGAATTGCCTTTAATGTTCATCAGAGAGCCTTGTTCGATACATTAACTTGACATAGTTCATCCTTGAAAAAGTTTGTTCACAAACGTAAGTTGTTCTGAAAACTGATGCCATGCCTGCAGCAAACTTCTTCAATTTTGATAAGTCGTCATTAGGTAAGCAGTGATAAAATTCAATGAATTTTCCTTCTTTATGCTTCTTTTTCAACAAAGTATTAGCTTGCAAGTCAATGAGCTCAAGTTGTAACTCGGTGTGTTTTCAAGATTACAGCCAAATGGATTCTCAAACAGACAAATGTCATTCTCAATTGGGTCAAGATCAGAAAATCTTTCTGAAACATGCATCTGTAAGTCCTGAATAATCTTTTTCTGAAACTCGAGATTGACGTCACGTTCAGCATTTTCAGTGCAAAACTCCTGGAAACACTGAAAATGAGAAACGTTTCCTCCTTCTAGTTGTGCTTCAAACAATGATAGCTTTCTCCGAAATGCTGTGATGTTTCTGTAGAGTTCACAAATGAGGTTTTCCTTTCCTTGCAATTTCAAGTTCAGTCCATTCATATGAGAAGTGATGTCAACCAGAAATGACAACTTTGACAACCATGAAGGATCTGAGAACAATGGATCTGCTCTATTTTGCTCAGTGAGAAAAAGAACTATTTCTCTTTGGAGATTATAAAAACAAAGCAGGACTTTACCACAACTCAGCCATCTCACTGCAGTGTAGTATGGCAAATCACAGAAATCAGAATTTATTTCTTCAAGGAAAGCCTGGAACAGGCGGTGATTGAGCCCATAATTCCAAATAAAGTTCACCATACTTGTGACTGGTTTCAATACACAAGAAATATCTAAGTGTTTTCCACAGAGTGATTGCTGGAGTATGATGCCGTGTATTGAGAGCGCTCTTGGGAGGAGAAGATCCCAACTTAGCTTGGATCTGCCCTATCAAACCTTTTTTCTTTCCTGCCATGTTTTTTCCCCCATCAACAGTTACACACCCGAAACTGATTCCACTGAAGGTGATAACTTTGCAAAGTTTTCTACACCTCCATGAAAATATCTTCTCCAGTTGTTCTTTCATGCATGCTGCAAACTGATGCCAATTCTTCTGTAATTTCAAAATTGCAATTAACACCACAGATGAAGTCAAGAAGTTGTGACATACTCGATAAATTGGTAGACTCATCCATAGGAAGAGAATACCACAAAAAGTCCTTAGCTTTTTCATGTATCTGAGACTGTATGTTCTCTCCAAGTTCTTCCATTCTTCGCACAACTGTACTTGCTGAAAGGCTGATGTTTTCAAATAAGCTAGCTTTCTCAGGACATAAGTCATTTACTGCTTCTATAATGCACTCTTTTAGGAATTTTCCGTCAGTAAATGGTTTTCCTCGCTCTACCATCCTATTCACTATTTTGTAACTTGCCCGAGTGATAGATTCATTTTCAGCAATTTTTTTCGTAAAAAGATTCCTCTGAGATTCCAAACCAGGTTTCATAGACTCAAATTTCTCAGTATGCAGCTTTCCAACATATTTTGAATGTGTTGAGATGTTTTGTTTCATAGTGACAACGTATATTGTACTCTTTCATGACAGCAACAGTTTCATGACATTATGCAACTGGCCTTCTGACCATTTACTTCCACAAAGAAATACTTTTCTCCCCATTCTTTGTTGAAAATATGACATTCCTTATCCACCTTTCTTTTCTTAGTAGCCATACTGATGGGTGAAGATTATGGAAGAAAAAGGTTAGTAGCACAATCTGGAGAAACGCGTGGAACAGTATATTGAGTAAAAAGCAAATAATACAAGTCCCATTAGATACACTTCATACATGAAACAATCAATATTTAGAAATGCGCACCACCCCATATTCCATTATCGCCCATCGAAAATCCTACACAATTCTCCTGAACACTAAAAACCACGTGAAGACATTTCATTTCTGCCCACTACTCTATTCGCCAGATGACACTTCACCTATCCTCGTGATTAACGAGATGGCGCTCATGACAGTTCCAAAATCATGCTGAACCTAAATTCCCAAATATCATAATGCGCCTAAAAACGAAACATCCACAACATATTGTATTTTTGTAGCTGTGTGATGTGTGTAGCCGCTGTAACGTATGACGTTCCTGGCTCAATATACTTCATTATGGGACATGCTTAGTACGTTGTACATGCTGTCTGTTATATGGGTCATCAAACTCTGGCCAAACTACGGGCAGTTTTAACAATCCACAGGCAGAGTAGTTTGAGTTAAAAAGTAGGATTATTTTTTATTATTTTTGGGGGTTATTCTGGGGGCCGGACAAACTGATGCCACGGGCATAGTTTGGTGACCCCTGACCTACATCAACCATAATGACTGGGCTTTAGGTTATATGCTCTTTCCCAGGTTTAACTGGAGGAAAGTCACAAACTGGCTCAGACTGCTTTAGATAGTCTGGGCAAAGATACCAGGCCCTGTTTGAAAGCCTCATGGATTGTGACTTTTTGAATGTCCATTGATGGCAACAAATTCCTGGCATTTATCAGCTCCACAAACTAGCTCAGGTATAACTGGGAGATAGGTACAAACTTGCATTCAACTATCAAACTTATCCAGGTCCTGTATGAGAGCCTCTTGTCAATACAGGTCATATGATGACTTTTTGAATGCTCATTGATGATAACAACTCCTGGCAATGAAACGGGTTGTGTCATGAAGACCAAAAAGGCATCTGACTGAAACTGAAGGTAGGCTTGGTTAACAGGGAATGCATGTTATTTACTGAATCTGAATGCCGTATCTAACAATAACAGGGATCAGATTTTGTAAGAAAGGAGCTTTAACGAGGTCATGACTCAAGGTTTCAACTTATTTGAACTCAGCCTAGTCAGAACCTAGGAAATATTTCCACTTAGGAAAAACAGTGAGTGATATAGTCCTACTTAAGTCAAAGCTGAACAACAAATCAGGTCTTCATTTGGACTAAGATCCTCCTTGCCACGATGACAGAAAGAATCTGAAATCATACAATGGTAACTGAAGCCAACATTTCCTCCTTGAACAAAGAAAAAGCTACTTGTGGGACAAAGGTACTCAAAAGGGATGTGTGTTTTTGACTTGGCACCAGTCCCTGGTTCTTTGATATACCTTCAAAGCAGAGGAACTTCTAGCTCATGCAATTCTTTCCAAAACTGAAAGGTTGAATTGTTTTTGCAATACGACTGTCCTCACAAAAGTCAAGTGTGAAGATGTTCTGGTCAAGGATGGAACGCATAGATTCAGCCTAGCCAGGATTTTCCTATCAATAGACTGAGAAGACTGCTGATCAAGGATTTGTCCCATTGGAGATGTGCAATCAGAATTCATTTTGTATTTCTGCCCCTCCAATTTACATACAATCTTGGAACCAAGCTTGTGGGTGAAGGAGGAGGCAAAGACCCACAGACCCTCCCAACTGAGAAAAAGAATGCTTATGGATCAAACTTCAGGATCTCGTATTAGGAAAATGAAGGTGGACAATTTGTAAATGCATCTGGCTGTAAAAATATTAATCATCACACTTCCCGATAGCTGGCAAATCGGATGAAAGACCAGTGGATGGAGGGACCACTCTATGGAGAATCTACTTCCTCCTAAAATGACAATTAGCCAAAACACTAAGCCTGCTGGTAATATTGAGATGTTGATGTTATGTTCTATGCAGCAACCATGGAATGACCAGATCAAAATGTTCAGGTGATTTCGTACTGACCTGCTTGAGGAGATATGTCACAACAACCAATTTGTCTGACATGATAAGCTCCATCTTGTTCTGAAATTGGTCACTCCAAAACTGAAAGGCATTGATTATAGCTTTCATCTCCAAGAGTTTAATGCGGCGACTCTGAGATCCCAGTGGTCACTCTAGAGTTGGGGTGATTTGGAATGCTGTTTGAGCATATATGTCACCACCACTGAGCTGTCAGACATGATGAACTTAAATATGAATAGGGTAACTCTGGAAATGAGGCTGTCTTGATAGCTTTCATCTCCAAGAGATTCCTGTATAATTATGTGTTCTCTGGAACCCACTTTTCGCTGTCAGAAGTATGATAACAGATGAATTTTCAACATTAGGTGTTTGCATTTGTAAATATGGTCACATCTTAGTGCTACTGTTCAAAATGTATTCTTGTTGTAAGTCAATCTTGGTTGGATCACTAGTACAGGAATGATACTATCGCACTTGTTATACTGATCCTGTTTTTGAGCAGCATGGAAGAGGGATGCCCTTGAGTAGCAAGGTCATCTGCATAGGACACATGAAGATGCAACCTAGTGGAACAAGTTCTAAGATCTGCTGTTGCAAGAACAATATGAGGAAATGCAGAAACACTTTGATTGTGATCCACTTTGTTAGAAATGGATTCAGTGCAGGCGATGATTCAGACAACCCAAATGTGGGTAAGCTGTGCTGGATTAAGGTGATGAGAAAATCCATACCACAATGCAAGATGTGATGGGATGGACAAAAATGGGACTTCCCAACTGGATGGACAAAAATGGGACTTCCCAAATGATCAGAAAACCTGGATGAAATGAAAGGGAAAATTTATTTGATGAAAATGGAACTGATATGTTTCTGGATGATGTTGTCCAAATATACTGATGTGGAAACAGACAGTTGAATAGAGCAGGAATACGATACACTGGAGTAGTTTCATAAAATCCAAGGGATTCATGTTTTAGCAGGGAAAGCACAAAATCTTTAACAGTTTCTTTGGTATGTAACTGCAGGAATTTCTATAATGAAGGATGGACAGGAACTAGAAAATATGCATTTGTCACATTGAGAGATGACAAATTTATTCAGATGGATGAGGAAGACTGATCAACATCTTGCCATTGGTCATCCTTACCAGAAAAGGATTAGAGAAAAAATGTGGGGACCGTGGGTACTAAACAATCTCCACAGAATGCTACTCAATGAGAGTTCAAATTTCTTGATATAAAATGTGTGTCCAAAGTACTTCCATCTGTAATGGTAAGGATGAAAGGGAAAGGGGTTGTCAAAAACCCTGTCTGAACTAATTTGGATCACACACTCACATGGTTGAAAGAGACCAATCCAACACTTGTTTGAACAACAAGAGTTGGATGCCTACCTGAAAGTTACCTGCAATCAATGGTGACTAAGTGGAGGTATGGGGGTAGACAAACTTTGATATGTCTACCTCCAGAGACTGATCAGATGATTGTCTTTATGTGTATGATTGGGATCGCCACTGACTTTTTAGTCAAGCAAAGTGCAATCTCTTATTTCCTTGTCTCTGGTCATCTGATTGTCAAGGGTGAATTGGAGATGGTGTATAAAGCAACAGTTGCTGTGCAGCAAGATGGAAAAGTTCTTGGGTTGCCTGTCTCTACAAGTTTTATATGAGAACATGAAACAGCAAAGGTGATCCAAATGGAGGTTATGTGAGGGCAGGATGATGTGCATTGCCAGCTTTGACTGTAAGCCTGAAAAATTACCATAGAAATGAAGACATGCCTACTATATAGCAAACAAGCTTCAAAGAATGTTTTTATCAATCATGCAAAGTCTGACTGCAGTGCTCTTCTTGTCTAGCACCTGGACATCTGTGATGAAGGTGATGTGATGCTGGAAGTTGATTCTCAAAAAAATAATCAATAGGTGGCTTTAGAATTGTACAAGGTCATTGGTCTTGGCAGATAGTCTCTCTGCAAATTCATAGAGTTTTCCCAACTCTATGGAAGACAGATAGAAGTAATGACACCTTTGTAAAAAAGAAGCAACAAATCAATTGGGGCCTTCACCTTTGGATGCCAGTGTAGATATAGGAGATGCTGGACATTCTGAGTATAACAACATCCCCAAAATTGTACTGCAACCTTAAAGCTCTATGGTAGAATCTGAGCATGAACTTTCACCAGGTTTATCATCTCATTCAGTGTCTGGGTTTTCCTGGTTGGTATCAAGATTGATTTCCATAAAAATTTTTCCCAAGGCAGAGATCAAGCGAGTCATGGTACCAAACAAGATGGTAAGCCATGGTTAGCTGTATCTACAGAATATAGTTGTTCAATGGATACCGATGTCTTGTCATAACAAAAACAGCTGGTATAGGTGTCGGATATGTGATGGGCAGTGTTCATAGCTGTTCTGTCAGTGTAATGGCAATGTTAGGCGGATGGATGAATATAACATTAAGATCCTCAGTAATGTTAATGTTAGATAGCTCATTTTGACAAGGCATAGGATGAGATGTAATAAAAGTCATACAATCACTCAATGGTATGAATCAAAAGCTGGATGACTAGACAGTATAACTGGTTCAGATATATGGGGAACTTAAACCACCTGGGCTGCCTGCAATTGGGTGGAAACTCCCCAAAGTATCAAAATTTTGTAGATGTAACAATGTCCCCATTTAGCATTGTATGCTTAGATGTCATAGTTGATTTAGAAACAAGTAGATAAAATCAAAAGAAATGCATAATTAATTGTGTTAAAACATGAGATATTCGCTATACCAGGGTTGATAAATAGTGTGCATGAGCAAGAACTTCAACACATTCAAATTCAATGTAGCCCTGTAGAACCATGAGATCAGAGAACACAGAAACTAAATCCATATAGGTGAGAGAAAATTAAAATAATTATGTTCAAAATTTTAAAAACTGGATACCATCTGTAAAATAATTCTTAATATGTCTGAAAGTAACAGAATCCTCAAAGTAATAACGAAAATAGCTAATGGTACATTCAACATTAAAAAAAAAATCATCAAGTGGTCTGCTGGGACCCTTAGCAATTTTCAAGTGGTCAAAAAAATAAGTTTGAATACCATTGCTACAGGGGTAAAACACCACGGATAAGGAAACATACCAGGATTTAAAATAGATACAATTTTTAGGGAGAGATACAAAGATTTGAATAATGAAATGAACTGCTACTGATGCAAAGCACAGCAAAGTTTCATTAAAGTACTGTAAATGTCATACTCAAGATAATGTTACTTTGATCCTGAAGGGCACCATCTAGTTGTAATATACGCATGAGCAAAGTTTCATTAAAGTACTGTAAATGTTATACTCAAGACAATGTTACCTTGATCCTGAAGGGCACCATCTAGTTGTAATATACGCATGAGCAAAGTTTCATGAAAGTACTGTAAATGTTATACTCAAGACAATGTTACCTTGATCCTGAAGGGCACCATCTAGTTGTAATATACGCATGAGCAAAGTTTCATTAAAGTACTGTAAATGTTATACTCAAGACAATGTTACCTTGATCCTGAAGGGCACCATCTAGTTGTAATATACGCATGAGCAAAGTTTCATTAAAGTACTGTAAATGTTATACTCAAGACAATGTTACCTTTATCCTGAAGGGCACCATCTAGTTGTAATATACGCATGAGCAAAGTTTCATTAAAGTACTGTAAATGTTATACTCAAGACAATGTTACCTTGATCCTGAAGGGCACCATCTAGTTGTAATATATGCATGAGCAAAGTTTCATTAAAGTACTGTAAATGTTATACTCAAGACAATGTTACCTTGATCCTAAAGGGCACCATCTAGTTGTAATATACGCATGAGCAAAGTTTCATTAAAGTACTGTAAATGTTATACTCAAGAAAATGTTACCTTGATCCTGAAGGGCACCATCTAGTTGTAATATATGCATGAGCAAAGTTTCATTAAAGTACTGTGAATGTTATACTCAAGATAATGTTACCTTGATCCTGAAGGGCACCTTCTAGTTGTAATATACGCATGAGCAAAGTTTCATTAAAGTACTGTAAATGTTATACTCAAGACAATGTTACCTTGATCCTGAAGGGCACCATCTAGTTGTAATATACGCATGAGCAAAGTTTCATTAAAGTACTGTAAATGTTATACTCAAGACAATGTTACCTTGATCCTAAAGGGCACCATCTAGTTGTAATATACGCATGAGCAAAGTTTCATTAAAGTACTGTAAATGTTATACTCAAGACAATGTTACCTTGATCCTGAAGGGCACCATCTAGTTGTAATATACGCATGAGCAAAGTTTCATTAAAGTACTGTAAATGTTATACTCAAGACAATGTTACCTTGATCCTGAAGGGCACCATCTAGTTGTAATATACGCATGAGCAAAGTTTCATTAAAGTACTGTAAATGTTATACTCAAGACAATGTTACCTTGATCCTAAAGGGCACCATCTAGTTGTAATATACGCATGAGCAAAGTTTCATTAAAGTACTGTAAATGTTATACTCAAGACAATGTTACCTTGATCCTGAAGGGCACCATCTAGTTGTAATATACGCATGAGCAAAGTTTCATTAAAGTACTGTAAATGTTATACTCAAAAAAATGTTACCTTGATCCTGAAGGGCACCATCTAGTTGTAATATATGCATGAGCAAAGTTTCATTAAAGTACTGTGAATGTTATACTCAAGATAATGTTACCTTGATCCTGAAGGGCACCTTCTAGTTGTAATATACGCATGAGCAAAGTTTCATTAAAGTACTGTAAATGTTATACTCAAGACAATGTTACCTTGATCCTGAAGGGCACCATCTAGTTGTAATATACGCATGAGCAAAGTTTCATTAAAGTACTGTAAATGTTATACTCAAGACAATGTTACCTTGATCCTAAAGGGCACCATCTAGTTGTAATATACGCATGAGCAAAGTTTCATTAAAGTACTGTAAATGTTATACTCAAGACAATGTTACCTTGATCCTGAAGGGCACCATCTAGTTGTAATATACGCATGAGCAAAGTTTCATTAAAGTACTGTAAATGTTATACTCAAGACAATGTTACCTTGATCCTGAAGGGCACCATCTAGTTGTAATATACGCATGAGCAAAGTTTCATTAAAGTACTGTAAATGTTATACTCAAGACAATGTTACCTTGATCCTAAAGGGCACCATCTAGTTGTAATATACGCATGAGCAAAGTTTCATTAAAGTACTGTAAATGTTATACTCAAGACAATGTTACCTTGATCCTGAAGGGCACCATCTAGTTGTAATATACGCATGAGCAAAGTTTCATTAAAGTACTGTGAATGTTATACTCAAGATAATGTTACCTTGATCCTGAAGGGCACCTTCTAGTTGTAATATACGCATGAGCAAAGTTTCATTAAAGTACTGTAAATGTTATACTCAAGACAATGTTACCTTGATCCTGAAGGGCACCATCTAGTTGTAATATACGCATGAGCAAAGTTTCATGAAAGTGACTGCAACTGTTACAAAGTTAAGGTCAGACAAGCAAATATTACTAGCAAAATAATAAAAGTCAATTTATGTTCAGCCTATAAAATATTTACATTTTTAAATATTTCTTGACCAAACTTGATTTATGCTGTCATGGAGGACACTTTATGTCACAAATTCTGGGTCATGATTCCTAAAGTTGGGGTGGATTGGTGAATATATCAAAAGGATTTGCCAAAGCAGTTCATGGAATTAGCATTTTTTTATTTTGCTACAGGAATATCTCAAATTGCAGAAGTCTAAAGGGCCCATTTTATGTAAGACCACAAATAGTTCAACTGTCTTTACAAGGGAATACACAAAATGGATACCTAAACATCCTGTCCTATGTTGATAGTCCATATCTTTCAGGAAGTCACACAATGTAACTTACATTTTTGCAGGCCACTGCACAATGAAGAGCTGTCACTCCCATGCTGTCCCTCTCATGTAATTTGTCTGGGTCCTTCTCTGTAAGAAACTGAGGAAATAAAGCATCATTCTGTGATTTTTAATTTCACAAAGTTTTTGAGCTCTCACTTGAGAATGACATTGTGATAAGGTAGCTTTTTACTTCTCTGAGTGAGATAGGAATTTTAGGCACACATTTTAGGAAAAGCAAATTTTATAGAATAATATGAAACATAATATTAACCTTATCACATTAAGAATATAATGCTTGCTACCTCCCAAATCCAGCTTTAATAAAAGAGTCTTTTCTATCTATATCTAGTGCAGAGGCAGACCTGCCAGCCCAAAGAAGACCTCTACAGTAAGGCAGTTGTTTTTTTTCCATATGTTAAACCAATTTTCAGTAAGGTGTAACAAACTATCATGTCCTGCTATTGTCAAACAGAAAAACCTGCATTAAAAATTCCAGAAGTGCAAATCAAGGCAGATGCAGAAACAATACTGTTTAACCAGGCCTCAAAAGTTTGTAAAGTTCACTTGTACCATAATTACCTTAAGTACAGTTTTACAAACTTGAGATCCAAACCTTAAGAAGCTTTTTGGCTTCTTGCTATCTAATATGAAACCCAGAAACATGAATCGAACACGAACAAGACAGTGTCTGGATTTTACCACAAACAATAACATTTTCATAATTTGTGCTTTTACTCTATAGGTCCTTATTTTAAGGGTAATAAAAATAACAGCAAAATTGTAAGGGTTGACAGGTCTGCAATAGGCAGAAACTCTTGCTCACTAGCATTGCTGTGTTGCCTATTTTATACTGAGTGAACTACCAACAAAGATGCTGATATAGCTGGGTAGTTGTGAAATTATTTAAGGTAAGTATTCTTGGAGAATCTTATTTTACTCTAAAATTTGCTTTCTCTTTTTAAATAATTTCCCTTATCACATTACTTTAGAAGTATCAACAAGACGCTCTTATCACATTACATTAGAAGTATAGGCAATAGGCCCATATTACATTACAATAGACGTATAGGCAATAAGCTCTTATCACATAACATTAGAAGTATCGACAATAGGTCCTTATCACATTACATTAGAAGTATAGGCAATAGGCCCATATTACATTACAATAGACGTATAGGCAATAAGCTCTTATCACATAACATTAGAAGTATCGACAATAGGTCCTTATCACATTACATTAGAAGTATAGGCAACAGGCCCTTATCACATTTCATTAGAAGTATAGGCAATAGGTCCTTATCACATTACATTAGAAGTATAGGCAATAGGCCCTTATCACATTACATTAGAAGTACAGGCAATAGGCCCTTATTACATTACATTAGAAGTATAGGCAATAGGTCCTTATCACATTACATTAAAAGTATAGGCAATAGGCCCTTATCACATTACATTAGAAGTATAGGCAATAGGTCCTTATCACATTACATTAGAAGTATAGGCAATAGGCTCTTATCACATTACATTAAAAGTATAGGCAATAGGCCCTTATCACATTACATTAGAAGTATAGGCAATAGGTCCTTATCACATTACATTAAAAGTATAGGCAATAGGCCCTTATCACATTACATTAAAAGTATAGGCAATAGGCCCTTATCACATTACATTAAAAGTATAGGCAATAGGCCCTTATCACATTACATTAGAAGTATAGGCAATAGGTCCTTATCACATTACATTAAAAGTATAGGCAATAGGCCCTTATCACATTACATTAGAAGTATAGGCAATAGGCCCTTATCACATTACATTAGAAGTATAGGCAATAGGTCCTTATCACATTACATTAAAAGTATAGGCAATAGGCCCTTATCACATTACATTAGAAGTATAGGCAATAGGTCCTTATCACATTACATTAGAAGTATTGACAATAGGTCCATATCACATTACATTAGAAGTATAGGCAATAGGCCCTTATCACATTACATTAGAAGTATAGGCAATAGGCCCTTATCACATTACATTAGAAGTATAGGCAATAGGTCCTTATCACATTACATTAAAAGTATAGGCAATAGGCCCTTATCACATTACATTAGAAGTATAGGCAATAGGTCCTTATCACATTACATTAGAAGTATCGACAATAGGTCCTTATCACATTACATTAGAAGTATAGGCAATAGGTCCTTATCACATTACATTAGAAGTATAGGCAATAGGTCCTTATCACATTACATTAGAAGTATAGGCAATAGGTCCTTATCACATTACATGAAATACAGGCAACAGGTGGAAGGAATGCAGAGCATCCTACTGATACCTTGGGTATCTTTCTAGACAGAAAGATTGGATTCCCTATGTGAACAATAATCCATTCTCCTGCTTAAAGCAACAGTGCATATAGTTGCATTATGTGTGACCGATCTGGCAGATGAGGAAAATGATTAGTGAAGTCTTCTATCAAAATTCTTTGATGAATCCCGCAAAGCAATAAATCCATGTTGCTTTTTATTAAGTCTGGTGGTCTTCTGGCCCACAGCCACAGGTTCCACCATACTCAGAGTGTCTCTCCAAATCTAAATCCTTGAGATCAAAACAGGATTGTTGACACCACATGCCAACCATCTGCTTCTATTACATATCAGTTTGAAACATTGCATTCAAAAGACATATATTTCTTATTGTAAATTTTGAAACTCAATGTGCTTTCTTTATCTCAACACAATTTTTCCATTATTATTCTGAAAATGTGAAAACCAGGTGCTGCTGAACATAAAATTCAAAGTGGAAATTATTCATACATTATAAACCAGGTTTTTCTTCAAACAATATATATATATATATATATATATATATATATATATATATATATATATATATATATATATATATACACACACAGTAGCTTCTCGTGGGTCGGTGGTTCTTTCCTGGGTTTTCCAGGGTTCTTCCTGCACCATTAATACTGGCCGCCATGTATAGCCTATCTTGTGCTGAAAAATGGCGTTAAACCCTACAACACACACAATAAAAACTAGAACCAAAATTGAATGTAAAACACAAACATGACAACTATTCTATGAAACATTTAGCTTGCTGCATTAATCTTAGAGTATTAACAAATAACCACATTCTAAAAGACTGATCTTAAAAATTTCATTTTCATTCACTTAATCAATGAATAATATTTACTCTCTTAAATCTGTTTGCATGCAATGCTTTTGTATGTTGACTACCTTTTATATTTCAAAGTCATTCACCTGTTCTTGACATATAGGTCAGAAAGCATATATACAATAATTGTATAGAGCTGCTAAAATAGACACGTTTCCTCCATAAAGGACCAGAAGTTGGGACAAGTAGATGGTTATGCTTTGAGGTTTCAACTTGGGGGAAAAAGGAGTGTGCTGTTCTTTTAACCATTTATATATTTGTACAATATTGAAATGGAAAGAAAAAAAAATGCAGTTATTGTCTGTGAATTTATTATGCAAAATTCCAATCATCCTGACCAATGAATACCAAGCCAAGATAACGCAACAAATTATTTTTTTAAAAAAAAAATGTTCTATGAAGAATAGTGTGTGTGTTGTGGGGATAGAGAAAACAATGGCAGAATGACTCAGTATGCTATCATTCTTATGAGGCAAATGAATGAATCAAATAACAATGGAATAAAATAAAAGAGTTATTTGGGTTTCTGTAGAAGGCACTGAATTATGGAATGAAGTATGAAATTTGTGATTCAGCAGAACACATTTGAGGAGCCTGAAGTGAACTGAATACTGCATAAAAACATGTTGACTCACTGAACAGCAAATCATTAAGTTTAAAATTTAGTATCCATAATCATTGTTTTTTGGTTACTAAACACCCTCCAATAATTTGATGGAATTGCATGATTTGGAAGATTGACATGTGAGGACGTTCTGAAGATAGATTTTCTGTCATATCATGGAAAACTCTCACCCATGTGCATGTGTAACTGCTGGCTTGGTTATATGGATGGATGTTTAACTAAGAGTCTCTTTCATTAAGATTGCTATAATTGAGTCTAGGTTGGGGCAAGATGGGCTGACTGGAGAAAAGTGATTAAAAAATATCTGCCAAAAAAAAAAACAAACAATAATGCATACCACATGTTTATGAATCGATAGAAGTCCAAATAAATAAATAATTTTGAACCAAAAGCTTGAATAAATGGAAGGCTTATTCTGTATGATGAGAAATGTATACAAAATGTAAACATCATAATTCAACAATATTTTAGGTTTTCAATGCTGATGGAACCTTAACATTGTGGAGACTAATGATGCTGAAGGAACCTCAACATTGTGAAGGCTGTTGGCGTTAACAAAAGCTCAACATCATCAAGGCTGTCAATACTGATGGAACCTCAAAACCATGTCTGTCAGTGCTGATGGAACCTCAAAACCATGTCTGTCAGTGCTGATGGAACCTCAAAACCATGTCTGTCAGTGCTGATGGAACCTCAAAACCATGTCTGTCAGTGCTGATGGAACCTCAAAACCATGTCTGTCAGTGCTGATGGAACCTCAAAACCATGTCTGTCAATACTGATGGAACCTTACAATCTCTGAGACTGTTGATGATGATGGAACTTTAACACCACTGAAGCTGTCAATAATGACAGAACCTCTACATTGTTTGGGCTGTCGATGCTGATACAACCTTGGCACTGATATGGCTGCAATACTGGAAACATGATATCTATGTCATGATAATCAAAAGACACAAAACAGTTTATAATTACTCAATTGATCTGACTAGGTGTTATATCCCCACATACAAGGAATAAACTGATGCAATACTGAAAATGCATTTACACAAAAGTAGTTCTAAGAATAACTAACTTGTACCTGCAGATAATCTTTCAGGTCAGCATACCCCTCCAATTCTGCAGCCGCCATAACTAGGATTTGTAGCTCTGTCTCAGGAACATGATGGTAGATCTGCAATTGTTCCCATTTTAGTTTAGTTTCTGAGGAATCCTTTTTTCTTTTAGTTTTACCTGAAGCACTCATTCTGCTAAATCTGGAAGTAGGGTAACAATTTAACACAATAGATTAGTACTACTATACATGGGATTCAAAATAGTAGGTTTGTGTGTGTGTGTATTTCCGATCTGTATACATCTCAGGATAAGTTCCAACCAACCTGTACTGCTTACATGAAACAAGAGTACCTTGAAGAGAGTGACACTTCACTGGCTGAAAAGAATTTTAACTTTCTTTTAACTACTGGGTGTTGAAAATCTATGATATTCTTCAGTGATAGAAAAAAAAAGCTCAGCTGCTGTGATGTCTTATCGGACATCAAATTGGCACTGTATCATTTTTGGCCAAAAAAGATATCGCCATTTGTCCTCAGGTTTAAAACCCTATGTAAATATGACCATCCATTTAGAATGAATAATGGCAACAGGACTTTCAAGATGTCCATATTTGGATATCAGACAGTTGCCATCTTCTGGTGACAATCCCATACTGATATAACGTTTCACAATGAATAAGATGTTTTCCATATGGGACCAATTAGTTATCACAACAAATCTTTTGTCAATGTCAATATGATCAGCCATCTAGTCAATTTAGTGAAAAGATTTTATTGATGACTATTGTAATGGAGGTCAGATGGCCATATTGGAGGTCAGATAGGCACCAGATTAATCTATGATTAACTAGATGTCATCAGAAGACTCTAAGTCAGATACCGAAGCTAATACAGACATTTATTCAGAATAATAAGACTTTCAAGATGGCTGCAGTGGGGGATACTGGAAGTTGGATAAGAATCCTTCTCATTTACCTAATTAGTTTTCTGATGAAAACCTTGTAGCAAGATTTTCAAGATGGCTGCAGTGTCGCCAATATTAGACATAAAATTTTATTAAGATCAACTTCATAAGAAGTATTTAAGTTTTGATATGACCATCCATTCTTCTTGAGTAGTGATAACAAGATTTTCAGGATGGCTGCAGTGACAGCCATACTGAATGTATTAAAAGCACCATTTCCATTTAGGCACAATCATACCTTGAGATGAATGCGTGTCATGGTAATTCTTTAAGTAGTTCAGGTAGAGTAGTGATAAGTAAATTGTGCTAATGGATGGACAGATGCTGCAAGACACAGACATCAGACCTGTTCTGGTTTATGACCAGTTTATCTACAATTGTTTCTGACAAAAATAATTGTGCTAATTTTGAAATGTATTGGTTTAATTTTTCAGATTCCAGCATTTTGGCTTATAGCTAACAAGATGCTGAAATGGGCTTGTTAACTCACACCTGGGTAACTGACTTATGTCAAAACAACATATGCACTGAAACAGCCAAGGCAAAAGAATTGCTTGAGGCAAATAGTTGTTACATTCTCTATTAAAATCCTACTTAAAAAGGACAAGTCATTTATATTACTGGTATTGTCACCTAAGTCTCACTGTCTCTGGGGTCTATGCTCTATTTCATAACTCAGAACCTTTTATAGCCCCAGTATATGGCATCAGTACACAATTAATAAAATCTGGTTCAGTACCCACAAATGTAGTTGCAGTCTATTTTTAAATCACTTTTTTCCTGTCTCCGTTTGGTGGTGATACAAGAGTTAGATTTTGGTATTCTTGGTAAAGATTTAAAGGCAATTGTTTATTATTTAGAATGTGAACTTATGGTGTGGTTGTCTGTATGTATTTCGGCGACAGTGCACATTGAGTAATAAGGTCATGGTGATGATCTGGAAGTGAAATCTGTGTTCCTTTGCATGGTGTTTTGTTTACAATTCAGCCTCTCAAAAAAATGCAGGTCAACCCTTGACAAGAACTTCACCGTAAAAAGTCATCTTTGACGGTATTTTAGATTAACATATGATTTGTATTGATTGTCACACAGTAGAAAGTTAAGTACTGAGAAACAAATGTAGAGACCATATAGTAAAATTGTGTTCTATGGCCTGTCAGTACTGCATGTGAGTAACGTTTAAACTGATATAAAATCTTTATTATTAATGACATACACCTGAAATTTTAATGTTATGTATATTAACTTTAAAAATATAAAAATGAAATCAAAAATAAAACAAAATTTATTTTTAAAAATTTAAATGAAATTTAAAAAAAACTTAAAAAATACAATTTTTCCACCAAGTATACACATGTATAATATTTATTGGGTAATGATATTAAATGATATCAGCATGTATATATTCCTACACCATATACAAGCTCAAATGATGGATATTTGTCATATTTTATCAGAGAAAATATTTTTGTTAGTCAAAATGAGACCCTTATTTAAAATACATGAAGACAAAATTCTATTTTGCTTTGCTTAGGTCACTGAAACTATTTATTTGGGGTCAAAACAGTTAATCTATGTGTTTATGATGGGATGACTTCCTGAGTAACATATCTGCTTGTATAGCTATCAGTAATTGTTTATAAACATAGTTATAGGGTATTTAGTGAGAGGACAGAGATGAAGACTTTATACTAGAAACTGCTCAAGTTCTCTACAAAATCATATTAAGCTGTCAGAGAATGAAATACAGGTCTGAGGGGTAAAATATACTTTACACAGGTATATTTACCATTGCATGTAAGAAAACAGCAAAATGATGTAAGTTGAACACAGAATCATTCCATTTTATTGTTCAGTTTCTTTAAGTTGATTGATATAGTGTGGCATTGTGGCCCAGATGATATTATGGGAATTCTCATGATCCATTTTGCTTTATGCATTTTTAATTACTAAAAATATTTGTTAATCTGACACTTTTAAGATAACATAAGAAATATTCAAACAGATTATTTGAATTTAACTTTCTACAACTGATAGTAACATGGTTACATAGCTGACATGAACAAATATGCATATATTTTGGAATGTTTGGAATCAAAAGTTGACATTGATAGGCTGACATAGTACCTATAGTAAATCTGTAAGGCTCAGTTCTAGCACTGGGGCATCATGCCGCAGACATGTAGCATGATGTCCCACCCAGTCACATTATCCTGACACAAGGCCAACCAGTCCTCTTAATGCTGAGCGCCAAGCGAGGTAGCTGTTAGTACCATTTTTGTAAGTCTTTGGTATGACTCAACCGGGGATCGAACCCACAACCTCCTGCATCCAAGGCGGATGCTCTATCAACTAGGCCACTGAATTGGTCTATTCCAAATTGATGTTTCTGTCCAATAATATTACTGATGAGCACTTTGTATTTCCAGTGAATATTAATCTCGATAAATAATTCTACCTGGTGCCTGGGCTGAATAACACTTTTTTAATTTTATGAAAGAACAATTTTGGTTGAACAAGAACTAGAAGAGACCTGAGTGTTTCTTATCCCAGAGTCTGTAATTGCTTTCTAGGGCTCTGCATATATAATGCAAAGACAAATTTTAGTACAATGAGCAATTAAAATACTTAAGAGGCCATAGCAAAAATATGATGGGATGAGCATCTCTTTCTGTTGCTCTTGGCAGAAAACAAATGCCATGTATCAATTGGTCATAAAATGGTAGACCATTCAACTTTATGTTAAGCTTTTCCTGAAAACTGATGCCAACCCATTCTTTATAATTTGTTTATCATTATCTCTATCTCTAATTTCCGACATGACATTTGTCTATCTGATGGCCTGACCTAATCACAGCTCCATCCCATGCATTAGTTAGTTCCTAGAGATATAGTCCTCATTAGAATATTTTCAAGTGTTTGATCTTGCCTTGGGGAAATTTTAAAAATGGTCATGTATACACAAGGGTTCTATTCTGACAGGGATTAATACTAAAAAAGTGAGCATTCTGAAGGATTTAATGCCATGGGTCTAAAGAGGACTTATCTTACCATCTGCATACCAAGGTCAATCAAAATAAATTTATTAATTAGTAGTGAGTGTCAGATTGTTAGAAAGGATTTGAGGGTGAAAACTTCTGTATGAAATATAGCTTAACCTGGCTGGTCTCCACTACCAGTCATGTCAGAAAAAAGCAGAGATCTACTCGTTGGTCTCAATCAAAAACATGAGCATGAAAGTACATGTCAGCCTCTGACAATTCTCCATGTTCCAAATAGTAAACCGATTTATTAAGTGATAGTGATTTTTAAAAAGATATAGATTCTATCTGAGAACATGGTTAGTCCGAGTTTCCTCTGATTCTTACCATCCCAATTTTGATCACTTGACTTCATGCTGGGGTGTAAGGACTCAGCATAAATATCCAAAAATAAAAAATGGGGTGGCAAGGGTGAAAGAAAACTCGGACTACGAACAAGATGTAAGGTCATAATTGGAAACAGTGACACTAATAGCTGTATTTTTAAATTAGTGTACTCGTTAGCGATCCCAAAATTTTCACGAAAGCAACTGTTGGTTCAGAATTAGTAACTTATGGTCGAGCTATGTATAGAAGTACACAATCGGTAAATAAATTTTCGATCTTGTTTAACATTATATGAATGTAAAAAATATTTTCAACTACCACCATTCCTAATTGTAATTCTGAACCTAAAAAAAAACGAGGTCTAGTTTAATAAAAACAACTGGTCATACCTTTTGCTGTGAATAGAAACTTATGAAAAATGAACTGTTATAGTCTATTATTGTTGTTTGGCACGCGTCTATTTTTCCCGCGTTATGTCGTAATCACCTGTAGTGGCAAGAGTGGTAGAAAATAATATTTTGGTGATGCAATCTAGCTGATTTTATTTAAATTTTGTGGCAAAATCTAAATAGTTTTTAAGTTTATTCAATATTTAACCCCAAAAATACTGTTAAGTCTTTAAACTTGCGATTTCGGTTTGATTCTGATATATTGTTTATCTTGCCTTACAAATAAACTGGTTCCCGGACATTATTTCAATACTATTTAGATGGGTACAAAAGAACAGGGCCTCAGTGTAGTCAGTGATTACACAGTGGGCAATCGGAACATTATCTTGGCATAGGGACACAAATTGGCCATAGAACACAATTAATTTTACTATATAGTCTCTACATTTGTTTCCATATGGTTGAAAACGGATAATAAATCGTTTTAGATAGCTCAGTTTTGCTATCCCATTGTTGGCGTATTTTTTTTCTTCAAATTGTTTTTTTTTTTTTAAATCTAGACCTATTCAATACCTGGATGCTGGATCGTGCAAATTTAACATTATAAATCCAAATGGAATAGCTTGTGCTTGATCAAAGAAGTTTTTAAAATTTAATCGGACCCATTGTAATAGATTTTTCTCTGTGCATTTATCTTTTCCGTTAAATACAACTAAAATATTGCAGTTGTCTCTGATTATCTTGGGTATATGTGTATATCGTTGAGTGACGTATAAAACGTCTGTATTTTTGTGTATACCTTTGGAAAAAAAATCTTGGATATGTTTATCCATCATCACGTCGTCATATACTGCTAAATTATTAGTAAATCTATTTAGGTCATCGATTGACGGTGCTTCATTAATATCTGTGATAAAATCAATAATATCATTATCGTCACCTTCTTCATTAATTGATTTTACTTGCTCATTAAAATCCATGAGTTCATTGTAACAGTTGATCATCTGCAGTGGGTGCTACTAAATACAGTTTTCTCCATCTCAACATCTCAACCATCTCATTATCAAATTTAATAATAGTTGTGTTTTATCGGATCAAGATGGACCTATTACAATCATCCTTATAGAATTTGAGAAGTCAATTATATATATATATATATATATATATATATATATATATATATATATATATATATATATATATATATATATATATATATATATATATATATATATATGTAGGGTACCCACAATCACCACAGGATTAACAACAATAACAACAAAAAATAAACGACGTGTATTAACAGGTAAATGTGTAAAATGTGGCACACAAAAATATAAATTTATCTCCCTGACTAAGTCAGGGACAAAGATCGGTGGAGATATCGCCGCTTCATTAAGGACATTGCCGGGAGTTCATTGGGCAAAATACGCCGGTAAGAAACACATTCATGAATAAAATTATTGTCGTCCTAGAACTCGACTTGATATCTTACTTGATGATCAAGTCAACCTAGACCTGGAGAACATCAAATACAAATTCATAGTAAATGTAGTCTACCCACAATCACCACAGGATTAACAACAAAAACAACAAAATTAAACGACGTGCATTAACAGGTAAAAGTATAAAATGTGGCATACAAAAATATAAATTCATCTCCCTAAGTCAGGTAAATGTGTAAAATGTGGCATACAAAAATATAAATTTATCTCCCTAAATCAGGTAAATGTGTAAAATGTGGCATACAAAAATATAAATTTATCTCCCTGACTAAGTCAGGGACAAATATAGGTGGAGATATCGCCGCTTCATTAAGGACCATGCAGGGAGTTCATTGGGCTAAATACGTCTGTGAGAAACACATTCATGGATAAAATTATTGTCGTCCGGGAACTCGACTTGATATCTTACAAGTCAACCAAGACCTGGAGAACATCAAATACAAAAGATTGATCTCTTTCAACTTTAAATTAATCCACATAATAATCGCTACTAATGATTTTTTTGAAAAGAAATAACTTAATGGACGACAAAAAATGTAGATGTTGTAAAAGAGAGAATGAAAGTATTGAACATTTCTTCTATGATTGCAATATTACTTCACAGTTCTGGTACAGTTTCATTGAACACTTTGCACCTTCTTGCCCAAATATTGTACATTTGTTTAAAAAAAGAAACACTTTTACAAAGTGAACAAATGGACAGTTCGTGTAATTTCTTGCTTTTTTTGGCACAATATTACATTTACACTTGCAGATTCAATATGAAAAATCTTTTCATTTATGCTTTTAAGCAGATAGTTGTAATGTATAAGAATGTTGAAAAATATGCTGCTAAGGTAAACAAAAAGAGGACCAATTTCTTAAAAATGGACATCAACAGATGAATAGGTAATTTGTATCTGAATGGATGGTAAATAGGAGCAAAACACTATTTTCAAAATCCTGTGTCACCTACATGTATTTGTCTAGTTACATTGAGTAGGCTATCTAAAGAGATTGTGTGCATGGCAGATTCAGATGATCCATGTGTGCATGAGTGTTTGTGTGTGTGTTTTGTCTTTTTTTCGTTTTCTTTTAATATACATTATATTTACTAGCCCTAGCTTATCTGGAATCAAGAAATATTTGATTGTAAGGTGACCTTGGGATGGTTCTCCGACCCAATGGTCACCCTATTACGGGGATAATAAAAAAAGATTGATCAAGCATGTCATGTTCATAATGTTGCTTACAAAAGTAAGATGTGAAATTGATTCATTCGATAAATGCTATACCTAATAAATCGCGCAGAGAACAACTCTAGTAAAATCTGCTATGAAAGTTAAAATAGTGATAGGGGCTGGTAATTAATTATATAACTATTATAATGGAATCTTTTTATTATAACCCAAGAGGATATTGGAGAGGCAAAGCAGCGATAACTAAACTAACTGAAGCAGCAAAAGTCTCACATTCTGTTGTTGCAAATTGGTTAGCACGACAGGTATTATGACAACATTTATCTACTACCACCTAAAACAATTCAATACGCAGTTTTATGTCAGCATCCCTAATGAAGTTCATCAAACAGATATTTCGTTTTTACCTCATACCTTCATGATGCTATTAAAACACGTGGATGAAAATCACGCACGTACAAGTACGCATTGACTGTCGTTGAAGTTGCAAGGAGATATAAAGAAGCTGAACCATTATCAACAAAGGAAGCTGAACCATTATCAACAAAGACAGCATCTGAAGTGAACTGCGCTTGAACGAATTTATCAACGTGGTGGTCTAAAATGACCACAGCTATTACAGGTTGATCATGGTAAATAATTTCTTGGCGCAGTATTATCGTTGATGAAAAAAAATAACGTTAAAAGCAGACGAGGACATAATGAAATTTATCGTGATGAGGTAATCCTTGAAGGATTTAATCAAGCACTTGCTGAGCGGTTATTTGGATATCAATACGCAAAGGAAATATCTACTGTCTTTAATTCAGGTGAGAGATCTCGTGAATTGGTTACGAGGTTACCAAGTGTGATATCTTCATTAAATAATGAAATTACTCGTTCAACTTCTATGAAACCTTCTAATGCTATCACAAAAATATATACCAATACAACACCGTGAATCTTCATCTCAACCAGTATTAGGTAATGCAACTGTGAGATATTTTTACGAACCTGGTGAACTTGAAGGTGGTAAAAACGGGGCAACTGATCCATATTTGACTACACATACAATATCTAGCATGGTTATATCAATTGGAAGACATGCATCTACAGACTAGATTCTACAGCGCCTCAGCGTGAATTTGTGCGTGAACAATTACAATTAATTCCTGAGGACTTACGATTACCACCACATTCACTTGTGTAAACGAGCACCTCTAGGTCGATTACATTCAAGACACATTAGCATTACATTTGCACGTGTATGACCAAGATCACTATTAATTCTGTGTACGGTAAATTGTCTTGGATTATTATTAGAATATTGCCATAACATTGTGCTGCAGATTGCACAATGATTATTATGTAGTTGTTTTAGTGTTATAAAAAATTGAGTATCAATATTAAAGTCACGCTTATTCTTTTGTTACATTGCTTATAACCCGTTAATTTTTTTTATGACAGCAGCAGGGTCGTTAGTGTTTTCTTCAGGTTTCACGTAATCTATAATATTCATATTTAGTTGAGATTTTTTTTTGTCTGGCACAAGATACTGCAAGATAGACTAAATTTGACCATTCGATCCTATCATCTACAATCCAGATATTGGTGTCAGAGATAGTCAATCCTTCTGACAAATGAATCGTTATTGCGTATCCTAAGGTCCACGGCGATTTATCCATGTTCATTGCACTCTTAACAACATCAACATCAACCAAAATAATATCGTTCAGTACAAGATTTTGTACTCCATCACCATAAATTTCAACTTCATTGTGTCGTCGAGTATCTGCTGGATGATAACATAATGGTACAGGTAGATTTGAAAACTTTTCTTCATGTAACGTAAATACTTTTTCTTGTAGTTCGTCACGAACTATCATTTTACTTGCGAGAATCAAATCAGCAGGCCCCATAAATTAAAAAACATCGTTCATAGTAGTTTCTGGAATCACTTTACGCATTATTTCACATTGCATTTTATCTGGCTGTAGTCTGATTATTCTTTAAAATTCTTCCAACGGTTCATCAATAGCTCCATGGTCATCATTTATTTCGTCATAATAATCTATACTATACTTCAGCCATTGATGAGGAGACTGTCCAAGAAAGGGTGTTGGTTAACTATGATCGTAATACATTATCACAGCTGTATTCTTTTTAAATAACCAGTCAAGAAATGTTTTTATTATTTCTAACGACACTGTTTACCTCGTCCCATATAATATACTTAGGTATATATTTTTCACCCATTCGTTCATGAGCTCATGTGTCCCCGCACCATCTAAAGAAACTGGTATGTACAAGAATTTATTTCTCGTTCTTTTATTTCTCTGGCAAGTTTAAGTGTTGGTGTCGAAACAATTATATATTCATTAAAAATTTAATCTCACGAGGCGTTTTACCTGAACCACCACATCCATTAAGATAAACAGTATTATGTCTGGCCACATGATCATATACAGATGGTGCAGATGACTTTTGATATTTTATTATTATTTCCGTAATATATTTCCTTAATTTCAACGTTGGAAGATTCAGAATGACTGAGTATACTTTCTTGTTTTATCCTTCATGTTCCCCTTTGAGCAATACCGAGTAGGGGTTTTACAAAATCCCTATATTTTTTATTTATATGAAATGAAACCGTAGCAACTCTGACAGTATAACGAAGAAATCTATTTATCATCGACAATTGATTTATGGAACATAAGCTAGCATCGAAGATCTTAAAGAGTAAACTACGATGAGTCGCCATCAATACTGCTCATAATCGTACCTAGTTTGGTTCCATCTGATAAACAAGCATTACATCGGCTCATATATGTTTTTCTCCTTTGTATCAGCGATTATAAAATTTAGTTCAGTATCGTCCATAATAAGTCTTGTACAGTGTCGTTTATAATCGTATGAACTACCTTGAGTAAACTTACCGATTATCTTTCTACCAAGATCTTTTGCGCGTTTTTCATCGAGCTCGTCCCTGCATTTATCTATATTATTAGTAATTTTAATAATGTCATCTTCATTGAGATTAGGACATTCTTTCCTGGCATCATCGATATAAAATCTATCCGGTTTTGGTAACCAAACTTATTTTTGTGGACTATACGATATAATTGCTACATTTAATCTAAACGATATTAAAATTCCAACATCAAACATATATCTCAATAGTACTATTGGAACCAAACATTTGTCTCAAACATGTCTTCCAAACCAAGCATAAGTAATCGGATGGAGATCTTCTGTAAACTCGAATGATTCTATATAGGCAAATCCGGTTAAGTCAAAATCTGATAAGGGACCGTTTATCGCAACTCTGGTCATCTCATGTGGTGGATATCCAAATGTCTTAAAGTATTTAGAACATTCTCCATGTACAAGAAAACTCCCAGGATAAAATGCTTACATATCAACTGAGATAACGTCCTTATAATCTTATTTATTATTCCATAATACACCCTAACCATAAAACACTCTAACCATATTCTATATAACTTTTCTGGACATTTTCACGAAATTTTGATCGTGCCGTTTTCAACGTATTTTAATCCTGAGCAAAGTGAGCCGTAACTTATGGTAAGGTAAAACAATTATTAAGTAACTGTCTAACTTTGACATCGTCAAAAGTATATTTCAGTGCAAGATGTTCCATTTCTTCATGAAGACATTCTGTACGATAAATATCACCTTTAGGCCGTACTGATATTCTGATCATGATACTCATATTCTGAACTTTGAAATAACTAGACACAAGTTCACTTTTACTGATATTTTTGATAAAATCAAATATACGACCATTATAAAAGTTAACCATCCTGTCTGGTTGAAACATTGTTACAGCATTAGTCCATGCAGGTGCGTTATGATCAATGATTGTTATAGGGTTTCCATTTTTTAAAATACATATTTTGATTGTTATAATCTCTCTCAGGTTAGTATTTTTACTGTTATTGGAAATCTTGATAACTTTTTCTAGATCAGCAACATCTTTAACAGGTGCTCTATTATGTTTAACTGCTTCCTCCCATGTATTTATCATTTACGTCGTTAATCTGTTAAAACATGACCACGTATCGCATTTGTGAAATGTTCTGTAACACGCTTAGCTACACTGTTTATTCTTAACTCTGACAGTCTGCTCGGTTTGTGATTCTTAACGCTAGGTTTATCCTGAAGCGGATATATTGCATATACAGCCGCAGTCACAAAATATGCGTGTTTATAATACGGTTTATCAATACCAGTCAGTATTCCGGGTTTGGATTTGTTATTCAAGAGAACAATATAATTTCACGACTGTATATGAACTTGGTCACACTTAACAAGAATAATCTATGTATCGTCAGCTGTCCTTACAATAATTCTTTTAAAATAAAATAATTTTGATTATTAAGGTGATAATATATCCAATTTTATAAGTAAGACAAATATTCAAATTGAATTTTTGTATATGTATAATGATTCAGACAAGGAATTGATATGTCTGGCATGAAATCGGAGATATCTTTTATTGTAATAAACCATGTGTAAACAAATACTGGGAAAATTGTATGTAGAGCAAAGAAAAGGGAAATACAGAACTAAAACTATGTATTTAGTGTGGTATTGGAGTCAGAGCAAAAACTCAATTAAACATAAAATGCGGCGGAAAAGATAAAGAGAACAGAAACAATACTACGACAAAATATCTTGACATTGTCAGGTAAATCTTCTGTAAAAACCGCAATGGAATATCTGACCTTAATTCGAAATGATAATTGTGTCAAATAATATTATTATATAAATGGAGCTAAAAGAATTTGTAGCACATTCAATATATTAAATTTCGAAGCATCTCGTGATGGTGTGATCAGGAAGATTAAAAAAAACAGTCTGTAGTCTTGATAAATTTGGTTGTTTTAGATTTAATATTTACAGAAAAGAAAATATTTTTCACATAGATTCATATACTAGTGTTATTTTGGAGTCGTTAAAGATGGACTTGTGGTTGAACACTTTGATGGGAATTCCAAAAAAAAATATTTATCGAACCTGCAAGTTACTACATAGCCAGAAATTCCAGACGTGGAAATGCAGGAAGGTGTAAAGTATTCGGAAATACATCTATTAAAGCCATACATGCAGAAAAATGCCAAGAGATAACTTTCACATATATTCAAATATTTTGGTATACATCCACTATGTCGAATATAAAACATACAAATATGCACATTCAATATAATACGATCATCCGATAAAATTTGAATACGTCAAATAACTGTGTACTCCTAACTCAAAACAATAAATTAATAATTTTTTACTGTGTATAGTTCAACTCTGTCAATTTGATCAAAGTTTTTGTTTAGCCAAAGCAATAAGTCAACCTTCACTGTCGCTTCTCTCAGTGTCACTTTCATTTTGACAGAATAACCCCCCCCCCAATCTTTTCCAATTACATTGTACGGTTGTTCCATAATCTCTTTTCTTTCGTACTCGCGAGACAATTCATTTCTAATATTTTTGATTGAAGGTGCAAAAGGTACAGATAATTTTAACTGTGTATCTTTTACCATTGCCAAGGATTCTAACATAGAATTATAAATTGATTTCATGAATTTATAATTGTAAGGTAATGTGCATTTATTTTCAAATTTTCCTTATTGTAATGATTCAAAATCGCATGTAATTTTTGAGGATGAAGATTATCAGATATATTTATTCCCTCATGCTTGAATTTTGTTAAATAGCAGAAATTATCATTTTAATGTTTTCATAGTTCATTATATATATATATATATATATATATATATATATATATATATATATATATATATATATATATATCTGTATCTATATCTATATCTCTATATATATATATACATACTTATATATATTTATATATACATATATACAGATATATATATTGATATATATTTATATATATATATATATATATATATATATATATATATATATATATATATATATATATATATATAATAAGAATAATAAGAATAATTGACATTTTTGTGTGTTGGATGTCGTAGTAGTTATTGATCTTCAGAATGCATTTATTGCGTGTGTCTATGATTTAATTTTTTCGTTTTTAATATACAAACGTCGATATATTTTAATCGTTTTATACACACAAATGGTGATATATTGTAATAAAATTATAAATTTCTAGATTCATGTGTAAAATCATATATGTAATGCTCTCGTGTTAGTGTTAACCATATGATAATTTATTTAGTGTTTGTATGTAACCAAAGTTTGTAGTTCAGTGCATGGATGTTGGATTTAGTACTAAAGGTCCGTGGTTCAATTCCTATGGACGGCATATATCCGTGGGTATGATTCTGGATTACCTCTTTTAAGGTTGGGGAGCATCGCGCCATAAGGTTTCATATAATCCTGATTAACTTAAAAGACGTGGTGAGTGCGTTTTGCACTTACCCCGGAGTTTGATTTGGTGAGGTTTATATGAAACCGCAATAAATGGTGCCCTCTAAAATAACCAGTAACATGCCTGAGCTTTCTACTTTATTGCAGGGCCCAAAAAAAGACATTCAGAAAGAATGTCATACAAAAGAAACAGAACATGGGTTACCAAACACGGTCATAAGAAAGACATAGCGAGAAACGACCCCATGAAAGATACAAATGCTATTAAGGAGCCCTAGTGATGGATAACCACATAGGATACTAGTAATTATTTTTGAGATTTTTACTACTACTACTACTAATACTACTACTACTACTACTACTACCACTACTACTACTACTACTAATAATAATAATAATAATAATAATAATAATAATAATTCTATAAGTCACTGAACATATGTTGAAAGATCAAAAATCAAATGTCAAGGTCGAGGTAAAAAATAAAGGTCAATGTCTAAGGTAAAGGTCAATGTCAAATTAAAACGTTGTTGAGACATTCTGGTGAGACTTTGAAATATCTGCTTGATAATTAGTATCCACCGCATCGGATATTAGATTAAGTGCAATTGTTGAAGTTGGTCATTGATATGTTCGATTTCATAACTGCCAGTTGGAATACTAACTACTTGCCAATACGGAGTTCCATCAGCCTTATTCTTAGTTGCGACTACTAATGAATTATTTGGTTGTAGTCCACCAAATGGTTTTCGTCTAATATTTGTCCAGCTATAATAAATTTATTATGGTGCTAATGCTATTTCTTTTACAGGAATTGCGATTGGAAAGTTAACGCTAAACTCAGGATTGGTCGAACTTAATGAAATCATTGTAGCTTTTGACAGAGTTGTATTAGTGACGATCTGTTGTAATAATTCTCTCAACTCAATCACCGAACGATGTTCGGACGGTGACATTATTATTATTATTGTTATTTAATTCTCCATTTTTTATATTGGTTATTGTTATCAGAATCGCTAGCGATTCTAGCGATTCTGAATGCTACATCATAGGTTTTTATTATCGTTGCGAATTCCTCATCAGATATTTTACCATCACAGAGATATGAGGAAATACGCGTAGATAATTTAGAATAGGATGCTGTTGCTGTGTGTAATTTTATCATATACTCACGGAATGTATCATTTGTACATATATCTATCTTTTTAGCGATAATTCTGAGAATACATGCGATAGTCGTTGAAGTTGAAACAATAATTGATATAACTGCAGGCGCTGTCATTGTTGTCGTTGGTAATTATAATCCTGCTTCAGCAATAATAGCAGAAACTGAGTAAACATCTATACCAATGACAACCATGCGTCTGCGGTATTTTATTCTTTTACTGTATAATTGTAAATGATAATTTTTAGTTCTGTCTGACATTCACATACTTGATTATATCTTGGACGTTGAACGTCGATAAGTGACTGTCACCAGTGTCACTAAGGTTTGATTCATTATAGTTAATGACGTTAAGTAATTAATTGAGGCGTTTCGGCCACGAATTCCAGACACCATCAGTATGACGCTGCGGTTAATTTGTTATGGAATAAATATAAATACTTTATCATCTTTATTTAATAATATAGATACAACTTCAGAGAAATCATCTGTTGACTGACGCCACAGAAAGGTGATAAATATACGAAATTTTGCACCACTAAATACTGAGAGTCCATATACATCTGTGTATGTTTCATAGTGTTATTTTGTGGTGTCCACCTCGCTGATGTTGATGCTACTGTGTATAACACATTGATAATCTGCTTGTGAGGAATTTTAATCAGATTAGATTAGGTTTTCAAACGATATGAGGAATTCCACTGTCGATATCGTTGATTGTTGTGTTTGTATTAGTGAGTTGTATGTCAACAGTTGGTAGATTTCACAAAATTCATTTATGGTTCTGTTTACGTTTCTGCGAAAATTTAAAAACGTGCCTATGTCTTTGGTAAAATCATTTTTGAATGTAGTAATTTCATTGTTGATCGTTGTTAACGAAGTTGTTACTGAAATTTCCTTATCATCGACGATTTTTTTTGGTAGCAGCATCAAAATCAGATTCTGGAGTTCTGAGATTATTAATGCCCTTATTGTATACGTTGAGAAATGCACGCATTGTACCACTGTTGGGTTATACGTACTTAGATTCTTGATCGTCGACATATTTTGTTTGTTAGAGTCCGTATCTGCGCCTGGGGTTCCAAGGCCTGTAATTTTTGTTTTGATTCATAATAATGTTTCCCGTGAATAAATCCACAACCTTCTTGATATAAACGTTGACTGATTTACAGGAATCCTGCATTTTACCCTGATCAGTAAAAGGTACGATATTATCAACAACTGCGGTTGGAATTCATATGAGTACATCTGGCAGTTTTATATTACTCGTCTTTAATCGTCTTTTGTTTATCCCGAAAAACAAATACTTCATTTTGATCCACGTTTGTAATATTTAATAAATCGTCATTTCTGAGGTGATCAAGAGTTGCATATTTAGATGAATCACCTTGCTGCTGAGTTTTACCACGAGCAGATCTTTTGTAAATATCTACCATTATATTTATCAATGTTTGCTTAAATGTGAGACTGTTGTATATTCATGCAAGACATTATGAAGTATGTTGTATTGATTTTGATATAGCATCAAGTACATTAAGTACTTAACTACTAAATATTAGTGGATCAGTTAATATTTGTATTGATGGATCAGTTAATGTTCGTGTTGGTAATATTGAATACCTGATTGGCGTTTTTTGCATGCACCGACCATACTGTAAAATTGCTTTAGTGGTGCTAATCCAAATGAATCGAAATAAGTAATTCCACGTGGATCAATTGCATACGCAACCCATGTGTGCCTGATCCAGAGTTTTTTTTGATGTTACTAATACTGGTTTGAATATTGTTTGGTTGTTTTGGTAATTGATCACACATGAAAACACCTCTGAAATCTTTTAGTTTTAGTTTTTTTTATCATCATCGAATAAATCAAAATTAGATAGGCGATATCAGTAAACTGTCTTGTCCCGGGAAGACTTAGACCTTTTCCGTACTATGAATATTGGGTCCCTGGTAATTTGAGACCTCTTCGCATTTTTGGGATGTTCTTATTCCCTGTCCGGTTTCTTTCTTTAATGCCATTTCAACATGGGTTCCAAAAGCACCAAATGCAGATGGTTTTTGCTACAAATGTGGTTGCAGCATCTATTAAAGTGTAGTATAGCAGCGGAAGAATAAATATATAGCCCTATTATATAGGTTTCTTTGACAGAATCTGCAGATAGATTGAGTCTCACACCCTTATCTGATTTTTTGGCTTCATTGAATTGACACTCAGTCAACAATAGTTTGTACCGGTCATCTGTTCTTTCGTTAGCGATATTTTTTTTCACAGTTATTTCTTGATGCTGTTTGAATCCTTTTTTAATCTGACCTGGGGTCAGACTGACACTGACGTGTTTATAATGATCGCAGATGATCTAATGACATGTTTTCTACTGGAGCATCAACTACTCGCATCCCTCCATCAGCACCTATAATTACCGTCGTTTTATTGCTAAGCATAACAGCAATTAATATAACAGCAATTACTCTTTAATCAGGAATAAATACAATATTTCTATTAACATTAGCTCGAAAGTGTATACCAACTGTCTTTATAGATCCAAATGTTATAGTGAAAAGTAAAGATCCGATACAATATTATAAAGTCCAATTGTGATATTTGTAAACCAGTATCAACATTTTGATCATGTCCCATAAACGTCATTAAACGATGATACGCACGTGCTACATGATTTTGATCGAAATTCAGTAATACATTCTCAGATGGTTCTTGATGTCCATTTATCCTTAATGAAAGCTCAGTAACACAGTTTATCAAATAACAATATTTTCCTGATTATTTATTCGTGCAGCATTCTGAAATGCAATAAATATATGTCGTTTTGTAGAAACACCTTGATGTGACACCATCTGCCACTTGAATTGCCATCAACAGAACTTTGCGTAGCCTATGTGGTCATTGTCAACCATGATAATGTTGATTTACCACCATGATCCATAAAAGATATTAATCTTTTTCCTTCCGCGATAGATGGAGTCATCTGCGTCTACAATTAAAGTTTGGTTAATACTACTTTTAACAGCATCAACGCCAGTAGCTCGCCATATTGCATCATTATCTGTAGTCTTTCGTACGAGTAGAACGGTGTGTTTAGATTCATAGATAGCTTTTCTGTTATCTCTACAGAATCCAAAAATATGAGAGTGGAATCATTCATGAAAACATTTCATCATCATTGAGCATTTATCGACGAGCCGCAAACCCTTTATTGCATTTAATTTTACGTTTCTTTTTTAGGTTGATTGGTTGTGTCCTTCGCAAACATCATTGGTAGACTTGCTCATCTTGAATAATCGTCTCTGTACCTCGCATGAACCAATGTTGCTGTAGCAACATCATGTATGTAGCGATGTCAAATAATATCATAATACCATTATTAACGAAGCCACCTCGATCAGCAATTCCATATGCAGTATTATCTGCTTTTAAACGTCTATCTTTAACTTTAATAAACGCCTCATAGGCTAAGAAATAACTACTTTGATCTTGAACCTAAAGTTCAATTTTTCAACGCTGATCTGAAATTCGCGCGTCATAATACTATTGATAAGCACGCACATACTCATCATTGAGTACTTGTACATCTATGTCAAATACGGGATCAGATACATGTCTGAAATTAAGACCACTTCCTGCTATCAGACTAGTTGTTATATTTGTTTCTTTTCTGATAATGGTTCATCAGCCAACTCTGCTAGTTTTTGATTAGCAGCTTTGTTTCATTTTGTGTTTTGTTGTTTTACATAGATCCGCCTGCGTCTCAATAAATAAACAGCAGAGCTCGTGTCCGTGTGACTTCATTGTATGGTCCCCACGTAGGGGCATTCAGAAAGAATGTCCGCTGGACCAAAACGTCTCGATAACTTGCCTGTGGACCATAAGAAAGGTCTTAACCATGAAGTGTGCCCATGGACCATAAGGGAGGACTTTACAAAAATGGTAAAATGGTCTCTTAGGATATTATTAGTAAGGACTTTACCGGCAGAAGGGACCCCAGTGGAATGTCAGACCAAATGTCATCATGCTGATTTGTTCACTTTTATTTGAATCAATATCATTTTATCTGATTCTAAAATATTTTATTTTTATCCAGACTTTTTTTTTGAAACAAATAATTTATAATATACAATATAATGAATCATGAAAACATCACATCAGTTTCTACTGCTATTAAGAAATTACAACACAGCTGCGTGAAAATGTTTGAACGATTAGATCCAGAGAAGATAATAAACAACTTTGATTCATTACAATTTCGAAGATCAGAAATAGGTATACACTGACCTCCGATTATAGATTATTAAAGTTGATCTAGCCGGCAATGTTACAATCGCTAGAAGCAAATTTATTGTACCGTTATCATGGTCCATCAAGCTAGTTAGGGCAGTATTACCTCACTAATACGAAACGAAGCGACTCGTGCACGATCTTTATGTAACAACTGAAAGATGTCATGGCGATGACGGACTTAATGACTGGAGGGACCTCCGCTGTAAATGAGTAGCGAATGTATTCTTGTTCAGCAATTCCACTACAAATACGTTATCTACCAGTGCCAACTAATAATTGACGTCAACGACGTCACATACTAGATTGACAGTTCATCGAGGAGATGTTGACATGTCACATGAAACATGGCGGCCATCTGTTGTGAGCATTATTATTGTGTCAGGATATTCGATGGTGGGTTTAGTTTTCTCCACGACTTAAGGAACGCGGAAAACAAATCTGCTGAATTCAATTTTAGGGATAACATCATCCTGACTGTCTTCTAAAGATTTTTTCTAATACTGAAACGTGCAAACAATTGATCACAACCATATATTTTAATAATACCTTTTCAGCAAATTTAGCGTTTACATCTACTACATTTGTCATTTGTGTATAGTCATATTACTGCGTTTACATGCTTAATTGAATTGATAATTTTTTTTAACGTTGTCACTGAATTTTTTTGTTAAATCAATAATTAAATTATTCACGTGTTCACAAATTCTATTAAAGTCATTCTTGATTGGACCAAATAACAGTAGGTCTAGCGCCAACACCAGAAAAACTTGAGCCTATAAATTTTATCTGATAAACATCTGGTAATTAACTATTTTTTGCTAGTCCATGATAAAATATTCATCAACTGTTACGTAACGGCTCGTTCTATGTAACAAAAGAAAGAGTGAACGCAACAAGCTTTATAAATTTTAACAATGATACAATTTATTTTATTAGAACACAAAATAATGTAAATTATTTAAAACAAGACTTACAGTTTACAGGAATGATCCAAATTTTGTTCAAAAACAATAAAAAAAATATATGTCCTGTAAAGAGTTCTAAACACAGTCTGAAAGTATGATGTTCCGGTCCAAAATGGCGGTTGACCACGTCAGACGAAGGCTAACAGCAAATTCCAGAATTTTCACAATAAACAATGTATGTGTTGTCCCGTTACAATAATAGGGAGAAAATATCCAAATACGTAATGTTATTCGCAAGGAACATTATAAAGACGAAGTGAAAAATAGTTCCTCTAACACGGCATGTTATTTTACGTAGACATAATGACTTCTTTTGGCACAACAAATTTGAAGTTGTATAACAGTCTGTCCGTGACTGTTGACTCTCGAACAAGACAGTCTGTACGTGACTGTGTATGAATTACAAAATCTCAAAGCATATATGGGAAGGCTAATGCGTAGCCTGAACTGCACGCGCAAGAGGAAGTATGCAATGTCCCAATACTTCTAAACATTCAGGAAAGCCTGACCTAGCATCAGCCAATCGCCCTCGTGGCTATTCCTGAATGTTTAATTGCAATGAATTTGCTACCATACACAGCACGTGCTAACACGAGTCACATCTGCGACTCAAGCAAACACTTTGTATCAAAAACGTGTTCGACGACATTAATATAATGAAATAAAATGAATTAAAAAGAGATTTATTCAAAATTGATTTCTTAACACATACTTTAACTCCAGGATCGAAACACAACGTTCCATGCGTATTTATTTCTGTATTTAGGTGTTTTCATAAATGTTTGCTCCGGCGTCAAAAATTCATCTAATCGTTGTTCGGGTGGACCTTCATATGGAGGTGCAATATCTGGCCATCTTAGAACCGTTCTAATCGAACTCTGATAAATATCTACAGCATAATACAGCGATATTTCCACCGCAGATGACAGTGTTGGCTCGTGGATGGTATTAGTTATTGTTGATTCTTTTCTGGTAATTGATTTAATTTTGCGCTGAAATTCTTAATTGATCTTTTCTTTTTGATACTGCCCCTTGGAATACTGACTACTTTCCAATCATGAGTTCAATCGGGTCTGTTTTCATTTGCAAACACCAAAGAATTATTTGGCTTTAGTCCACCAAACAAGACTGACCAAATGTTAGGTCAACTATAATAAACAAGTAATTGTGTTAGGCCTACACTGGTATTGTAGTTGGAAAATTAATACTGAATTTAGGCGAAGTGAAACTCACCGATATCATTGTGGTTCTTACCGGATATGTGTTAATAATGATTTTTTTAAAACAATTCCTGCGATAGCTGATTGAACCATGTCACTGACGATGTCATTATTATACTATTATGGTTCTAAATCATCGACAGTGACTGCGTAACTACCGAATAATTCATTGAAGACCTTTATTCCGATACTGAATTCTTCATCGGATGTCATTTCATCGCTGAGTGATGAAGAAATTAATGATGATAAGATATGTGTTCGTTGCTGTGTGTAGTTCATCATATATTCGTTCAATTTTTCATTCGTGCACGTACTTATCTTCTTCGCGATTATGTTAAATATTCAAGTGATCGAGGATGACGATGGAGCAGTGCTTGTTACAACGATCGACGCCGTCATCGTCAGCGTTGTTAATTCTGCGCCGGTTGCAGCAACTAGCGTAGAAACCGATTAAACGATAATATAAAAAACGGTTGATCCTTTACGATATTTCTATTTTTGCTGTATAATTATCGATGATGGTTTTTAATTTATTTTGCCATGTCGTTACTTAATATTATCTATGTTTGTAAGCGTTGATAGCACTCTTGTCATCGACAACAGAGGTGTTTCAGCTACAAATTCTGTACACAAACAGTAAGACGCTGTACTGATTTTTTATCAGATAGGTCCAGTACAAATTCGGCGTCTTAATTTAACACTACAGACGCGGTTCCAGAAAAAAGCATCAGTTGAATGACGCAATGGAAATGTAATAAATATCTTGAATTTTTCAGAGCTGAACACGTACATGCCATGTACCTCTGAGGTATGCTTGATAAGAGTTATTTTGCAGTGTCCACGTCAATGATTCGTATAATACTGTGTACACGATAGCGTTAGCTTGTCCGTGAGAAATCTTAATCAAATTGATTTTTTGAACGATATTAGGAATTCCACTTATGATATATAATATCGGTAATCCTCCAAATAATTATTTAATGGTTCTGTTTACTTTTATGCAAAAATTCAGACACAGTTGTACTTGATTAGTAAAATCAGTTTTGAGTGTGGTCATTTCATTACTAATGGTAGCTAATGAAGTTGTCACTGTAATTTCCTTATCTTCGACATATTTCTATGTTGCAGCATCGAGATTATCGGTCGGTTCACATATGTTGATAGTTTTATTATTATTCGTGTTGAGAACACTGTGCATGGTATCACCTAATGTTAACAACCTGTCATTGATAGACACCACAGTAATACTACTAGGAACAAAGTTTGTCTATCATACACATCAATATGACCTTCTCGCAATAATCGACTGCAAATAATAATATCGTTGATGTAAATACTACTTGTCTTCAATTTTCCTTCACGGTTTTGAAATATAACAAGTTCATTTCGATCAACGTTGGCAAGATTGAGCATGTCAGATAATTCATCATTGGTCTGTTGTTACTCGCTTGAGTAAATCTTTGGATGGTACTTGTTGAGGTTTGGTTTTAGAAGACCTTCCGTAAATAACTGTATATTCATATAAAACTTTATGAGGTGCTTTCGTTGATCTTGATACAGCGGGAAGTACCGCTAGTGCTTCACGGCTGCATATTGGTGGATCCGTTATTTTTTGTGTTGGTTGCGGTGAAAACCAGATTGGAATATTTTGAGCTCTGCCAATATCTTTCATAATTTCTTCAGGCGGCGCAAGTCCGTACGAATATAAATAAATAATTCCATGTGGATAAATCGCGTACGCACCTGCGTCAGAACCTTTATCGAGATAAATAATACTAGTTTCGGACAGATTTGGAATATTTAAAAAATTGATCACACATAAAAACACTTCTAAAGTTCTTTATACGCAATCACGCAGCAGCATCGAGTAAATCAAATTCGATAGTTGTAAAATTCAGCGAGTCCCTAGAATCCTTAATAATTTTCTTCAAACGCTGTTTGGTCGAAACCCTGGAAGTTTTGGACCGTGACCTCGTCGTCTTTTTTAATCTTTTCCTGTGGATTTCTTTTGAGTCATTTTAGCAACTGTCCCAACTGAGCCTAACGCAGCAGCTTTTGCAATAGCCGGATATTAATGCTGGGAAAGCTGCGAGAAGTGGAAATTTTATCCGGTTTTAATAACATCTTTGATCTCTCCCTCGGAAAGATTTAATCGTATTCCTTTATTGGCGTGTTTAGCTTGGTTAAATTTCTTACACTGACGCTGTCAACGATAATTTATTTGCACTTGACAAATTTGATCGTGTTTTAATATTTTTGTTCTGCATTGTGATGCTAACGGTGACTGGAATTATTTAATCTGACCTGGGGTCAGACTGACACTAACAAGATGATATAAAATTTATAATATATTTCTGACTTCTAAATACCAATTGAAATCAGAGCTTGCATATTCTCTACGTGAGCATCAAACCCTTCAAGTAACATTGTTTTATCGGATAATATAACGGCAATAGCTCTGTAATTAGGGATATCTACGATTTTTCTGTTTCTGGATCAAACACTATTTTGCCTGACAACGGCGACGATTCAGTGGCATGTCCTCGACAAGTAAACGATTATGAAATAGACGCTGTTGCCTCAACAAAATTGTTTTCATAGTTTTTTTTTTAGACTGACTTAAAGGTAGAAGACTACGCAGGCTTGACAGATCAGCATCTTAGCATTAATGGTAAGTTTTGCTGTTTATAACAGACGAGACTTGTACTCTCCTCCATTCCAATGCGTGTGTCTACCTCCGTGTCAAGTCACATGTCGGTCACTGCAGATCCTCGGACGCAGAACTTGCTGACTAACTAAAATGATAGAAATCGCCCTTTTATCCAGTGCAATTATGTTTTAACACTGAACTTAGTGTTAATGCATGACAAGTCTTATTTCCGACTATGTTAAGCATTAATAATACTGTAACCTCAGAAAGTATTGAGAGTATCTTAAAGTTTTATATTTTATTTCCTTCAGTTTGGCAATCCAGTAGACTGATATAACAGTTTCTTGGCTCCCCCAAACACGCAGCCTTCTAATTTCATCTAAGTGGCCAATTGGCCAATTCAGTTTCAGTGTATGTTTCCTTTGACCTATTCAAAACGACCAAGCTTGATGAAACTTTAAACGGTCTTTTAGTGGAAAATACGGGCACGTAAACTTTTGTCTGGACCAATATTATCCATTCCAGAGCATTTAGAGAATGCCACGTATCTGAGTAAAAAGATGCAATCATTCTGAGACAAATCTAATTACTAAATATTATCACAATATCAATAGGCTACTTAAAATTCTTAGAAACGGGATAAGGACACTAACTAATTAAACCAACCATATTTATAAAAATACATTTTGGTGTCTTTGAACAGTTTAGCACGTTATTAAGGAATAATTTCCTTTGATTGAGAAATAGGTTTGCATAAAAGATACAGGAATTATTACTAAATGCAACCCAGACTTATTTTCCTCTGCTAATATTTGGATCAGTATGATTATGTGAGAATTTACACAAAATCTGATATATTGATCCACACTACATTAAAATATCTGATGCAAGCCACCAAAGGCACACCTTCATCGTTGGATTTAATTTGGATTTCTACTAAAATTTATTCAGAACTTTTATTATTAGGACTTGTATGTGTAATTCTATGATTATTTTGGGATTTAATTTGTGATAAGATAAGTTCCTTTGTTAAAAGTTTTATTATTTTATTATATATTCCAAAGAAATAAACTATTCGTTTAATTTTACAAAGCTTGTTGCTTTTCCTCCTTTTCGGTTAGATATATTAAGCGCATAGAATCGTCACGATTCTTGGGAAGTGTAAAGTAATGCATAATTAGATTTGGAGATTGATTTAAACTTATCGTGTTTTAATAGTTTCGATGTTAATTTCAGACATTCTATCATGCTATAAAGAATTCCTTCCGACTGTGGACATAATGGGCTATATGCAGGAATATACGCTTGTGTATGTTTATAGGTCTGGTTCTGGGTTGGGTCATGACCATAAAGCGTGTGAATTGAATGGCTCTGAATCGGAACATTACCTTATCCAAAGAAGTAAAAGATTTCGAGAAGAATCTTTCATAAATGAAATTATAACTTTTTTTTTCCAGCAAGAACGTTTTTGAAGTTAGCACGAGGAACTTGTTATGTCTGTTTTAATGCTTGGTTTTGTGCAGGGACAAAGTTAATCATGGGGTTTGGGGATATCGATTTTCAATCTGTGAATTATCAGGAATGCACCAAAAACTCTTTCTTAAAAGATGATTAAAATAGAATATATAGATACTTTCTCTGTCTGTTTCTTTCTGAAGCTTTCTCTCCATACCTGTACACGTTCGCGTAAGCTAGCAAAAGTGATTGCACATGCTGCTACTGATGCTGCTGCTGATAATGATTTATATTTATAGGTTACTGCATTTGTATGGGAAAATATGAACGAGGTTTTTGGATGGCTATACTGCACGACCTTGGGAGTACAGTATATCCATCCGAAAAAAATGAGTTCATATTTTACCAATCAAATGCAGTAACCTTAGCAACCTTTATATTATATGCTCATTCTTGTTTCATTACCAAAGACTTAATAATAAAATTTAAAACAAAATGTATTTAATAATAAAATTTATTATTTTATTATTAAAATAATAAAGTTCATAATCGTAGATTCCTTCAATACACAATAATAGTATTCATGCGCATATAGTTCCGCCCACCGACCTTTTAACTTCATAGCGTACCGCGCGCTCACGTGCATCAAGCGCGAGGAGTGCAATATGAAGGTGTTCAATATCGGGGAATATTGAACGATTCTGACAATGTAAAGTTAACAGAGAAAAAATAATTGAGCATATAATAATGTATTATATACAACTCAGGGATTTTGGCACCTCGGAGTAAGGTTAATTCTGCTGCAGTCAGCAATAATAATAATAATAATAATAATAATAATAATAATAATAATAATAATAATAATAATAATAATAATGATAATAATAATGATGATGATGATAATAATAATGATAATATTAATAATGATAATAATAATAATAATAATAATAATAATAATAATAATAATGATGATGATGATGATGATGATAATAATAATAATAATAATAATAATAATAATAATAATAATAATAATAATAATAATAATAATAATAATAATAATAATAATAATAATAATAATAATAATAAATGTGACATCAATAAATAAGTTTTGAAAATGTCTTTATTCTATTGTCTTAAACTGGGTATATTTTACAATGCATATTCCAAGGATGTTTTAGTGTGCTATTCCTAAGAAGGCAGGCACAGGTTCCCGTTGTAATCGAAAAAAAAAAGTAAAGACAAAAACAAAAAGAAAATATGAGAAATTTAATTACTGGGACTAAACTTAAATTTATACTTTTGTATTTTTTCACATAAATCAATATGTCTCAAAGGTGTCATACCTTTTGCATACCTTGGAACTGATTCATTTTTTTTTTAATGGCATAGGTTGAGGTTAGAACTATCATACAACGTAGACGCATTTTAAGGTACCAGTGCCAGAGAATTTTTCTTGCTGCGTTTCATATTCCTGATACTTATTGTTATTATACATGTCAGTATTGTACACAAGTATTCTTGAAAAGAAATAAAAAATTATCTTTGTGATTCGTGTATTTTAATTTCATGAAAACATATGAATATAGGCAATATTTTACATAAGAGGTGAATGAATTCCAAAATGGGAATCTACATTGAGAGTGTTTGTACGCGGTATATACACTTTCTTGGTTTCTTTTTATGGCCTAACATGGACATTCAGTGAAAAAGGAGATAATTATTGACGAGAGTCATTTGCAACTCAATTACCCAAAGAAAATGAAATTAAGTCAAACAATTGACACATTAGTGAATACACCAAAAAGGGGGAAAGAGAGGCTGATTGTACTGGTCCTTGATTGACGTGTTGGCCACATTTTATTTATTTGCAAGGAGAACAAGCTACACTGCTGCGTTGGGTTCATTAGTGATATGTTTTCTTGCTAATCGGAACACATCTCAGCCTTCGCATTGTTCAGATCGTTTCTGGGAGAGTGGGTAGGGGCCAATTTTTAATGCCGCAATCAGTGACCTAGTACAAAAAAATAAATAAATAAATAAAAAAATTAAAAAAAAATCAAATACACAAGTGAGGTAAAGGAGGTCCATATTTTTATAGACCTATATTTAAAAAAGCATACAAATATTATCCACTTGGCCAGAGAAGTCAGTGACTGTTCATAGCAGAAGTTTATGCGCTCCAACCCCAAACATATACCTACAATTGTCATGTCCGAAGGTCATCTTTGACATCATGTGGTGCTCACATTTCAAACAGAAGTCTTCTCCAAAGCAGTGTATACTAAACAGACTGATGCAGTTGAAAATAATTGTCATCCAAGCCATTTTTGAGATATTCTACTTGCCCCAAACCCATGTGTTTATCTTTAATTAGTAAACAATAATAGCTGAAAAGTCACACCATAGCCTTAAGTTAGAAATTTGCCTGGGGCCAATTTACGAAACTATATCCTTCCACCTGAGGACAGTTGAGGCAAACATGAGGCCTTTTTGTCACCGAGGGCCGTGGCTGCCGGATTAATAATTTTTACAACTGTTTGAGGGTACCAGTCCAAGTCCCGTCGTTATCTTAGAGTATAGCATCATTTCAGTAACTGAGATTAAGCATTTAAAACAACATAGCTGAATCATCTGCTGCTACTAAATGTCACAGTGTATGAAAGGAGCATAATTACGGACTAATTGCTCATTTGAGGGAGAAGTTAGTGTACAAATTCCATGTAGCGTATGCAGAGTGTCGATCGGTTGGGAGAGGAGGGAATACAGGTTAGTCGCACGAAAATCTTTAACAATCGTTCTTTTATTTACAGATTTCTGTAAGATTTTAAACGGAAAATATCAGTCGTAACGCTGTACGAAGTTCTCATCTGCATTACATGTTCAAATGTAGTAGTTAGAGGGGTAAACGCTGTTGGCTTCTGTTCAAGCGTCCTGCTATTAACACCACAAATATGGTGCTAAAAAGGATAGTAGTTTACCTATTAGTTTTAAAAAGAAAGCAGTTGGGAAAAATGCACAGGTATATTAATATTAGTATACTTTTTGTATATATAAGTGTCAACTGATGTAAGTTTATTCTTCATTTTGTATCTTTCTCTTTCAAAGTTGTGATAATGATGGAAATTCAAGTGCATTGTGTATATTTGTACACAATTAATATTTATTTCTTTTATTTTTGATAGTAAGATTTTTACATTTTTTGTTCTCTCTTTTTAAGTGTTAATTTTATTAAAATTATTTTGACTTTTTGACACTTCTCTGTTGGAATACAATATCACTTCCGTACTGTATGGAATGAACAGACCAAGAAAATGAAGATGATAGCAGATTTAACATAGCAGTAAACTTGTCGAGGTGCATGTCCTGACAGAAGGAGATATATTGTGTAACAATGTATTTATATATTGGTATTGATTTTTGGAAATGTTTTGCATTGTAAGTTCTTTCTTTATGTTTCTAACAATGCTGACTACGGTGACAAATAGTACTCATAATAAAATGTAAGTTTTTCTTGATGATCATTAGGAGAGAATTATAATAAATGCATCTTTGAATCACATTTTTATTTTTATAGTTTTTAGCAGGAATAACATAATTACTGATCAAGCAAGAGGTGTCTCCTGTCCAGTTTTATCATAAGATACAAGTGCACAAATTGACTTGATTTACCAATCACATGCTAAGAAAATCCAAACCTGTTAATGTTGTAATGCTCATCTTTGAGACTGAAGGATGACAAACACACATGATAACCTATAGTAGACAGTACAATCGAAGACTCTTAGCTTTTATTTGGTGGTTATTTTTATAATTTGATGGTCTAAAAACTTTTGGGGAAATGTGAAAGCACTTTTAAAGATAATATTTGTCATTAAAAATAAAGTTACAGAGAATGTGACAAATTGCTAATTTGGAGTACTGTCAGTCCAGTTGAATTAAGATAAGAAACCAAACAGGAAGGCATGTTTTTAGTATTAGATTTTACTTTCAGTTTTTGACATAATTTCCACTAGAAGGTACTAATGTTTATTGTGAACCAGATGATTACAAATGAAAAATTACAGTGCATGTTTTTAAGAAAAATGTATAATTCATATAATACTTCTGCCAACGTTGAATTTAAATATTTATATCGTAAAAATTCAAGCCATCAATCATAATATGCATCATTGATGGGGGGGTGGGGGTGTTAGCCAAATTTACCTGAGTTGACATTGGTACTGTGTTATCAAGAAGTTTATTTTTGGGGGATATTGCAAAACCCAGATTAAAGTCCTTGCTAAAATTTTGAAAGTTTGAATCCACTACCTTCAGAAAGATTGGAGTCCAACCCTAAAATTATGAATCCTCAGGGCTTTAAAAATTTTATAAAGTCAGTTTGACCATGGCAAGCTAACTGGAAAGTTGTGCTGACCCCCAAAATATGACGAGAAATATCAAAACCAAGATATTACCAAAAATATATTAATATAAAGTATAATACGTTTTTAGGAATTGTATTATATTTATTTTGTGAATATGGAAATTTTATCTTCCTGTCATTTCTTTTGGACCAAAATCAATGACAGTAATTTTGTAATTTATCCAAAAAGAGAAAAGAAAGAAAATTTTTGAATGTAGATTAAATTTGATAAATAAAGACACATATGGTTTTAGAAAATGGCTAGATCTTTAATAGAGAGTGATTCTTAGGTAAAAGACACTAAACTGAAAAATTAAGAACAAAAATATTGAATTAGTTTAATCATGTTGTAATATAACATTTTTCTTTATGTTTTCATTTAAAGGTTATTGGATCATTCAGATTTTAGAATTAGATCCAATAAGAAAGCCAGGTAAATCCAAGTCCCTCACTGAAATATTCTAATGTCAATTAATTAACATGTTGCGTTTCATTGGAGTTTGTTTTTAACACAGGCATATCGGCTTTTTCTTTCAGGTTATCCAGTTTTCATTTTGAAATTGGCATGGTGCATGTAAACAATGTTTGACAAGATAACTTTGAAAAATATTTGAAAACACTTGATTGATCAATTTAATTATTTTCCAAATACAGTAGTAGGCATGTATTGGCCTCCTGTTATTATCACAGAAACAAAAGATGATATATTCCAATTGAATGTGCTAGATTTTCAGATGCCCAGCCTTTTTTTAGGGGTAGAATGATATGCCTGTGCCACATATCAATACAATTCACTATACACTATGATATATATTGATAAACTTGATGGTGTTTCATGCATGTTGAAATTTTGTGTTGTATTTCCAGTATGCAAACTATGTACAGACAATTAGTCGTCATATATTTTTATGCAATTCTCATTGATGAAAAGATATCAACAATATTTTGAAACAGACTCCCTGTTGGTTGCAGTGAGTTTTGTCCAACATTTAGGCCATTTAATTGTGGATCCATTTAACTCCATTTGTTTTGTACAACATGAATAATTTGAAAACATTACCAATTATGTGTCACAGTTACACTTGGAAGACATTAAGATGTTATCTTCAAAAGAGAAGAAATAATGCAATTTTCTTGTGCAAAGAAAATCTCATCTAGAAAAAAATCTGGGCATGGGAATGCAGTTGAATACCAAAAAATTACATCACATTTTATTTCATGCAGATGCAAAAGACTGCTCAAGCCACAGGTACTTGTATTTGTTAGTGTAGAATGAAAACTGTTTAGTGCACCCAGTCTTATTCTGCAATTTTCTTTTTAACTTACACAAGGTGATAAACTTAAGCAATTTGAAATCTGCCTCATTTCTCATTCTGTGCTAATTTCATTTATTCAATCAGCATCTTCATTCACTGGTTAAATATCTCTGCATGAAAAAGAGAAATTCCAAATTTGTTTTCCATTGACAATTTCAGGAGAGATTATTACAGTACTTAATCTTAAGAAAGACCTCCCCCATTATCAAAGATAAAAGGAAGGGAGGAAGAAAAGGTCATAGGTCAATATGTATCTTAACTTCAGTATCTGTCTCTCATTCTTCTGCTCCACTTTCTTACTGAAATCAACATCTTTGACAGATGTCACCTCTATCTGTATAAGCATTAATCTGTTAATTATTTCTGATCATACTCTGCTCCTTTTTTGTATCAGTATTGTTCTGTGCTTGTGAATGGATATATACATAGCTTATAATGGGGAAACTAATCTTTGTGGCTGTTTTGTACAATTTTCCAGAGATCAGATATGCTATCTTTTGGATACATCTACTCCAAAACTGGATTTATTTCATTAACTTCCTTTGCTAAATCTATAATTTACAGACTACTAATCCAGATTTCTTATATATTCCATAATGCTATATAAGGGTATTTAATCCATCAATGCATGTGCAAACAGAGGTATTAAAACAAATATCTTTACTTCTTAATTGCATTGTTAACCCTTATTTTATTTAATTTATCTTAACCCTGATATGCATACATGTATATGGTTGTGTAGAATATGATCTGCAGGGCGGATTTGATTAATTAAAGAAATGAAAATTGCATTGTACTTTTAAATTGTCTGTATTTTAACTGTGGTCAGTATTCTGCCCTTTGTACATTTAATTGAGAAATATCACTGAAAGGGTGAAGCTGTCTATATTTGTCCATCCAGCATGTACATCTGACTTGTAGTTCACACCATTTCAGGCCAAAATCACTCACTGGTGTTGACATTAACACTTTCCAAGCTCCAGTAGTTGGATATACTTTATAACTTTAAAACTTATTGTCATTATCACTGTCAACAGCAAGTATATGCCAAATGAAATTGTAATGAACCATTGACAGGAATGTTTTGGGTTTTCCAGGTAGCACATATTTTAAAATGATTGGTCAGTATCTTGGCCATACTTTCCTAGCATGCTCACCATGGGTAAACATTGCTATCTAATTATTGGTTCTTAAGTGGGAAAACACTGGCATATTTGCTGGATTTCTTGTAGTAAGAAATCATATGACCAATCTTGCAAGACTTGAAATGATGTTTTTGGGGTTTAAATACACATTCCTAATATTCTTATGGCAGAGTCGTTTTAAAATCATGAAGTAACAAGGTGTTATTTTTATTTGTTGCCAGATTGTTTGATTTTCATCTGATTTTTGAATTTGATAATTTATTCTCCTGGAAACTCAACAAGTTGACTTTAAAAAAAAAACCCTGAAAGATATTCATGGAAATTTATTGTGAAATTTTTAGGAAACAAAAGCTGTGATTCAAGTGAGGAATTGTTGATATCCGTACATTGGACCACTTCAGATGTCTTTGTCTACCATATTTGTACATCGCTGATATTCAAACTTGGGTTCTATTAGAACTATATAGTGATCAGACTTGTGTTTTCATTCTTAGGATCAAATTTTGGATTATATTCACAAACTGTAAGTCCTATTTACTAATTTTTACATTGTTTTTTAGGGAAATAAATTATTTTGTTAAAATATACAAAGCTTGTTGGCTTTCATTCTTTTCTTCTGTTACATTTTTATGAGCCTAAACATGACAGGGGGAAATTGGGCACTCGTCTGGAAGATATGAATTTTGGTTAAATATTTCAGAAAATTATTTTTAAAATTTAAATCCCCATAGTCTCTAAATCCCATGTACTATTTTACATTTTGTGTGAAATCTTAAGTGAAAACAACAGGCTTTTATTTACGGATCACTGCCATCTCACCTTGGTCTGCGTGGGTTTAAGTATAAGATTTGGTGAATTTGGATATGTGAGAAAGTTTGCCAGTAGCTTCTTGTGGGTCAGTGGTTCTTTCCGAGTATTTCCCGATTTCTTCCTCCACCGTTAATACTGGCCGCCATGTATAGCATATCAAGTGCTGAAAAATGGCGTTAAGCCCCACAACAACAACAACAACAACAACAACAACAACAAGAACAACAACAACAGGCTTTTATTCACAATATCATCAAAAGTAGAGAATATTTTGAATTTTACTGAAAATGTGTTTGAAAATTGTGAAAATGGAAGTCAAGCTTAAAAAAGTTGAGTTAGAGATAAGACAGGTTCCGTTTCAGTTACAAATGATACAAATGGAACAAGAAAGGGAATTAAGACAAATGCAATTAGATAAGGACGAAAGAGAGAAAGATAAATGAAGGCAATTATAGAAAGAACAAATGCACTTACAATTTAAAGAAAGAAGGAAAGAAATGCTAAGGCAATTTGATGAAAGAGAAAGAGAGACAGATGCATAGAGAGAAGAATGAAACAAAATTCCAAATTAGAATAAAATTATTAGAGCAGGAAAAAAGAAAATGCTCTCCTACTTTTGATGTATATATATATATATATATATATATATATATATATATATATATATATATATATATATATATATATATATATATATATATATATATAAAGCTAGTGCCCCTTTTAGAGAAAAAAAGTACAGTATATAGATATTTTCCTTTTTTTGAAAAAGTTGCTGAAAGGTACTGGACTTTATTATTGCAGTGTGTACTTACTGGTATATTTATTTTTCACTGTCACTAGAAAACAATTCTGACTATGATTTGGTTAAGGACTGTATTTTGAAGGGTTATGTGTTGGTTCCTGAGAATTATCAACAAAAATGCAGGTTTTCTAAAAAAAACATGTACCAGATGTATGTCAAATATGCACAGGGAAAAAGCACAACAATTTGATAGGTGGTGCTCTTCTAGAAAGGTCAGTAAAGATTACAAAAGTCTCAGACAACTCATATTACATGAAGAGTTTAGGAACTGTGTCTATATTGACATAGGAATGTATCTTGACAAGCATGAGATAGAAACTTTGGAAAATGCTGCTTGTGCTACTGATAACTATTCCTTAACTCATAAAGTTCCTGTTGTAGGCAAACCATTCACTCAGCAGTCTACTAGTAGAAAGGTATTTCAGCCAAATTCAACTCCTCCGGAAATCCAATCTGGCACCACTTCTAAAAATCAAGCTTCTGATAAACTTGATTTAAAATCTTGTCTCTGCCTATGTGTACCTATTGCAAGATAAAAGGACATGTCATTTCTGAATGCTTAAAATTGAAATGTAGGCATCAGAATCAAGATAGACCTATCCCAAATACTCTTATTTCTAAGAGGTCAAATCACTGTCATATATTGAAAGCAATCCATTTGTTGGGTCTCATAAGCCCCAGTCTGATTTTATTATGGAGAATTATGAACCATTCATGTTGAAGGGTTCTATATCAACCTTGGGTGATTTGGCCAATCCTATCCCTATTAAAATTATAAGTGATAGAGAAACTTCTCAGAGTCTTTTAGTGTCAGGTATTTTGCCTTCTTCTTTGAAGTCCTGTTCTAATGAGAAGGTGCTCATTCAGGGAGTAGAGTGCAGCTTTGTTAATGTTTCTCCATCCTGTCTTGAGACTTAGTTATAGGACATATGACAGTCAGTATAGTGTCTAATCTACCCATTGAGGGCATTCATTTGTCCCTATGCAAGGACCTAGCTGGTGACAGGGTTGTGGTTAATCCACTTGTAACTGACAAGCCTTATTTAGATAAGAAACTTGATCCTATTTAAAAAGAATACATTTAGCTATACCCAGCTTGTTTAGTTACAGAGCTATGGCAAAGAAAGCTCTTGAGAATGATTTTTAAAAGGAAGATATTCCTTTAGCTGACATATATACTGGTCAGGCTTTTCATGAGGTCATGTTCACTTCTAATATGGATCAAGCGGTAGTATTGATCATAGTGATCCTTTTTTAAATACTCATTTTCTTTTATCTAATCAGGGTAATAAACAACAATCACTTGTCATCAAACAGGAAAAAGATCCTGAGATCTGTTTGTTTCAGAGGGCCATTAAAGAAACTTAAGTACCTGTGTGTTATTTTATTAAAATGGAATTCTTATGAGAAAATGGAGACCTCCTGAGATACCTGCTAATGACAAGTGGTCAGTGAACTATCAGATTGTAGTTCGAAAATCTTACAGATAAGAAATACTTTGTTTGGCCCTTGAAATTCCACTGACTGGTCATTTAGGAATAAATAAAACTTCTAACAAGATCTTGACTCACTTTACTGGCCAAAAATCAAAAGTGATGTTAATTTTTGTAGATCTTGTCATACTTGTCAAATGGTAGGAAAACCCAATCAGAAGATACCTAAGGCTCATCTACAACCAATTCCTGCATTTGCCTAACCATTTAGCAGAAAAATGGTAGATTATGTTAGTCCCTTACCTAAGATCAAGTCAGGTAACCAATATTTGATACCATTATGTGTGCATCAACAAGATTCCCAAAGGCAATTCCTTTGAGGAACATTAAAACCAAAACTATAGTAAAAGCTTTAATAAAGTTTTTTACTCAGTTGGACATTTCCAAATCTGTTAAATCAGATCAAGGGTCAAATTTCATGTCTGGAATTTTCCAGCAAGCTATGCATGAATTAGGCATTAAGGAATTTAAATCATCTGCCTATCATCCTGAGAGCTGAGAGCCAAGGGGCCTTAAAAAGATTTCATCAGACTTCAAAAAAGATGATTCAGTCATATTGCTTTGATACTAGCAAAGATTGGGATGAATGCATTCATTTACTTTTGTTTGCTGTCTGTTCTAGAATCTTGAGGATTCAGTCCCTTTGAACTAGTTTTTGGACATACTGTGCATGGACCTTTGAAATTGTTGAAAGAGAAACTTTTTTTGAATGAAAATACTGAGCTCAATCTTCTTGACTTTGTTTTTGATTATAAGTACAAATTGTCAAAGTCCTGTGAGGTCGCAAGAGCTAATTTGTGCTCTACTCAATCCAGAATGAAATTGAGACATGATAAAAACTCATGGGGTAGGAGTTTTCAGCCTGGTGATAGAGTTCTAGCTTTCTTGCCCATTCCACAAAATCCATTCAGGCCAAGTATTACAGTCAATACACTGTTGAAAAGAAAGTAATTTATATTACATCATAAATACTCCTGGTAGTCAAAAATAAAAAAAACTTTGCTACATTAATTTGGAGCAACAAATCTTCAGAATTTGGAAATTATGAAAGATCTAGACCACTTTTACATTGCAACAATAAGAAAGAAATGAACTTAAACAGTTGTTATTTGAATATAAGCACTTGTTTTCAGATATTTCTATGAGGGCAAACAAATTTTTTTATGACGTTAAAATTGTAGATTCAAAACCTGTGAAACAACACCCATACATGATGAACACTCTCTAACAGGAATACTTGCAAAAAGAAATTCAGTATTTGCTAGAGAACTAATTCATAGAGCACAGTAAAAGTGATTGGAGTTCACCATGCATACTTGTTCCGAAACTGGATGAAATTTTCTGTATGTGCACTGATTATAAGAAGGTTAACAGTGTGACAAAAACAGGTTCATTTCTATTACCAAGAATTGATGATTGCATTGATAAAATTGGAAATGCCAAATATGTGTATCATTTCAGCAAAAATATTGATGCATTGATATCAATAAATTGTTTTACCCCTAGTCTTTTTGGACAAGTGCTCTTTCTCACAGACACATATGTCAAAGAAATCTCATGGTTTATATTAGTAACCATTATGACCTATTCACCCTGAAATCTGCAACAAGTATCAAAATAATCAAAATAATGTTCACAGTTGGCAGTTTTGGCACATTCTGAGCTCACAAACTGTTAAAACCAGGTCAGGGCTTGAAAGTCAGTGAATACCATATACATGCCATATTTCAAATTAAAATATAAATATTCATGGCCTGTTTGTCAAAGCTTGCCTTAAATATTACACTCAGATTGTAATGCCAGCACAAGAAAATGCAAGACCTTGACAGTGATTAAACAGAAATAAGAGTGTCAGTATATCATGTGAAAAATAAATAATTGATGATGAAAAAACTTGGGCCTTGTATGTATTTGAAAAATGTACAAAAAATGCAAATAGGATGATGATATTTACTGTAACTATAAAACAATATAAGGCATTATAAATTAAACATGACTGCTCTCATATTTGTTTTTGTATTTGGGCAGGTACCTTGTAAACATGAGTATCCCTGAATTGAATTTTAGCTTGTTTAAGGCATCAGACAGCTGGTTTTATAATGGTCTGATCCCTTTAATGAGACCTCCCCTTGCCTTTGTAGTAATTCAGAGCATTATGCAGTATTGTTGTGTTGCCATTATAAATGGTGTCCAATTGGTATTGCTTGTTCCTTGTTAGCTCTTTAGTGTTATTATAAAGGAATGAAAGTCTTAGGCTGTTGAGAACTGGTAATTGCAACTGTGATTTTACATCTATAAATATACTTATGGACTTTGTATTGACATTTTTTTATTTTGTATGCAGCATAAAGGAACTAAAGTGAAAATTAAAGTTTCTTTTTTTATTTATTTGAGAAGGGAAATAAAAGTTTTCTAGTTAGCTGACTGTCTATGTTAATTGTTAATCATTGCAACCCAGGTACTTTCCCCCCACATAGTAAAAACTTGCTTTTAGAAAAAGTTAAAAATTTATAAAAATCTGACATTGATTTGTGCAACTAACTGAGCTGTTTTTACCTGGTACTTTGAAATGCTCAGTATCTATGCTAATAATTATAATATTTATATATTTAAGAAATCCATACCTACCCTAATTTTAAAACCAGTGCAGTATGTTAAGCATATTCAAATTATGGACAGTTTAGAATTAGTACCATTATGTAGAATAAGCAAAAGTTCCAAGTGACCTATCTTGCAGGAGTTAACTTAAAATTTGTTTAGCTCAGTATTTTGAATTATGGCTCTTTTTGGAAATTTATATTTATTTTATCCGTTACTATTTATACTTGATAATGTGGTCAGTGTGGATAAATCTGATGTTCCTTTAGCCATCAGGGGAAGGGCATGGCCTGCATTTTAGTAATAAAGAGAAACTATGTGGCCAAAAATCTTAATGCCTTTTGAGGGAAGACAGAAAAAAATGCTTGTTATGTTTAAGCTGTGTGCTAAATAGACATTTAAGTCATTCTCTGCTATTATTTTGGAGTGAATACACCAGTTGTTGCATTGTAATTGCAAGATTGTTACTTATTCTTTTATCTGTGCAGCATTTTGTAAAAAGTAAAATTTAGGAATATTTTAAATATGCTGTTTGCAAAAATTCTGCACAGAACCAATACTAAGTAGGGGTCAGAAAGAAGTTCCAGTGAGCATGGCTCCTACCATGTTTCAAAAAGTGTGACCATTCTGTGGAAAAGAACATGATGCAATTAATCCTACTTGGTAGAAACAATGTTCTGTCTGGTGTTTTTGCATTTCTTAGGAGACTTATGTAATTCAAGGTCAATGTGATAATGCAGAAAAAACATAACTTTTTCATGTGCAGCTCTAAAGAACACGATTCAGAGAGATGTATATAAAAAGATGTTAAATATGTTATTTATTAAACAGTGATGAAAAATGAAACGTTACAGATCATTTTTTACAAAGGAATACTAAGATGTTAAGTGATTTTTAAAAATCTTTTATTTTTTAAAATTTGCTTTTCTGTTTAATTAAAAATTGCATGTTATGAACCTTATCAGTTAAATTCTCTCTTGGATTTAAGTAGTTGAAACAAAATACCTCAGTGTGTCCAGTTTTTATTATCTAATAAATTAATATATTAAAAATTCATTAAAGAGTCAAAAGCTCAAATACACATTGTAAACCCCCCAAAATGAGCATGAACATGCATCATATGAAAATTGTATGCTTAAGGGGTTAAGGTTTGTGTATAGAAATAAACAGAATCAAAATGAAAACCACTCACAAGTAAAAGTACTTTAAGTCGATGTATTAATACAAGATAAAACTAAGTGTGGAGATAGTATTTATTATTTTCATGTGTTTAATGGTTTATATACATTACATGTGATAAATTGTCATCTATGAAAAGTCAGAATTTATGCCTAACATCAGCTACATGTACTTAGAAATCCACTCACTAAAAAACACTGTTTAAAACCAGTGATTTCAACTTATCTGTCTTGTTTTTATACAGATTTATCAGCCTATCAGAATAAGATGTTTCTGTTAGTTTTATTTTCCCCACTCCATTTCCTGAATGTGAATTATAGTTGCATGACCAATGATTTCACTGTTGAAAGCTGTTACTATGACTCATGAGTATGATCTGGAATGACATGTAGATATGTACTCTCAATATAATGACTTAAATAATTTGTTTGATATTACCTGTTGTCAATTTTTTAAGCTGACTTTGAATTAGAGGATATCTTGCAGATGTAGCCATTATTGCAACAAACTTGCTATTTTATGTCCAGTACACACTTAAGCATATTGGGAGAATAGTTAGTGGGATTTCTAATACTGTTAACTATGAATGAATGACATATTTTCTGCTCACAATAGTCTGAAAATTGGCATTTCATTTATTTTTATGATCTGGAAAATTTGTATGGTCAGTTGGGAAACCAGAAACAATACATGCTTGATGTGCTAGGAAGTACAGTTACATGTATTTCTTGTCACGGTCTTATGTAGATTGACCTTTGTACTCAGAAGACAAGTACATACAACTTCATTTATCAAGTTAATAAACTGTTGTACACTAACACTTTTTTTAATATTAACAAAAGATATTAAAATAATGGTAAATTGAGACTTTTTACTGGTTGTGTGAGATAGGCTTACAGTATTTGGTGTATATCATGTTTAGTGTTGCCTGTATTCATAGTTATTCTGAAAAAAATTATGAACAGATTTGAACTTATTAATCTTTGCTAGATATCAATCTTCAAGATTACACTCGGCTGTGTTGTGCTGTTTTAAGCTGTTTCACTTGGTCTAAATGTGCTGTTATTATATCCGACATCTCTGATGGCCATCTTGAAATGCTTATTATCACTGCATCTCTAAAAGCCATTTTATGATATCTACTTGGTCCTAAATGCAAATGGTGTGCACCTTAATTAAATATGGCTGCCATAATGGGCATATTAAAAATATTGTTATCACTACTCCTCTAGAATGCCTCATCATATTGCCATGGGATTTTCACCAGAATTCTAAATAAAAATGTCTTTTAATTAGTAGGGCTGAAATATCAAGTAATTTGAAGATCATATTGTTTACGAATAATAGAGATGGTTTCAGCACTGTGTAGTTAAAAAAGAAGAAATGGTTTTATTTTGAATTTTTGAAATTCGTTTTGGACAGTAGATTGTCATTACTTTTGAAATGAAGCTGTGCTCTTCATCCAGTGCAAGGATTTAAAAAAAAATTCTTGTATTAGTGGTGATGTCATGTTGTGAACAATATCACTAACTGCAAGCAGTCAACCATGTCCAGATGTTTTCATTGTTTTATTGATACTACATTTGAAATAATTAGAAATTTAAATTTTGAATGCAATGAACATAATAATTACTGGTAAGTTATGATCGCCAACACTTTTAAGGTTATGGCATGTAAAGTGGGAATAGTAAAATCCACTAATGCAAAAAGGGAGAGGTTAGTGTTTTTTTTCTTAGGGCATTGTGGTAATAATAAATGAAAGTTTGTTAATATACAATGTAATCGGGCATGTTGTGAAAAATAGGTAACAAAATAAAATTAAAACTTTACAGTTACCAAATTCTCAAATGGTTTATGTCAGCTAATCATAAGTCTCAGTAATTGAGTAATAGGAATATTCCTATAACAGCAATTTTATGATGGATGGAATATGCCAATTGGTGAGCTAGAGGGGGTAAAGTGTTTCAAAACCTATAATTCTTAATTAAATATTACTTTTTTCTCTTCTGATTTTTATACTGAGTGCATGAAAACACATTTTTGGAAGCACATGTAATTAGAGGTGTCAAAGCTTTAATAGTATCCCAAAACTTATTATGGTATCCATTTTATCAATCCATTGCATATGATCTGACATAACATTTAGTGTTTATTAGTAACCATTTTCTTAATTGATGACATGTACATGTTAGTCCATGTGTGTGATTGTTTTCCACTACAGACAGTAATGTCACATTTAAAAAAAAAATAGCATAAAAAGGAAAAGTAGATTTCACACGCATATGCTGTTGATGAATGTACAGTTCTCTTAGGTCTGGGAGTACTGTTAAGAAAAGATCTTGGCGGAGCTTAGGAAGTCACTGTGGACTAGCAGACTTGGATTGCATTTGAAACTGACCGGTTACATTGTTTTTTCTATAAGGTTGTATAGATACAGTTTTATTTTAAAGAGTTTTTCTGCTTATCCCCCTTTTTATGTTCCATTTAAAAAAAAAAATTAGAGACTGTGTGTTTCGATTATTTTATGGGATAAATCAAGACAGAATTATTGTTAGTGGTACATGTACTTGAAGATGATGTAAAAGTCTGTGATGAAACTGAATCTTATAGATGGATGTGAGATTTCAGTGATAGAAGTCATGGAATGGAACATATGAGGCATCAAAATAATGAATGAAAGCAACTGCAATATTAAATTTCATTTTTACAGTTGGCTGATGAAGTCTGTTTATGTAAATACAATGAAATTAAATAATTCATTCGTGATCATGTTATGTACATTTAACTTGTATTGTATGCTTGACTTTGTCCATGATTGAGGATGGAGTTAAGTGTGTACCAGGTATTTGTCATAATTGTAAGTTATAAGTAAGTTGTTTACTGATATCTAAGTTTAAGGTCTAGCCTTATTTATAAAATCAGAATGTTCTAGAAAAAAAATTAGTGACAAACATCCTGGTTATTTTATTGTCTTGGGTTTGTATATATGGTTGTGGTAAACAAATTTATTAATTCCTATCTTAAGATCTGTCTCTGTAATAATTTTGTTTTGTTGTGTTTAAATATAATTTAAGAGGAATCATTTAGATTATTCATTGGAATTGCTAAGTGTTCATTGACTTTTAGGACTAAAACACTACTTTGGGATTATTGAGGACTTGTTCAGAAACATTCTAGACTATATCATTTTGATATTTCAAGGCTATTGGTACATCAGCAGATTCAAGATTGTTGGAATTCATTCAGAACATTCTGTATTTTTGGACTTGTAATAAGACATTTAGGATTATTTTTTAAGTTCCTCTTTAATTTTAACTCTGTACAGAGAAAATGTTTTTTTTTCATTTTACTAAACTTGTTAGTTTTGCTTCATTCTGTTATATTGTTTAAGACCATAGAGTTGTAGGAATAATATTTGTTAATATATTTTCTTTGCTTTTCAAGGATTCTAGTGACATCATTAGGTGTAGGTGGGGTGTGTCCAGGGATTTATCTCAGCAAATTTGTTGCTAGCAGCTGCTTATATTCAGTAAATCAATAAATGTTTTTGCAGTAAAAAGAATATAAAAGCCCTTCCAACTGTTGTGGAAAACCCATGTACTTTGACACAATGACTTCAGGAAGGCTCATTCCATCGATGTTACTCCTTTGACTTCATGAACACTTTAGTTTAAGTGCATAGCATCATTTAAGTAGAGTATGTATTCTAAAACTGTGAATGACATGTAAAAACATGAAAATTGTTAAGATTGAATTGGACTTTAAGTTTTATAACAATAACAATAATAACAATAATAATAATAATAATAATAATAATAATAATAATAATAATAATAATAATAATAATAAAAATTATAATAATAGTCATAATAATTAAACAGCTTTATTTCAAGATATTCTCACATTTAGTTTCATAGAAGTCATCATATAAACATTCAGACCCATTATTTCACATATGTGCAGAATGGTAGGATGTTGGTGTGTATACCAGGAATTAAAAAAACAAAGGCACTGGATATTTTATTTTGGATTTGGGCTACTTGATGCATATGAGCACTATATTGATAAGAGTGCGGTTGCAACACTTAGAATAGACATCACTTTTTAATAGCACTTGACATGTTTTCAGGAAGTGACCTATTCCAAATAAACATAGTACAGTGTAGCACAGTTTGTTTAGAGTCAAATATCACATTTTAGTGCCTGATTAGACACATCAGCTGATCCAAAGATGTGACTGCTTTGTGTGTTAAAGTTTATTTGTGTGCATTTTTTTGTCTAACAGTGAGTTCATTCCGTGATATGTCATCGAATTTGCAGTTATTTGGTGAAGTGACTTTGATCTACATATTATTTGAATTTTGCATTTTGTGGGGATAATGAAGTTAATAATTGATAGTTAAATTCTCAGATTGTACTACACTCAAATTCATGAAAGGTTTGAAGCTCTTACCATTATACATGCTGTAAAGCAGGTTTTTTCCATCAGTTATTAGATTTTAAAAAAATACTTCTTATGTGACTGTGTTAAACAGTCAACTCCTGTAGTAAAATGTAAGCTAATAAAAGGAACACCTTGGATATAATTTCGTTACATAAAAGTATGATTTTTAATGACTACTAGGTATCTTTATATGTGAAGTTTGTAGGATAATTTTATCAGACAATTTTATTCTATCACAAATACTTGGTTGATGATATTAAGAAATACATTTTGGTTTATTCCTTATATTTGAATTTTTTCCAGATGTCTAGGGTGAATGGACACTCAAGAGACTATGTGAGTGGAGAGCTATAACAGTCACTGTCTCAAAGCAGCTGGATTCCTTGATATGTCAGTGTCTGCCATAGTTCCATAGTAATTCTATATTGCCTTCCAGCACATCAGAAATGTAACTAGCTTTGTGCAGTCTCCCTGAAGCCATAAGACATTATTAGATATGGACCAGTAAGAGAAAATTTATAGTGTTCCAGGTGCTGAAGAGAAGTGTTACAATTTGTATACACTACAAAAGGGATACTACAGCTGACAATATTTATTGATACAGTGGGAAAGATTATAAGAAGCACAGCCATGAAATTTCTAAAGCTGATCCTGTTTTTAGTCATTTATATTCCAGAAAGGGTATCTGGAGTCTTTAAAGATGAATACCTTGCACAGAACAATTTGACAAAAGTAGCAATAGACAATTATACTGGAAAAGTTTATGTGGGAGGGATAAATACTTTGTTAGAGTTGAACCAGTCTCTTAGTTTGTTGCATTTAAAGATAATTGGACCTAAATATGAGAGCCCAGATAATCAAGAATCTACAGACAATGTAGTTTCTATTTTAGAAATTAATGAGGAATCAAATTTTCTCCTAATGTGTGGAACTGTAAGTCACGGTCTTTGCTCAATCTATAATATGACGAATATAAATAGTGCAATACGAACTTTTAATGAAAGCAATGTTGCAGCACGTATAGGTACTAAAAGAGCATCAGTAGTGTTGTTTAAGAAAGGAGGAAATTCAAGTGAAACAATTCTTTTTGTTGCCATGGGAACTGATGATCTTCATAACAATTTACGGCCAGCTGTTATATCCACAAGAAAAATCATGTTTTTTCCTTTCACAGTATTAGATTACCTTTATAACCAATCAAACTATTTTTCTTACTTAGACATAAATGAAAAGTTTAAAAGTTCTTTTACTGTGGAATATATATACAGTTTTCAGGAAGGTTCATATGGATATTATCTATCCAATCAACTAGGATACAGATTAAAAGATGACAGCTCAGCAGTCTATTCAGGGAGAATTATACAGTTCTGTCAGGCTACATCAGATTTCACATACCAGTCCTATAAAGAAAGTTTCATTACATGTACCAAAGGTCATGTAAAATACGACATTATATTGGCAGCTTACAAAACAAAATATGGACTTGACAATGACAGAGCATACATTGATGGTACAGACTATGTATATATTTTATTTGGTACCAGTGATCCCAACTATCCACTTGGCACCGTGATGTGTGTATTCACAATAGATATCATTGCATTACATTTCAAAGAAAATGTGATGAATAATTGCTATCTTAATGGAAAAGGATATCGTCCCTGGTGGGTGCATGGTATAAGAAGTGAATGTGCTGCAAAACAAGACTGGAAAGAGGTAAGCTATTGTATGTCCGTCCAAATCAGCACTGTCACATATAAAGTTTGTACATCTCTCCACCCTTACTGAATGTCTCATATTTTTTTCCTAGGTCCTAGGTAGTAGCTTGTAATTTCACATGTGTACATGCTCATTAGTTGTATATTCTTAGTTAAGTTTTTGCATTTAACTTGCACCATGCATAAATAAATAAAGAAATCCAACTAGGTGAATGTATGAATCTCTCAATACCATTCTCTTACTAAAAGGAAATTCATAGTGGTCCTTGTTTCACATTTTACTAGCAAATGTAAATTGTAGCTTATATGAAGAAATTTTTTTTTTGGTCCACCATTTATGTTTGAATCTCTTAATTCCTTAAACAAAATTCATAAGCAGTACATAACCCATAATCATAAATTCATGTCATTTGGGAAGTGGATACCTCTTCATGAATGCTGCCACAAAAGTAGGTCACTGACCTATATTTCAAGTTTTAATGAATCTGGTTACAATTCTGTTTTAAGTTTATTTCTCCAGGTGTGTTCATTATAGAATCATCAAATTAGATGAGTGTATGCCTCTATATTAGTAGGACACCCTTTCCTAAAAATGTAAGAAGGAGCCATGGTTGCTCAGTTGGAAGAGTGTTGGATGCATAACATCCCCAAGTCATCGGTTCGATACCTGTCCAGCCACCAAAGAATCAGCCAACTAGATTATTGTATGAATCTCTATTAGCACCAATGACAGGACAAAACATTTCACATTTTGCTGGCTAAAGTTTTTGCTTGTATATCATTTCCTTATAGTATTTTTGTCAACTTTTAAGTACTGTTATCATTAAATTTGATTACTACACTATCATCTTACCAGTAGATCACAGAGGCCTATATTTCACATTTCACTGACTTTGTTAATTATGATTTGTTTTTACTGTTCATGCTTCAGTCAGAAAAGTAGGTAATATTTTAGCACTTTACCTATGTCAAAAAGGTTACTATGACCTGTATTTGACATAACTTGCTTAAGTTTTTGCATTTATCTGATAACTGCATAGGTTTTTGGCATGCAGTGCACATACTGTCTGATTGTGTATCATGAATATTGGGAATGCATCTTAATGAGCACTAATCCATATTTTCAGTAGTAGGTCATTATAGTGCATGTTTTATGTTTCTCAAAGACTGTTCATGTTTGAAAAGAAAAGATGATGATGATATGAATCTCTTTTCCTAAAACACCCTTGCAGTTATTGAGGCTCATCATTTCATCATGACCTGGCTTCAAAGTTTTTTCAATTTAGCTCATCATGGCTTATGACTACATGAGTTTTGGGCATGTAATATGCATACCCTGTAAACTGCAATTATGAAAATTGGCAAGTGGATGCATCTTTATTAGCTCTTCATTCTTGTTGCAAAATGGTTTTGAGAGACTTTTATTTAGGGATGTGTTAAAGTTCATTTGTTAAGTGCTGTTACTGTGAGTCATTTACTACTACCATTTTTAACCAAAGATCACAGTGACCCATTTACTACTACACCATTTAAACTAAAGATCACTATGACCCATTTACTACTACACCATTTAAACCAAAGATCATTGTGACCCATTTACTATTACACAATTTAAACCAAAGATCATTGTGACCCATTTACTACTCCATCATTTAAACCAAAGATCATTGTGACCCATTTACTATTACACAATTTAAACCAAAGATCATTGTGACACATTTACTACTACATCATTTAAACCAAAGATCATTGTGACCCATTTACTATTACACAATTTAAACCAAAGATCATTGTGACTCATTTACTACACCACCATTTAAGCTAAAGATCACTGTAACCAATATTGTATTTATGTTTATTGTGTCACAGATTTATCCATACTTGACCAATACATCCCAGCCTACTCAGAAGGCCATTTCTGGCCAGTTCAGTTGGAAATGGGAATAAATGTTTGTTCAGCAGTCTCAATGACTATACATTGATCATGTTTGGCTTCAAATGCAAAGGATAACAACATGCCATCCACTCCTTGAATTTTTTCGAATCTTAACTGTGTATTATACACATGATTGAGTTTAGAAATTAGATGAGAGGACTGTGTAGCTTGATGTGAGGTCTCGATGTATATAGAAGTTAATTATATTAATTTGTGAATTCTATTTGTCCTGCACATTGTTGCTTCTGCGTTTTCTCAAAACTTGCAACTTTCACAAAGTAAAGTGACTTGTATAGGTGGCAATGATAATGGTCTATCAAACATATATTAAGAAAAGTGATAAAAAGTTAAAAGTAAAATTAATGTCTGGTTTTTATAAACTCAGCATAGATGGAATACTGTAACCTTGCTATATTTGCAGGGTTTTGTGTGTGTGTGTGTGTGTGTTTTATAACTTCTATGCATGGTTACAGTAGGTAGGTGAGTGGCTGTGGAGGTACGTAGATTATGTGGCCAGTCAGTAGAGTGAAATTTGTAAGTACTTCCTACTTTATTTTGATGATACTTGACTAATTACACCACCATTGTTCATATACTTGTGTGGTTGACACAAATAACATACACTATTTTCTGAGTTCATACAATAGATCTAATGAATTGTCTTAGAGAGTGATTTGTAAAGATGCTTATAAAGAAATAGTCTCTGAAGAGTTTACACTTGTACTTGTTGTAATTAACCTGTATTTCAGGCAAAATTTGTATTGTAAACAAACAGCTTTATAATTAATTAGATTCTAATATCTAACAAATGTTTCATTTTTATGGGAAATTTTTTGAAAAATGTATCACATAAACTTAAATAAACAAATTTAACAAAATTGATTCACATTTTTTAGTTCATCCATCCCAAGACTATTCTTGGAAATTTTGAGCCGAAGAATCGGTCATAAAGTTTTGATGTTTTTATCAGTATTAAGCCCATGAAATATAAGAGAGAACAAGAGGCATCTGAGTGCATGTGCATAACTGAACAAATTAATGAAATCATCTTAAAATAAAAAGAAGAGACTAAATATCAAATTTAGGGGAGAAAAATAAAAAGATACACAGAACAAAGGATTTAACAACAAGGGCATTTGCAAGATATTTTTTCTTTCTGACAGCACATGTAGGGGCACTTAAGGACCACATGATTCACTTCCTGCTTTTATTGGTACATATATCTGATGGCAAGCATTTTAGATATTTGTTCAAAACATAAGTTGATAAAAAAAAGAAACATGGTATAGTGTGGTTGACGTATACTACATTGAAAATATGGACATCCAATATCACTTTCTTTTACTAGCAGTATCAGTTGAAATTTGAGCATACAAAAGTAATAGCCAAAACAGTCATATTTGATGATATACTATACTTGACCACTGTGAGATATTCAGTTGAATAGTCTTATAATCAAGTGCCGCATAATTAGTCACTAAGATGCATGTTACATTCACAGAATTATTAAGTCTTGTACAGTTTTCACAATTTAAAAAACACATTTAGCTCCAAACCAGGCGGTAATAAACCTAATCTTTCATTTCTTTGATGTTTTTGGAAGAGACTTTATTTGTAGCTATTAGTTCAAAAATAATGTATTAGGTGGGTGTGTATATTCATGCTGATTTATAGTTTTTGTTGTTTGATTAAATTATTATGTGGAAATTTTTCAGTGTTTTCTAACTGTTTTAAAAAGAAAAATATTGATCTGTTTGCCATATTATGTTCTTTACATTTAAGATATTAAAATTGAGGTAGTAATCAGTGGTGTATAGTTATAAAGGGAGGGAACAAATTTGCTCACTTTTGGATTTGTTCTTCCTGTTATACTTAGGAAATGGTCATAACAAACTGGACAAGGTTATTCTAAAACATCTTCACTGCCACGGATTGTCAATCTACATCTGCCCATGGCATATTTAGATGGCTGAAACAGTATCTACTGCTCCACCATTTGATTAAATGCAGCAGAAAAAAATTGATCCAATGATATCTATTGTTACATTTAAATTGGGAAATTGTTAGGAATAATCATAGCAGCCTCCTTTCATAATGACACATTGCACATAAGTTTCTTCAAATATGTTACCTGATGATAATTCCTGAGGGAAACTACTGCTACCTTGCAAAACCCTCTCTTCCATATACTTCTTTTAGTTAAAGGGAGCTAAACATTGTCTGCCAACCTATGTATTGGTCAGGCAGAGTGATATCCCCTTGAGTGTAAGACTGCAGTAAAGCCTAAAAATACCTCAGTTACTCCTTTGGCTCATGCCAAAAAGCATGCAATCTTGCCATGAGAGACATGCAAAAGCCTCAATCTATGTGTAAAATATACCACTACAAGTTGGAGGGGTTTTTACTTCTAAGGATATTGTACTCCATTTATATTTCTAACTTTTTCTCTCATGACAAAGTTCTGCCTTTACAAGTTGTTAACATTGTCGTCATCATACAGTTAGGTACTGGTACGGGGACCCTAAGTGACTTCATATTCAGTTCAGAATATATATATATATATATATATATATATATATATATATATATATATATATATATATATATATATATATATATATATATATAAAATGGTACAAGTCTATGGCATATATAACACCTTAAGATGTGTAATTCCATAACAAACAGATACATATTGGTGAGTTTCCATACCACGGCATTTTCCCGGTACCAACTTCATTGTTTTTACTTATAGGAGCAGTCTATGCACCTTTTTTTCTACAATTATTGCCTGATAATAGATATTGTTGCACCTACTATGTATGTCTCTATAGTGGTGCCTCAGTACCCTTTTCTGTGAATTTTTTGTGTGTGTGATGTAGATACTCATACACGTTTCTGTATTTCTTCCATTCTGGTCAGACAAGTGTAGGTAATTGCTCTGTAAATGGTTTATCAAGGGGCATCCTGCACATACATTTTTCTGTAAGTAACATTTGAGTCATGTTTATCTGTATAAACATTACATCACATTTAATGAACACTTAGTTACTCACAAGGGTATCCTATATGACTTCACAAGTTAGGTTTGGGCTACATTATTTATATGTGTGACTATTTTTATGCTTTGAAGAATTCCTTTATATATGTATTCCTTTTTTACTTTTCTTGTAATGTACAGGTGAGTTTCATTTACCTGGTATCTTTAGTCTTGAAACACCATGCTTCAGTGATTCTACCTGTACAGGCAGTCCTGGATTCAGGTAGCATTGTATTGAGATCATCTGCTATTACTTTTTTTTCAAGTAAACCATCATTTAGTATTGCTCTTATACCAACACATTATTCAAAGATGATGTTCAGGCCCACAAGATTTAAATTTTCTCCCCCCTTGCAGGTAGTATTGTCATTATTTTTTACCTGTATGCTTCATTGAATTATTAGTTTGTTATCAATTTCTGGGTCAACCTTTTCCTGCTTTTGCTTTGCATGAACTTGTTTCCTGCAGAAGGTGCTGGGCTATGTTTTTTATGTTTTGCTCTATTTTGTCTTACATATTAGACCTATGGGTAAAGTACACGGCTCAGAATGAAGACATCACCAATCTGCATGCTGACTTTTTCTCAGTGTGAATCTTTTATGAGGACAAGGGAGAGAATTCAACTTATCCTTTAGCGACAATGTGCCAAACATTGACACACTCAAAGACAGCTCCAGCACACAAGTCACCAACACAGAACTCAGCATTTTTGGAATTCCCTCTACCATGCCTCATGGGGGTTCAACTTGATTCCTCTTATCTAACAGGGACAGAGCTGAGAAACATCCAAGTTCCCTCTAATTCAACAGACATATGGACAGGTTACATGGGTCAAACATACTGCAACCTGTCCTAACACATGGATATTGTATTTCCATCGTGACCAACCTAGGCCATATCTTAGGGATCATCAAAGACCAAACACGAACATCAGTATTACAGGCTCAATCAGTAATATATCAACTTCCAGTACATCGAACCTGACTTTTGCAGACATGTGCAGGAACCATTCTAACTCTCATACAACTTTTGAAATATGTATTCAGCATATTATCATGCTTTAAAAGATGATATCTTTAGACTCTGCAACAAGAAGAGCCTCTTTACTTGGCAACTGTCTTGAAGTCATAGTTTCTGATTCAGGGCATTTTATGATTTTAGTGAGCAACAGACCTCATCACTCTTCATTAGCTAAATCACAAGCATTACAGGGGATCTTAGCTTACACATACAACCAAAATGATGTTGTTTGTTATCCAGTACCATGATATATTCTACACTATCCGATGACACGAGAAGATTCATCTTTTCTGTCCATGGAGCTTTGTCTTCCTCCTCCTCCCACTCTTTATCAACAACATGCACCAGAGCTTCAGCATTTGTTGATCTTATGGTAAAACAGAAGATTCCAACTTCAATTAATTTCTCAGTGAGTGAGAGTTACATATCTTTGCCCCCTAACAGTTTTTCATTCGGAGCCCCAGCAGTTGACAGTGATATTGCCACTTTGAGGATGACACAGCCACACTCTAAATGTATGGATCGGATGACCTTTGTTGACACTTGGCACTTAGTGAGCAATATGGTTGCCATGTTATTGTTATTAGACTTGTTCTCTGCCTATCTTCCAACTAATGGAACATAATTTACCTTATTTACCGTATATGTTGGGACACCGTACTTGTTGGGGACAGCAATAATTTTTAATATAAATATTTTATTCGCTGTATGTTCTGGGACAATATCTTTTTTCAGGTTGTAATTTGTTGGACAATCACACCTAATCATTAGAAATTTACATGTTGGAAACTGCACTCTAACTGAAATTTTATGTTAAAAAATATAAAACTGTGTACTTGATAAAACTTTTTAATCCATTGCAGCATCATCTCAACAACTCAATCCTTCTGTGCATGTAAGGTCCATTTTTTTCAGTGCATGAATATTTTTTTAAAGTTTTCTCATGCCATGAAAAATTGTTGGAGGCAACACATCTTCTGAAATGGAAAGTGAAAGTCATATTTTTTAATTTTAAAAAAATCTGTCTAGTCTGCTAATCCTTATACTTTTAATGCCCATTTTATCAACAGCCCTTCCAGGAATGAGATCAAAGTACACTGAATTTCATTCATGTTAATGATCATAATGTCAGTAAACTATCTTGTTTTCTGGCATTCACAAATTTATCAAATGATTTTTTTTTTCCTCCAAATCTTCTGGGCAACACTGGGTCATTGATGTCTGTGCATGAAGCACTATATTGTGTCACTTTAAAAACTGTTCCATTGTTCCAATTTATTATCAAAACACCTGTTTATACAGGTGAAAAGAAACCAAAGTAAGTTTCACAATGTGGGCCGACTTTGTCTAGCCAAGAAAAATGTGTAAAAATTGGCACACTTGAAAGAATCCAAAGTTTGCTTCCAAGGTTGGCTTGCTTTGTAAATGAATAACTTTTGGATTATTATCATTTTAAAAAACATCAGCTTAAAATTATCCAAAGTCTGCTTCTGAGGTTGGCTTACTTTTTAATATAAATAACCTTTGTCTCTGATATCCTATTGGTAGGTTCAATCAATGAGTTTAATGCTTGCTGCCATTTGTGTTTATTCACCACCTGGGCTTCTATTTGTATAGCATCTGTAGTCATAACTAATGCAAAGAGCATTAGTATTTGCAGGTAAATAGTATACACAGGAATAAGTCTTTAATAATACTTTTTTTTTATAACCCATAGTAGCAAAAGGATAGTCACTTACACTCTAGTGAATTAATTTTCAAATAATGATTTTTATTTTTGAGATATTGTCCTATAGTTGACCTAGTTTTAGTACAATCATGTTTTTTTTTTGCACCTAACAACCTGTCATGTATGAATGGTAGATACATGCAAGCAATCATTTGATTATTGCCTTCTTGTTGGTGATTTTGTTGGATCAAGTTTATGGTTGGATAACATATTCAGACTTTGTGCACAACCAAACACAATTTGTTTCTCTATGTTCACATCAATGAACAATGTTTTCTGTGTTATTGGACATAAGTGATATACTCTACAGTAACAATTTGTTTCTCTATGTTCACATCAATGAACAATGTTTTCTGTGTTATTGGACATAAGTGATATACTCTACAGTATGGATACCTATGCTACATATACAGGGTTCATATTTTATTCTTTAATGCTCATGATGAAAAAAGAGAAATAAATAGATAATGATAACAATACAAAGTTACTTTCATTTTTTTTCTTCAAATAAGTTTTTTGTAAAAATCTATTTCTTTACATAATGCATTGGGGGCAGCACAAATTTATTGTTTTTTCGCTAGTGACATATGACCTAGGTGAAAACGTTTCACTATAAGTTCTGGGACAGGAAAAAAAATATTTTTTCATGCCACAATCTATAGGGTAAATATGGTTTCTTCTCCTTCTCCAGATACCTCAGGGCATGCATGGGAGTCAGTCCCAAGCTCTAAGCAGAGCCACTCAACACACTTTGGTCAATGCTTTAACTTCAGCTGCCAGTCCAATTGGAAGAATGCAACTTGGTGCCTTCTGCCTGCACTTTCCTGAAGGACCACTGTATGGCCAAGCTAAGAGCACAAGCTTCTATTTGACGTCCTGATAGATGAAGTCCACAAACAAGCTGTCAAGGAGACATTTCTGTCTCTTCAACAACAACAGCTTGGATACAGGGATAGTATGGGAATCAACAAAAGGACCCAAGGGCCACTCATAGGACACAAACTTCTGAAAGTCTTCCTATTAAAGTTTTTTCCATCCATCAAAAGTTTATTTTCTTTTGCATACCAAGTAGATATAGCAACGAGAGGGTTCTATAGTTTGTTCCAACCCCTTTCTTTGTCCCAGAAGCAAGCTTCACTCTCTGTCTGGTCATTTGCCTAAGAACATTCATTCCATTCATCCATGCCTCTTGGTTCCCACTGGAAATACCAGAGTGAATTTTAAATGCCATCCATGAGGGAGATATTGCCATCACTGTGGATTTAGATGGTGCATACCTTCATGTCTCCATTCACAAGGCTCGCAGGATGTTTCTGCAATTTGCCTATGACATTGTATACCAACTCAGGTTACCGCTCCATGAATGCTGACACCATTTGTCATCATGGGAGAGAGCATATCAGACAAACCCAGGACTTATCTACCTTCTCACCAACTCTGTACAAATGCCAAAAGTGTTAAAACTTAAGCAGAAATATATCTTGGATATTAAACTGGCTGGACATTTTGAACCAGGTGCTCCTTTTCCAACAAGACCTGTTTGCTTATGGTTTTAGCAATGGCAGGCAGAATTCATGAAATACATGCCCTATCAGCAGGTTCTGACAAGATGGGTCAGCCATACTCGTGATGGCATTCTCTTCATTGGTAAAAGCCATCTCCCTTGAATAGGTAACCAAAGTTTTGTCATGAAACCTCTGTCTCATATGGACACCTCAACTGAAGGCCACCCACAAGACTCAATCTTGGCTTTCGTGTAATACCTTAAAAGATCAGAGCCGTTATTTCTAAGATCGTGCCTCTTTCTTTTTCTCATAAAAGGACAGGAGGATCTACCAGAACAGAATATCTCATCCTGGAGTAAGGCAGTTTGTTGCTCAACATTACACTTTGGCTCATGAAGTTCAAGCAGTTGTCACCAACTTAACATATTTGAAAAAGAAACTAAATTTTTCCTTGTAAAATGTTTTTTTGCAAATACTTAATCATAATAAACATACACCCTCCCAGCCTGACCACAACTATAGAGAGAATGCAAAAATCTTATACCTAAAGGGAGATCACTCTGCCAGATCACCACACAGGTTGGCAGACAACTTTTAGCTCCCTTCATTAAAAAGAAGTATCTGGGAGGGTTTGATTTGTAAGGTAGTACACATAGTAGTTCTGATGTATTATGATTAGATAAATATTCTCGATGAAACATACTATGAAAAATGGTTTCTACAATTTAAGTATTTTATTATTTAATTTTGAGTCATGCAAATCACCCAATTAAATATGTATCATGTCACATAACAAGCTCAGACATTGGTTAATTGATTTTGCTTCCTATGGGGCATTTTTATGTGCAAATGGGCATTTGTAGAAAACAGTTTTTGATTGCTAATTATGCCATGGGTTGATGTGTAGTTAAGTGGATCATTAACTCTTAGATAGTGAAGATGATTCTAAAATAAGTATTACTAAACCTTTAAAAGCAAATTCTTTCACATTTTATGTGGAAGATGATCAGCTATTTTGTTATATTTTTGCATAACAAATGGCAGGTTTGCCATTTTCACCAGTTTTAAAAGCCTCTAATCCAGGGTATTTCCTGATACAAAGCTTGTCAAAACTTCAGGTAACAAGCTAGCAAAAATAAAAATATAGCCTGTGATTTGTAAAGATGCTTACATTTAGAAAGATAATTTTGTCACATTAGAACAACTGAAATAAGATTTTCAGCATTTTAAAAGGCCATTTGCCAAAGTTCATCAAGCATCTTGTATTCTCACCTAAGAGCCACTAGATATCTTTACTGGATAATAATTACTTTTGGTAGATGAAGATCAAATTTAAAAAAAACTGATTTCAGCATAGATTAACTGTCTTGACATTAACTAATTGTATTTTTAATTATGATTTAAATTTAGGAGATTATTCTTCAATAATGGTGGCATATTGTCATTTGCTTTACATTGTCAATATTGTTAACAAATTGTTTCCCTCTTACTTGTCCAAAACTTTCGTGTACTACCACCAAATGAGCCAACAAATTTGGAAAGTGAAAATCCAAAGAAATTCCATGTGTTAAATCAGAACACCTTGATTTGTTACATGTATATTAGAAGGTCAAATGAATTTTGACATTGATCATTGTTTAAAACTACTCAGAGCAATGTATATGTGTGGACATTGCATTTTTCCATCTTATATATATGAAACATTTATATTCCTTTACTTGTGTTTACTTGAGATCCATTATGAACATTAGACCAAAATTTATATCCTTTTTTCTGAAACTTGTGTTGTTTTATTTCCTTTTTTAATACTACAGTAGTAACCATTCTTATAGAATTTTGCTAAATATTTTATTCAAAACAAACAACACATTATGTTGATTTTATTAAACTTTACTGGTCTACTTGTAAAGCAAGGTTATTTAATAAAGAGTCATAACAAAAATAATATGGTCTCGTAAGGCAAACATATATCATGACTTTAAAATGATTGAGAACACATGACTTACTTTTGGTCATGATGCCCATCGGCCGCAGCCCTAATACTTCATCTTCACTACAGCATCTCAGAAAGGTGTTTAAGATTATATATTCCAAACAAGAAATTATGTGGCAGCTAATTTGAGTTACATGTTATAGTCATCATTATTATTAATCTAATTATTATGATCATTATCATTATTATTATTATTATTATTATTGTTTTTCAGACTGAAGAATGTGCGAATGATGCACAACAGGGTGCAGGTATTGAGGGCACACAAGACAATGCCCTAGATGATACTGCAATATTGTTTGACAAAACAGTGCTCACCTCTGTTGTTGTCACGAATCAGTCATCAAGAGTAGTCGCCTTTCTTGGAACAGCAAAGGGACATATAAAAAAGGTTATGATTTTAAAAAAAAATTATTTACAGTACAGCCTTTATTTCACGTATCTATCTGAAACTTGATCACTTGATCAGTGTCATCAAGGTGGTTAACAAAGACACAGTGAGATTATTAGTGCTAATATATCACCCTATTACATTTTAGAACTGAGAAGAAATTTCAGGCAAGGCCATTTAAAATTTAGAAAGGAACCATAAGCAATATTTCGATATCAGATATGTTACATAATTATATCATATGAGTACTACCAAAATTTAATAAATCAAGCACTCCCAGGCAAAAATGTTAGCTATGGGAACTACACTATGGCAGAGTGATCTTTCCTTGATGGAGGGATAAGTGCCAAGATCCATTGTGTACATTAGTTACTACTTCTGCTCAAGAGAGGAATCTTATTTGGCTACAGAGCAAGTTGGAGGTGTTTCAATATTTGTTTTCTTTTGTTCATTTTTTTTTGTCTGAGGCAAAGTTTTTGTACCTATTGTTGAATTACAATTTTGTCATAAATACATAATTATACATAATAATTGCCCTTTTGTAGTTACCTGCATTGGTTCCTAGTATATGCATTCAGTAATGCATGCTAACTTTTGTGTACTTTGCAATATAAATTGTTGACTTATTAAGGCATGCAAGTAATTTTCTTTGTCTGTAGAAACTATAGTTGTTTCACATGGTCCATATTGGTAAACCAGAACAAGGTTGCACATATCTCTATAAAATTCAGCTTATCTTTATACTGTATATATATATATATATATATATATATATATATATATATATATATATATATATATATATATATATGTGATAGATAGATAGTCCTACCCACTTATGTCGACAAGTCGCCTATTTGGACAAAAGAGAATAGTCCTGGTTCCTTGGTCAACTACTACTACCAAAATTGTCATGCTTATGTTGACGTTGAGATGAAAAACATACATGTCAACAGAATTTCTTGGTCCCAGCTTGAACAAATCATTTGTTTTCTAATCATTTATGTTGACATTCTTCCAGTTTTGACCCATACATTGACAATTAGTTGATCTTGTTGCATGGCTTTAATTTACCCGTCAAATCATTTGTTTTAATCATCTGCCATTTACAACCCATACTTTGGTCAACAATTAGCCGATTTTGCCACAATGCTTTAATTTACCCATCTAATCATTTATGCCATCAAGTGATCTGTTCTGACCTATACTTAATTCAACAATTAGTTGTTGTTTCTTTTTGCCAGGCTTTAATGTCGCATTCGGATTTAAAAAATTCCAGGCTTTTGCTTGGTCCTATTAAGTTGGCTGGTCATGGAGACTTAAATAGCAGCAATGAAATCTGATCAATTCCAGTATTTTCAAAAGTGATTGGTGATTAAAACAAGTTTATTGTGCTGTGAAAGTTTCCTTTTTAACTTTATTTATATTTGCGATAGCTACCAATGGCAGTGTAAAATGCAGATTAAATTTACAGTCTCTGGAAACTAAATATAATTTCCCTGTGAATAGCCCCATCCCCTTGGTAGCCACAATAAAATGGGAACAGACTGACCAAAATCTAGGCCAATTTAAGTACATGTACTTGAAGCATGTAATTAACTATGTGATAATGCATGTATGTAACGTTTTCATATCAGGATATGATCAATTCAATAAGGAATAATTTATTGTAGATTTTATTACACAAAGGTAACCAAAGCGTAATTTGTCAATATACAAATGCCTTTCATAGTATTTTTGTCTTTATGTACTTAAAATTTTCATTCTTTCTTTCCTCAACAGTGTAAATGCTACTAACTGATGATAAGTCACCCCTTACTGATGAATTTAACTTGTATCTTTTATAGTCGTAGCAGCCGCCCTGTAGTTATAGCAGTTGTTCAATGACTTTTCCTGTATGTGCTGTCTCTTAGGCCTTTACCACACAGATAATATGTGGATTTATTAGTTCAGTAACATCCACTGTATGAATTTGTAAAGTAATGCTTGTCTGGCTACCCCTGTATAAATATTGTCTGCTCTATTTCTGTTTACAGAGTGTAGAATATAGGCAGGGCTAAATGCAAATGGTGTAAATGTTGGAAGGGTGTGATTGATAACCATAATATATGTTTAGCTGTTACAACATTGAGGAAATACATATAGAATAAATGGACAATCTAAACAGACAGGGAAGGTGATTATATTTCTCTGTTCATCATCTATCGCAAACCAGAGGTCTCACCAGACCCAGCTCCAGTCATACTGTTTCAGCAAGCGTTATTGGCAGTACTAATTGACTTAATGCCTCAGTCTTCTTTCGTCAGCACCCACATGATTCAGAACCACATGGTTATGCTGCTCTAAGGGAGGACTGGCTTAGAAGTTGCATGGAAGTTAAAGTACCTCAATTGGGATAAACTTTTTGTTTGATTAGCCATCAATTTTGACAGTCTTCACAAGTTCCATTTGAAATTGTACAAGAGGAGTTGGTACCAGCAAATTCTTCTAGAGGCTAGAAACTATGTTCAAAAAGCTCCATTGTCCTTACTAGAGTTAACAGTGACAAGGGAAGACTCAGGTTGATTGAATAAGTTTTAGCTTGTTATCATCATAATGTTTTCGACCTCCACATGCTCTGTCTATAGCTTGGTTTAGAGTTCTGCATCTGTTGATATTCTAATGATAAAAGACCAAACAGTATTCAGGTTGTTAATGCAGTGTGAATGAATGGCTGACATATTGGATTATTTAGAGAGGCAATTGCAAGTAGTTGAAAGTGATTCAAGTTCTTATAGACCACCACAATGCCAAGCTGAGATGGCAGACATTATCTTTGAACCACATTATTGCCCAGGTGGAGGAAGTACATACACAGGCCACTAAAGAAACAAATCTACCTCAGGCACAGTTAGATAGAGACTGAGGAGATTTTATTTCAGGACAGAGATCAGGAGATTTGAAAGGACACCCCAAGGACACATCAGATGAGGAAACGGATCATTTATACATGGAAAGCTACAGTTCTTGACACCAGATGAGGACAGAATGTGGAGAGAAGTGGATAATGTTTGTCCACATTTCTCTTCATGACACCCTCATTTCAGAAAGCAGGGACAGAATTCTCACACTGCCATTGTCATTTAGCCTGGTTGGTGGATGACACCTTTTCTTCGCTGCCAGAAAGGAAAGAATTTTTCACAAAAATCCAAAAACCCATCAAGTCCTTCAGAGGATCTCAGTATTACATTCACCACCCCTTCTCCATTGCCCATGGTCCCTCCAGCTACAGATAATTGCTCAAGGCAGATGTATTGATTGAGACCCCCCCCAAAAAAACAATCTTCTCCAGAAAAGAGCAGTAGATGTTGATGATTAAACAATATAACTGGGCTGTTACTTAGACTGTGGTTGATCCCAAAGGCAAATGCCACTCTTTGACCAGTATTGAACTAAATTCTCTCCATCATTTCATATGGACACACTGGTTTAAAATGGAAACACCAGCAGGTTTTACAAGCCATTCAGACAGTTGTAGTAGTCATAAGGTATTATGATTGGCTAAGTATTGAGGAAATATTGGTTTCCACAAAAGTTCTAAACTTTTTGTTTTCAATAAATTATGCTAATTTTGGTTATGTGTAACACTTTCAGTTTTCCATACACTGATAATGCTATTAATTGATTGACTGTAAGAGGGCAAGATGACATACTTGGTCAACTTAATTCAGATCACTTAATAATTTTTTAAGGGAACTTGTTTTGTCTAACCTGTGTGACATTCAATGGTACTTGCCATATTATGTCATATAATTTTATCTGGTATGAAAATATATTGAAAATTTGAAACAGCTATGCCAGTCTGACATATAAATATGGCATCTGATACCACAAACAGAAAAACCTCAAAGTCTCCAGTATATCTGAATAGAATTTGACCAAACCTAATAGAAGCTCTTAAAAATGTCCAACAGAATTTGACTTGCTGTCGAAATGGCTGCTGTTAGTAAAAATACAAGAAACTTTGAAAATATCTTTTCAGAAACACTTTTAAAAAGAATTAAATCTAACTTGATTTAAAATATCCATCATGACATATTGGGGTTTCAGATTGATATAGATGTAACTGATTTACTATACAATATGGCTGCCATTACTAAAAATAGTAAAAGAACAAATATTAAATTACTTCACAGAAATAGTCAACAGAATGTCACCAAATTGATAGAAAGGATCCCAGCATATAGGGTTTTCAGTTTTATACAAAAAACACCAAACTAAAATCAGATATGGTCACCATTGCTCCAAATAGAACATTTCTGAAAAAAGTTCAATACAAAGTAACCAAAACTTTACAGAAAGCATTGAGGCACAAATGACATTGACATTTATAGAAATGATGCCAAACTGCCACCAAATATGATGTCATTACTATAAATAGAAGAAAAAAGTGAATACTACTCAGAAACTGCTTAGCAGACATTGGCCATATTTGACACAAGGTATATTTGTGGCATATAAATTAATAAAGATTTCCCATAGAATATGACTTCTACAAAGTTAGAAAAAAGCATTTACACATCAGTATCTTAAATAATTGCTGAAGAGAATTTGACTTGCTTTGATGTAAAGCATCCCATTATAGGGGCCTTTTAATATTGGACAAATTATGCTAATTTGCATCACATATGGATGAAGATTCACAATTTAAAACACCTTGAAGCATTTTTCATAACATATAAAAGCGATTTCATTAAAAAGTATCATGCAAAGATGTTGTTTCCAACTGTATGTGTCATCCAAGTGAGCAACTCCAAGCATTGTTTCAGTGATTACATGCAGATTGCTCATGATTGGAAAGGTGATGCATGGGTGATTTTGTCGGTTGTTTTTAATGGAACTTCATGCATATTTTTAGCTATACAGAGGAAATGGGAGCTAATCTTCTTTAAAAGAATACACTTAGGCAGCCAATTTGGCCAGGGCTGACAAAGCATAAAATTCATTGCTCTTGGATTATGATTCTAGTGCTCTCCCAGCTGAACTACCATGACTTCCAGAAAGTTGGTGGAATTTGAGTTGATGCCATGTGAAAGCCTACACCACTGCTGCTCTTTTAATTGTTGTTACAAATCATGTGGTTATGTATCAGTTCATTTAGATATTTAATACATGTTCAAAATCTAATGAAAGTGGGTCCAAAATAAATGCAAGATTATAAATGTCAACATTACCTTTAATTCTACTTTTCCAATAGGGAACTCAAATATATTGTTCTTTGAAGATGTGTTGGAAATGTCACAGTAATAAATGTATCACTAGATTCTATAGTAGTAATGGCTGTATTTGTCACAGATACATGATAAATGATATCCAGTTGCAAGTGTTATGCATATGAAGCTAAAGATTTTCATCTTTTAAACCTTCATCTTTTTCTTTCTTTAGCCAGTATTTTTGAATAGTCAGGTTTTAAAACAAATTTAAAGAGGCTAAATTTAGTTTTGGAAATTTGTTGTTGTGCATACCTAAGCTAGGAATAATTACAAAATTCATAAAATTTTTAAATCAGAACCTTTCTCATATATTTTATGGTATTCTGGGTTAATAAGATCAAGTTTTATTTGCCCAGTTAAGTTTGAAATTGTTGAAGATTTATAAATGGATTTTATTGTGTCTGAAATTTCTGATCTGCTGTACATGAAATCAATCTTGATATGTAACTTTACATTGCAGGTGGAATTGGATAGCAATCAATGGAAGGAAATGATGACTGTATACTGGGACTATGATGTTAGTGGTGACTCCCAAATCCCAGTCCAGAGAGACATGGAGATAGACAAGGAGAAAAAGAACCTTTATATCCTGACTGGGAATAAGGTATTATGATTGACCAATTCTAGATAAGACTCTGTTCCATCTGAACACATACAACCCTTTGAACTGTTTCAATGCAATAATGCAAGGCAGAATATGTACAAATTATAAGGAAATACAGTGTAAGGCTCGACACTGAAAATTAATATTTGGTTCATTGCTTAAAAGTAAACCTCACACTTCCACTCCTCAAGTGCCTTTACAACTTAACAGTGGAAGATTGAGATATGCCACCCATTTACTATCCTTTGAGGTTTGAGGCAGTGTTTACAAAGCAACTAGTTTAGTAGAATGAAGTGTTCTTAGGCTAATGGGAAATTGGGATAAAGTTGACTGGTTAGGTCCTAATTCTCTCCATGTTAGTATATTTTCAAGACTATTCAAGCATCACAATGTGTCTGTGTGATGTGTGATATCAGTACATGTAATTGTTAGATAAAAAAAATAAAGATAAATTTCATTTTATATGTAAAGTAAGAAAAGGTATTCTATTAATCTTTTCTTATTATTTGGTAGTTCACTCTGGGAACACTGTGTTAACAAGTATTACAAGTTGTATTCTTCATTACCCCTAAATCACCACTGCAGTGAATTTACTATTGGGCCTTCCTAAGTATGCAAAAATGTTATCCACTGCTGAAGCAATTTTCAGTGTGCAATCCTGTGTACTGGGTGTCCTTGATAATGATTGCATTAAATATAGAGGCCATTATGATAGATGTGTGGGCATCAACCTGGCATAAGTGAATTTAACAAAAAAAATCAGTCCTTTTTGTACAAATACATACAATTTTAAAGACTTTTTATCAATTTAAAAACAACCATTTTCTAAAAAAAATATTTTTCATTAAAGCAGTTGAACAGAGTAATGATAAATGTTTTATTTTGTAAATTAAAAAGAATTACATGCAATTTGATATGAATTTCAATAGTTATACTTTTTTCAAGTGATACATTCTTGGTTTATTACAGGATTATATGCCTAGTTCAGTATTATTTGAGAGTCTCAAAATAGAAATGGATTTTGAAAATGCATGTTTTCTACTAAAAATGTTTTAAAGTCAGGTTTGGTATAGTTTGTATGCATGCTCTAGGACTCTCACAAATCCATTGGATAGTAAAAATTTCATGCTGTTGCTATCATAAGTTAACAAGTGGACTTGTAACACACATCTAACAAAGAAGAAATAATAGTTTAACTACTCAAAACAGATGTATACAATGCAGTTACTACCCCTTAGCTATGATTTCCCACTATAGAGGATGCCAGCTGGAAATGATGAACATTTATCCTCACAAGACGATATACATGCTTCTTGTTGTCGAAAAATAAAACATCAATCTTGGATTGGGAACATTTAGGTGAAACTACTGAAAACTAATTTACTGTTCAGCCTTATATCGATATGCATGTATGATGCACTAATTTGAGTTGCTTTCAGAACTGTTCTATTGTTTCAATTTATTTAGAAAATTCCTGTTAATACAGGTAAAAAGTAATCAATATTGGCTTCTCTATGTCGGCCAATTTTATTTAAAAAAAAGAAAATCAGCACACTTAAAAGAATCCAAAGGAACCAAGCTTGACTTTCTTAATAAAAAATCGGCACACTTAAAGATACCAAAGTCAGTTTTTGGTGTTGTATGCTTTGTAATAAAAAAAACATTGTATTTGATATCCTGTCGGAAAGTTTAATTAAAAAGTTTATTGATTACTCCAAGTTGTGTTTATCCATCACCCTGGCTTCTTTTTATTTCCCAGATATGATCATAATTTATGATTGCAGGGCAAATAGCATACACAACAAAAACGTGCCATATTGTAAAATAATGACTTTTATTTGCAAGATATCATCATATAGTTAACCTGGATACAATACATTATTGGTCAGTTTGTACCTTGTAACATCATGCATGAATGGCAGGTACCTTCAAGCAATTGGGTGATATTTTCTTCTATTTTGTGATTTTGTTATTTGACATAAGTGATACAGACTTAAGTACTGATGCTACACAAACCAGCATCCACTACATATACAAAGTTAGTGGGTATGTTTCTTTCTTTAATAAATTTCGCATGATGAAAAAAGAAGGAATAAATGATAACAGTGCAAGGTTAGTTTTTTCATTTTATTTTCAGCTAAGTATATGTTTATCATTTTTTTTGTACCTTGGTGGGGGGGGGAGGAAAGCACAACTTCAACACAAAAGTAATTCTATTTTTTTGTATGGAATAATGGAGCAAATATGATTGACAATATTGACTAGTAATGACAAGCTTTTAATTTATGTGCACACACTAAGACAGCTTGAAAAAAAAAACAATACAATTAGCTGGTAAGAGCTTCATATTGCAGCAACATTGACAAAATGCGCAACATTATTTTCTTTCTATCTTTCTCTCAGTCTCTTTCTGTCTCTCTCTCTCTCTCTGTCTGTCTGTCTCTCGTGTAACTGAGTGTGTATTATATGCAGCAGTGTTACATTGTGAAGACTAAAATTAAATCTGTTTTAATATCTCATGTACACCACCCTTTGAAAAATGTATACATATTCTGTAGAATATTATCTGTTAAGTTTTATTGTTTACTAAATGAATATTGATAACTTGACTGGAAAACTTAAATTGAGAATGTCATTGTGCAGATGCATACATTTTTAGAATAAAAAATGCATATAAATATTTTAATTTTTACCAGCAAGATATGTCTACTTTTGTTTTCTCTCACGTATATGTATATTGCAAAGTATAATTACTTTCTTTGAAAGAATATCAATTTTGTTTACATTTAGCTTTTTTTCCAAAAACCTATTCCTAAAACATATCTTACATAGTATCTACTTATTGTTTTAAGAAAAAAAATGGTTCAGACTGTTGTTGAGCCAAATTGTCTTTCGAGTTGGGCCGAATTGTCTTGGGCCAAATTGACTGTAAAACAGCATTAATGATGCAACTTTACAATTCCCTCATACTATTCTATCTCACAGCTTAAATTTACTTTTTTTTCTGATAAACAAGGTTTTTCGGAAAAAGAAAGAATCCTTTTTCCCATCATCACTCTTATGGTTACATCCATATGCATAACAGTGCATCATTTTTTTTTGCTGTACAACAGCACAATCGTAAGATATATCACATTGATATTTACATTGGGAAATTAAACACTTGAAGGCTAGGTTGAATAGAAGGGATAAATGTACATTATATCCGTGTTTGGTACGTGGAAACTACCGATTGTTTACGGAGATTGCCGAATAATGTTTTCATTTACAAAAGTGGATTTTTAAGTCTAATGAAACATTTTTATGGTGTGCATACATAACAAATACATTTTGTGTATGACTATAATAATATCACATCTTTGTGCAATATAGGTGGCCGGTGACCTTAAGAAGCTATAATCAAAATTGACCATAATGGCACATCAGCAGGAGAAGGGAATTTATATTTTGAGGGGCTTTATAGTGAAAGACTGCAGAATGTCATTTTCAGTTCATAAAAACTGTAATTGCAGGTGACAAATTTCCATGTGGAGAGCTGTGAAGTGTACACTACCTGTTCTGCCTGCTTGTCTTCAAAAGATCCATTGGGTTGTGGCTGGTGCCAAATTAATAACAAGTGTATAAATGGCAGTAAATGCCATGTTAACTGGAGTAACGATACATGTCCACCTCAAATACAGTTGGTAAGCATTTATTCCAACTTCTGTCCTGCTATCTTGCTTGTAATCAGTGGACTGTATGACTCCTTTTTTATTTTTATAAAATGATGATTTTTATGAAATGATGAATACTGTAAAAAAATTTCATGAATCTAGCACAACTAGTTAGTTTTCATGTATTGAAGAATGCAGTAGACCATGTACAAATTTCATGAATCTTGCATGATCAATTAGTGATAATTAGTTTTGCCTTCAGTTTATATTTTGTTATTTGAGGAAAATACGTAGTACACCACTCCCTTGATAACTCGCACCAGGATAACTCGCAAACACATTTATAACATGGTGTCTGGCATGGCTCCCGATTTTTCTTCAAAGAAAATATATTTTAAAATGTGCAGAACATGAAAAGAAATCATGATAAGAATTGAACCCTAATGCATACCATATTTTATGTAACTTTTCGTAAACGAAAAAATAATCATTAATCATCAATTTTTTAAAAAATTAAATGGAAATACAGTGTTTTCTATCTTTTTTGCAAATGTAAATCTTCTTAATGGAAATTTTATGTCTGATATTTTAATGTTTTTTTCAAATAATACAAAGTGATATGTATGAAAATTATGAGACATTTAAATAATTATTATTTTGATAACAGAATTGTGTATGAAAAATTAAAGAGTACAAAAAATACATGAGATATGGTAGCTCATTTTATCATTGGAAATGGTGTTCATTGCTCATGTAGATAGAATCCATATTGTGAAATTTGCAAGTGCTAATAAGATATCACATGTTATGTTTTTTTTTTTTGTTGAGAGAAATAGTTGTCACTACACTGTAAATAAACAGTCTGGTGCAAGAGCTATCAACAAAATAACTTGTAAATGCTAATAGATGGTAAAAGAGAATGAAATAAACACCAATTAAATGTCTTGATGTGTGAAATTCACATTCTAATTCTTTAATTTTGCTTCAATGTAAACACTATAATCAAAATATATTCTCTTTTATGAAAACATGAAAAGAGTCAATTGACCGTCACATCAAAACCCTTGACTACTTCTTTGAGAACCTGATTACATGCTGACTCTGTTTTGATCAACAACTTGGGGAACTGTTTGTTGCATTACATAATGCAATTAAAAGAGACCTGTGTTTATCACTTTGAATTTATCTTTTGTATCAAATCAGGCAAAGGAAATACAATTAAAAAAATAAAAGGCATGCCAATAGTAGCATAAGTTCTTATGGTCATTACCGTTTTCAAAGTTTATTTTATTTGACTAATTGAAAATGGTTTCACACTTTTATGTACTTAACATCACTAAAGTATATAATATCAGTATCCTAATCATTTGTAAAAGTGACCATGGAGAGCAAAGAAAGTAAGCAAAAGGTGTACTCAATGACTGAAAAGATGTGCATCATAGATAGGGTTCATAATGGTGAAGCGAGAGTCAACGTTTGCAATGAACTAAACAATTGCGGAGTCAAATTTTATAGGTTGGATTAAGGATAAGCAGAAACTTCATTATTATTTACATGATGTTGATTCAGATAATGGGATCAAATAAAAACGAGCACAGACTGCAAACAATACTGATATAGATGATGCTGTGTATGCATGGTTCACACAGCAATGTGAGCATGGTGTTCCCATCTCTGGAAAAATTCCTAAGGCCTAAGCAGAAAAAAAAATGGCAAAAAGTATGAAGAGTGAATCTTGTTTCAGAGCAAGCCATGGATGGCTTTGGAGATTCCAGTGCCTACACAGAATTAAGCAAAATTCATTATTGGGAGAAATACACTCAGGGAATCAGGAAGCCATTTGTAATTATCCATACCAGCTTGAATTGACAAGTCTACTGCAGAACAATGATTATGCATCTGAGATACCAAAATTGAGGAGTTTTGTTTCTAAGAACAAATGGCATTTATAATGCACAAAACGAAGTATTAATTCAGTGATTCCAGGTTACAAAAAAAAAAAGAAAAAGAAGATGGAGGTCATTTAAATGAGATTAAATAACAAGTCACACATTTTTACAACACTTAAGTTACTGCAACAGTGTCATTGGTTACAAGTTTTTTTCCCCTACGAATAGCCTCATCCACTTGGTAGCCTCAGCAAGATGGAGTTTTCTCATGCTGACCAAAATCTAGGCCAATTTAAGTACATGTACATGTAAGACAAAAGTATTTTTTTGTTGGTGTTGACTTGTAACTGGTAGCAAAATGTAACTGACCAATATAATACATGAAAATCAATTGCTTTTGTTGATAATCAGAGATTCTATTACAAAAGTGTATGCCAGTGTTTACTGATAAAATTTGCCTCTGTACAAGAAAAGATGAGGCTGATGGTATTCATGTACCGACAAACTATAGATTGTGTTTAAAGTCTTTAAAGTCTTCAAAATCAAATTCTGTAAGAAGAGAACTTACTCTATTTACCCCTACTGACTTTGATCAGTGACAGTCAGCAACATGACAGTGCAAGAAGGAGAGTCGGCTAATCTCTTTGATGGAATGCAAGACTTTGATTTTTGGTTCCAAATAATACAAATGAAAGCACTCCACTTTCTGTTTCATTGATGTTACACCTATCAATCACTTTCTTCTTAATTCCATTAGCATTAAAGAAGCTGTATCATGGTACAGTAATCAAAAACTCTTTTAAATAATTACAGTGTTTTGGATTTAAAAAAATAATACTATTGGTTCTTTTATTCCCTTTTGTTCAAAATGAATTGATAATGTGTTTGGATAGGGACCAGCTTGGTTTGGAATTTTACAGGTTTCTGCTTATAAAAGATACATGATCTAGCCATGCTGAAGTTGTAGGCTTTCACTCACATCACAAATGGAAATATTTTATGTATTTACTTTATAAGTGAACTCTGAACCAAAGTGGTTAATTGAGTATAGCTTAAGTTGGTTGTGAATGGGATTACGCTATAGCTGTTCCACAAAGCATTGTGAATTTTTTCCTGTATTTAACTCTATATATTTTCAGATCAGGGTCATTAAATGTATCTAATAGTACCTAATTCATTTTAAATATAGGATGTAAAACAAATTGGGTATTTTTTTAGCTACATTTAATTATGTTGGATTATTTTCCAAGTTACAGATAAGATCAAATTTGCAATGCTGAATGGAATGAACTATATTGTCATGGTATTGAATTGTGTTCATTAGAAATGTAGCTCCTCTAAAGGTCAGAAATGCAATAATTTAATTTCCTTACTCTAAAGTATTGTTTACCACATACTTACATACTTTTCTTTATGCCAGCCATTAATGAGATTGGAAGATTAGCATTTTTACTGGTAACATTTGGTCTTGTTCCAACTTTTTCCTTGCTGGTATGAGGTACCAGCATAAGCAGAAATGCTTGATAATTGCTGGTAACATTTTGCTGAGATGGATATTAAATGTTGCATTTTGTTGAATTAAGCGAGTCCACATGTTACTTTGGACTGAAACTTATGCCAAAATAATGAGGTTATCGACTTAACAGAGGTCAAGATGAGCCTGGAAAAAATCAGCTTAATGAAGGATTTTTTTTTTGACCAGACCAGAACACTCAACATACAGGGGTTCTTGAGGTTGAGATAACTGGGTTTGACTGTAATTAGAATTCTGTTGTTTTTTTAAACTAATCCTTGTGCTTTCCAGTTTTGATGGCCACCCCTGAGTTTTAGCCTCTTGGGTAAAACTGTCTTATGGGCAAAATGTTTGCTTTGATGTGCTCATTTATCTTTTCATACAGATTGAGTATGTACATGGTTATATGGTGGGGATCTTGACAGTTCTCAATCGATAATCCATTGGTTTATTCCCTTGGGCAAGGTGATGGACTCTCAAACCAATGCAAATATCATATATAATAATGTCTTTCATGTGCAGTATATGTAATGTGAGGATATTAAATGTTTCTGTGTTATAAACCAGCAGCTAAATTCCTTGGTGATAGGACAATAAAACCTTGAGATTGACTTAGAGGTCCCAGTTTATTGTGCTGACATCCATGTCATTGATCACATAAGATAGTTTTTAGGTATGATAGATTATCAGTGATGTGGTTACTTGAAATTTATGTAAAATCACCCCTAACATTAATGCTTTATACCAGGGGATGAATTCAGAATTCCAGAAATGTTGGCCCACAGGACTGTCATTGTCCCATGTGTCAATAGTTATCATAATAGGAGAGGCAAATGACATTATGCTGTATCACCATATATATGGATGGATGGAGGGAGAGAGGGAGGGATCCCATACTTGTTTGATAGTGTGGGTATCATACATGATTCACAAATCTAGAAAAATATTTTAGTTAATTATGACTGGATTGCCTTAATTTGGTAATATTTATAAATTTCTGCATTTCAGATTGAGCCAGTTACTGGACCTACAGCAGGAGGGACAAAATTAACAATCATTGGAACAGATTTTGGAACCAAGTCCCCCACTGTGCAAATTGGAATGCCTCCTGTCAGTTGTATGGTCATCTCAAACACAAATAATAAGTAAGTGTGCACATCATTTGCACCCATCTTTTCCTTTCATTTTGCCAAATTGGAACAAAGTCATTTTATTGTGTTTTGAGAGTTAAAAGGAAAGAACTGAAGCTTTGCATCTTGTCTTATTGAAAGTGTGCTTTAATGAAATGGAAAATGTATGAATGAGGGCATTGAATTTCCAATAAAAGATGACTACCCTTACAATGAGTGTAAAAACACAGTTGTGGAGTATTTTTTGCAGCAATTTTATTTTCTCATTTAATTTTGTTCAGATAAAGGTAGAACAACTGTAACCGCTGGTGATGAATCCATCACATTTTAGTACTGGTTGTTTACAGCTCATGTGGGCAAAGACCATTGGTTTGGTCCCAAGATCATCATCTGTCATATATTATTTGTTGTTTGTTTGTTAAGACAGGTTTGTAAACACTCATAAAGCTTCACATCAGATTATAGTGATATGGTAAGCAAGTTTTTATCATAAAGATCTCAGATAGGTTCAGTTATGAGCGATTTCTATGCATTTTCCTGAGGTGATGTAGCAGCTAATTGATTGAACATGCGAGCATTCGAGCCATATTTATTAATAAATTTTGATGAGATTTAGTCTTGGTTGGCTTTTCTCATCACGATTTCAGATGAGTTTGATTAACTGAGCTTGTGAACAGTTGGATCAGATTTGGTATGTAAGCTTGTATCATCAAAGTCTCAGATGAGTTAGATCATGAGCAAGATTCAGGCACAGTAATTAAGATCCAGACTGGTTGAGTTCAGTGCCTTAACTGCTGAGTTATCTGTGCTCCCTTAGGGATCCCTTTGGTTTCCATGTTAAGACTGCAAGGATACATCATATCCTTGAAACCTTGTAATTTTAGAGTATGTAGGATAGACTGTAAATAGTTTCTAAGTGTTGAATCAGGGCCTAGTTCTCGGGGGCAGAAATAGAGATCCAGGAGACATTGCTGGTTGTGTCAATTTTATATACAGACTGAGATCACATATACTGTGAAATGCCTCAAAACAAAACTCAATGTGATTGAATCCTCTCAAGACCAGATATTTTGGGGGAGTCCTGAATTTTTCCTTCTTAAGTAAACATAAATCCCTCAGCTCTGAATATGGGTCAAATTAAAAAAAAACCTAACTTTAAACTCAGAAATGTATTTTACCTGCTAAAATTCATGAGACCTAATGGAACAGATTAATTATGGCTAGCAAATACTGTAGTAGACTTATTTGTCAAATAAATGTCAGAAAGTGTCCCAAGTGGTATTAAAACCAATACTTCACAAGTGTACCACCACAGATCAGGGCTGACCAAGAGACTAATCAGAAGTCTTTGCACCATGAAAATAATACAGCTTTTAGGGCAAACTAATAATAACTATTAATATTGTGACTGATGCTGTTTATTTATAAACATGATCAATAGAACATTTTTTATTATCTTTTGGCTATAGTTTTGATGATTGCCAATGGAGACCAACAAAACATTATCAATATTGTACTAATTGAACAATACAAAAATTTAATTTTGATGTTGATGATTGTCTCACGAAATAAATGTCACTTGTTCGTAAAATAAAGAGCTTGAATTCCATTTTTGGTATGCAAGTTTCAGAGAATTCCTAAACTGCTACTTAGAGATATCCTTAAGGATAATAAGAAGTTTAACTATTACTTCCATTGAAATCATGATATCAATATTGTACTAATTGAACAATACAAAAATTAAGTTTCCGTTTACGATTGTCTCACAAAATAAATGTAACTATTTTGAGAGAAAAAGGAATCCTGTTTGGTGGTGTATCAAGTTAGTCAAGTTCACTGCTACTTTGACTCCTGACTTGGTAGTATACTATTGAATATCACTCTAGGAACCAGACTAATTAACAAAACAAAAAGCAGTGATGTAATACACAGATAGTTTCACATATACAAGATTGTTGAAACCAGTTAGAACAATCTTTCACATGTTTGACATTTTTAAAATAAATGTTATTTATAAACAATAATGAAGAACTTCATTAGAAAAAGCATGTTATTAACAGTTGTTTATCAACATAAGTGTAAAACGAGGACTCAGTCATTAAACAGCCCATTAGATCTCTTGAATTAGTAGAATATGAAGTAAAAAACAATCATATTCATAGAAAGCCAATTGGAGTATTCCCATTTTTCAATAAAGTTGTTTTCTTGAAGAAATCATATTAAATACTTTTTATTCATAAGAAAAAAGAATATGTATCTTCTTTTGTTAAGATGCCCCAACTTCTGACAATTCAGTGTAGCAAAATTGATTAACTCAGACAAGAAGAAAGTTTATAATATTCTTCTTATATGCATAGAGACCACCACAAGCTTGTATCAACATGATTTTGAGTGTCCACCTCGGATGCTGGCAGTTGTGGGTTCAACTCTTGGTTGAGTCATACTAAAGACTTACAAAAATAGTACTAACAGCTGTCTCACTTAGCGCTCAGCATTAAAACTCCAATTGACTTTCTATGAATTTGATTGTTAGGACTGGTCAGCCTGAAGTCAGGATAATGTGACTGGGTGGGACTTCATGCTACACATCTGCAGCATGATGCCCCAGTGCTAGACATCACTATAAACTGTCACACTTCAGGTATTGTAGCGATATGACTCAAATTGCTAATGCTGCATTAAAAATCACACAAATCAACATGATTTTCTATACAAACCATGCCCATTGATGATATTTAACAATATTGATATATATTGGACTATGTCAAGAATACTGCTAAAATTATAGATGATGTGCTATACCAACCAAGATTGAATTGTGTCATAGCAGAGAAAGACCCTAAACACATAAAAATTAAATGTACATGATGTTTCAAGAAATAATGTAAACAGAAAACAGAAGGAAAGTGAAGAGAATAGAAAAATGTCAACATGGGAGAACAGACATTTAGATGTAACATGTACAAAGATACCACTGATGACATAAAGAAACAGAAAATGGAGCAATAACTCACAAAAGCATAAAATGCAGTCAGAGGATGATGCAATCATTGCTTCACAAACAGAATGATTATTGGCAGTGTCTGATGTGCAAACATTAGAACACAAGAGGGGAAATAGTTCATACATTATAAAAATAAAATGCAAAAGGATTTTATAATTAATTATCAAATGATCACACCATGTATAGTGACAAGTCCAAGCAATCATATGGCACAATATACTATGAATTTTTAAGGACATGTCATTCACTTTCAAGTATGTGCATAAATAAATGTGATTATTTAATATTTGGAGATTTCCTCTTGCAAAATGGTATTATACTTATTATTCTCTACTAAAATGATAATGTGAACCTCAGTATTGCATTGTATATTTATAGGCTGGCCTTTTCTTTTGTATGTAGGAATAAAGCTCTGTGTTAGGGAAGACATCACAAGTTGCAATTACATAGACACTAAATATAAACTGTAAACCAAACTGGGAATATCCCTAAGCTATTTTTAAATATAAAAAAAACACTATTTTTGTTTTAGGTATAAAGTATATTCTGATTAACTTTTGTAAACAGTATCAAACACAACACTGATTGTCTCTCTAAATTGACAGGCCATGATAATGGTGTCAGTTCATATTTGAGGAGGATAAACACATGTTCTTTATAAGAATTTAGATAAAATTAAACATAATGTAACTGAAAGATGCAAATCATTAATGCAGTTTCCCAATTTAATCCAATAATTTAGTCAGATGATCAGTAAACCAAATTTTTTTGATTCTGTCATTAGTTATTTTGACAGACAGTTTGCAATCGAATATTCAGACATCTTTAACACATTCATGTTGTATTATTTCTTCTAGGAAATCTGCTGTAGCTTTTGTGATGTCTTTTCTGATGACATGTAAATCTTTAAAAATTTATTGTGGTTTCAAATAAGACTTCATTATTCTTCTGTTTTAATACAGATTTTCCAATAACTGGTCTATTGTATATTTGTTGTTAATTTTCCTAGACACTGTGTGATACTGATATCTGTATTGGTGATATCCACTCCAGTTTTATTTGCATCGAGCATGTATTTATTTATTGTGTTGTCCATGTCATAGATGTTATTGAATCATGTATATTGATCCAACTCAGCCTTCTTTCATTTTAGATTCTCATTTACAACACTAAGACGTCTGACAGATTCTTTCAGAACTGACTTTTCTACCTCTAGTTCATCCATTTTTCCTCCCATCCTCTCATTTTCACTAGTAAGCCAAACAGTTCCCCTCCTTGTTTGTTTATTTCTGTTCTTATTTCCGCTAGTTCTTTCTTAGCGCTTCCTGTAAGGTGTTTCTTACTCTCTCTGATTCATGTACTTTCTTTGTAAAGATTTCATTCAACTTTCTCCAGTGTACTCTTTCATAACTAATTTATCCATGACCTTAGTGAGAGTATCCATCTTTTCCCTAATGGTATCTTTCTTTCCCCATTCACCCTTACCTTCTGATTGTAGCTGGCTTCTTACAAATTGCCATATGGATGGATGGGGTGGGGTTTGATCCATAAACTGTGATGAGGTACACTGCCTGTGGCTGTTCTCATTTCTTTTTGCACTTCAGTTTATAATACTCCTGATGTCAACATCCATAGCCTTGGAACCCTTGCAATCAGTGTTTTTAGAAGTGTTTCCTCCTTTCTTTATTATTTGGACTGTTTTGTATCACAACTATGGGTCAGATCAGTGAATTGTTCTTCTCATGCACACATACACTCTGATTTAAAAAAATAATATCTTCCATGAAATGTCAACACATAGTCCATGGTGGTGAAGCATTCTGTATCATCATTGGTTGGAATTTGAAAAAACAAGAGTTTTGAATGAATGTGTTTGTTAAAGAAGCTTCCTACCAGTCATATATAAATACCTATAAATACCTATGTGCTGCCATTATTCACACATACCTCTTAATGTATGTATAGAAGCAACTTCTAAACACCAAAAAAGCAAACTGTGAACACTGAGTCAGCTTATAATGTTCAAGATGTAACCTGTACAGTTTAGCCATTAAGATCTCAGAATTATACACATATCCATCTTCATTCAAACATGACTGACCCTGCTGCTTTCCTCTAACTTGGGTTTTTATGTTTTTTGTTAAAACATAAGCTTTTGTTGGTAAAATGACATTATTGGATTGGGGAAGGGGTTCTTTTGTTTTGACAGGAAGATGCAGCATTTCTTTAAATTTCTGATATTGTTATAACCTACACTTTTGTCAGTAAAATGAAATTTATGGATCAGGGAAGGGGTCTATAAATGTATGGTTTCAGGGTTCCCGCGGGTCATGGAATCCTGGAAAAGTTTTGGAATATAAAAAATAAATTTCAAGGGCCTTGAAAAGTTATGGAATTTGTCAAAACCTTGCAAAGTTTTGGAAAAGTCATGGGATTTGTGACAATGGAGTTAAAGAAATTGATTACTTCAAATTTCATAGAGCACCGAGATCTGATTAAATAAAATGATAAAATTACAATCAATAAATGGTTTCAATTCATATAACAAGAGTAAGTTCCCCTAATGGAAGTATCACATGATTTCTGGTGTAGTTCACTAAATAAAAGAAAGCAACTGGAAAGTAATGTGTTTTGTTAATATTGTAAAAAGGAACACATACAAAGACTACATAGGAGTGGGTTTTTTTTACATTTAACATGAATTACTACATAAAGTCAAAGTGTGCTAGCCCAGGTAAATTTAAAATGTACATATTAAAAATATTTGTTTTTAACTTATTAGTTATTTTAAATTAAAAGATGTCATTCTTTAAATTCAGTTACTTGACAATGCAAGATTAGCGCGGTCCTTGAGTTTTATGAAATGGACCTGGAAAAGTTTTGGAAAAGTCATGGAATTTGTTTTTGTTAAGTCTGTAGGAACCCTGTGGTTTGCAATAAAGATGAAATACATAAAATTGCTATATCATAAAAAATGGTATGTTAAAAAATTTTGAATTTATGTAATTAATTCCTTGGTACACCATTAAAATGAATTCCCATTATTGTGCAAGCTATGAAAATTAAAGAAAAACATTATCAAATGACATATTGTACTAATTTATGGACAGGATTATCTGTAACATTGGAGCCACCACTATAGAAGGAGCAAGTGAGGTGACTGTGACAGCCATAGATTTATCCAAGAGCATTGTTTCCTACAAGATATATGGCACAGACACATACAGAGAACATAAGTTCTATTACAAGGTAAGATTGACATATGACAGTTATGCTTTGGTTGGTTATCAGGCCCACATAACTCCACTTAACTTTTAAGAACCACTTTTAATGAGATTTAAGATTATTAAACAAACAATGTAGTGTAAAGTAATTTTAGGACAAGAATGTTTCTAACCACAACTTTACAAAATTTACTTTCATAAGATAACATTGGTAATATAATTTACCCTGTCTGTGTGTCTTGTCATCTACCCATCTTATTCCCCCACTGCCTGTTTGTCTTGTCTTCCACCTATCTTCCTTTCTGCCCTTGTTCATGTTTATCTTGTTATCAACCCATCTTTTTATTTTCCTCTCTGCCTGTTTATCTTTTCACCTACCAGTCTTTCTGCCACTTTGCCTGATTGTCTGGTCATCTATAGACATATCAATATTTTGGGGAATTACCACCCGGTACCATTCAATCTTAATGATTCATTACACATGTATCCAATCAAAGGGAAATAATATTACATGTGAACCAGAACTTTTTTGTATGTTGACACATGCCAACCCCCAAGAGAAGTTGAAGCATAATTTATTACTAATTTAAGTGGCAAAAAAGGTAATCTGAGCATTAATGAGCGATCTGTATATTACATGCCATATGAAAAATGTACTTATTGTATTTAAGGTAACCACTCATACTCCAACACTTTATTTTTACATCAGATTTGCATTTGATGATTAATAATAGTTATATTTACACAAAAAGAACAACAGTTATCAAGTGTAAAGAAGAAATAATTTAATTACTTGAAATAAAAGTATACACTGCTTTTACTTGCCCTTAGCTACAATTTTCAACCTATAGAGGACACCAGCCAGAAATGATGTGCATTTATCCCCACAAGACAAAGTGCATCCTTTTTGTTGTCGAAAAATTAAACACTGTAAACTGTGGATAGGGAACATATAGATGGAACTACAGAAATTAATGTACTGTTCAGTCGTATATCGATATGCATGCATGATGCACTAGATTCTGTCGCTTTCAAAACTATTCCATTGTTTCAGTTTTTTTTAAAAATCCCCATTAATAAAAAAGGAATCAATGTTTTCTTCCCTATGTCAGCCATCCTTATAAAAAAAAAAGAAATCGACACACTTAAAAAGAATCAAAAGGAACCAAACTTGGCTTCCTTATGTTGGTTGACTTTCTAATAAAAAAAATGGCACACTGAAATGATACCAAAGTCAGTTTTCAAGGTTCGTTTGCTTTGTAATAAAATAACCCTTGTATTTGATATCCTGTTGGTAAGTTTAAGCACAGAGTTTATTGCTTGCTGTGTTTAGTCATCACCTGGTTTTCTTTTTGTTTGCCGTATGTAATCATAATGGATGTTTGCAGGGCAAATAGCATACATAACAATAATTTTCTTTAAAATTACTTTTGTAACCCATGATAGTGAAAAGATTATCATTTGCACTATCAATGAATGTATTTTTAAATAATGATATGTATTTGTAAGATACTGTCATATAATTAATCTGGATACAATACAATCTTGATCAGTTTGCACCTTGTAACTTTATCATGCATGAATAGCAGGTGCCTTCAAGCAATCAGGTGATATTTTCATCGTTTTTGCGATTTTGTTATTTGACATAAGCGATACACACTATAGCAAGAATGTATACACAAGCTGGCATCCATTACATTTACAGAGTTCTTGGATATATTTTTTTCTTTAATAAATTTTCATGATGAGAAAAGAAGGAATAATGTAGCAAATATGATTGACGATATTGACTAGTTATGACAAGCTTTTAATTTATGTGTGCATACACTAAGACAACTTGAAAAATAAAAACAAAGAATAAAATATAAAATTAACTGGTAAGAGATTCATACTGCAGGAACTAAACACTGACAAAATATTTTAATTAGAATTAGCAAGATATGTCAGTTTGTGTTTTGTCTCATATATATGTATGTTACAAAGTATGATTATTTTCTTTGAACAAATATCAAGGTTGTTTAAATATAATTTTTTTCCTAAAACCTATTTTACTTGTTGTTTGAAGGAAAACTTGTTCAAACTACTGTTAAGTTGGGCTGAATTGTCTTTGGGCCAAATTGACTCTTATCCCTCGTAAATGATACAACTTTCCCATCCCTCTATTTGATTCCACAGCCTAATTCAACCCCTTTTTCCCATGTCACTCTTTGGTTACACCCATATGCAACACAGTGCACCATATTTACTGTAAAAAGCATGATTGTAATACCATATTTAATGTTAATTTTCATACATGAAAATTAATTATTAATTGCAGTGTACGAAAAATTGTATGCAAAATAAATAATTACACATGACACTTGACAACCTTACATACAAACCAAATGTACAAATTTGTCTCATTCTGCCCTCAAGAATCTGATTGCTGTTATGAGTGAGAGAGAGAGAGAGAGAGAGAGAGAGAGAGAGAGAGAGAGAGAGAGAGAGAGAGAGAGAGAGAGAGAGAGAAACAAAATGTTTTTTTCAACAATGCAATTTGTGATCCCATGTTGGATATTACCTATATATAAATTGAACTTAAATAGTCAATGATTTTTGCATTTATGATTAAAATTAACTGGGTTTTTATAGATTTTACCTCATTGCTATATCAAATTAATAAGAATTATATCCCAGTGGTCTGTGGCCTTCACTTCATCCTCTACTGAGATATTATTTTTACTGCATAAATAACCTCAAATGGCTTCAAAACTCATTTTCAGATGCGCACATTTCTTGGCTACAGATTTACATAATAAAGAGCGCTCATTAACGATGTTGTCCAGCTGTTAATGAATTTCCATATAAATTGTAATGACAACAGCAGAACAAAAATATATATCATTATATTTTCTTGCCGATACAAAAGACAAAGAAGGGGAATATGATGAATGTGGATGGAATCTCATTTAACAAAACAGTTGCCTTTTTCGAGTAAGCTGAGCAAAGAGCTTTCTATTCTACATACTTATAATTAGTGAATATTTCTTTAACAGTGCTTGTTTTTTTTCTTTTTCCATTATTAGTTACCTCACTTACATGAATATATCAGGTTTGTGTTTCAGTGAGGAAACAAATATTTATAAATTTATAATCTCGTGTGGAATTATACCAAATATGCTTGGCAAAGATAAATTGGTTCTTTTGCATATCTAAGTGATACATCATTTTATGTACAAACATAATAAGCTGATCAAAAAATGTCAACTTTTGTGTACAAGAAAATATGATAGCTTTAATTAATTAATATTTGTATGGATTGATGGTGTGTGAAAAATTAAAATAGTGATACAAGACACACGGTCCAATATATTTTATTTTCATTACATAAACTACAATCCAACCATGAAAAATAGCATTGATTTTTCAAACTGGGTCATTAGAGTGTGTTATGTGGCAAGACCTTTAGTCCTGAATACAAAGACCAGATACAGAAATAGACAATATTGATCTGTGATCTAAATCTTGATGAACAGACAATGAAGAATTCAAAAGTTACAATTTAAACATAATTACGTTTACAGTGTGTGTCATGTGGGCGGGGGGAAGGGGGTGGGATGGCTATCTTATGGAGATATTAACAATTTCCATGTTATGAGCCAGAATCAAGTTCCAATCCAAAGGGGCACAACCTAGGGGTTTGTGCAGGATATATGTCTAATTTTGTTTCTTTGTGCCCTTCAAAACAATAAATATTTGTTTTAGACTGGATAGCTCAAGGTAAAATATATAGACAGAATCTTTCACCATTATAGTTAACTTCTGTCAATGTAAGCAAAGTTCAGAGTGAGTCTAAACAGCCAAAATAATTTGGGACTATATTATATGAAATTTACTGATAGGCCTTTGCTGAAGACCCTCAAAAAAAAGTGTGTTTCTGGTTGTCCAACTGTCCCTGTTTTTTGTTGCCTACTCTAGCACTTAAAAAAAATTCCCAAAATTTGTGCATTTAATACATCAAGTGCTTATTACATTGTGTGTGTGTGTGTGTGTATATATATATATATATATATATATATATATATATATATATATATATATATATATATATATATATATATATATATATATATTGTTTTAAGGAAAAAAACCCTACCTACCCTAATTTTCAAAATCATGCAATAGCAAAACACACATTTTTCTTAGCATAAGTTGTCTTGAATGATTCTGTTAAAGGTTTTAAAGGCCCATTATGTGAAGTGATACCTGAAAAAGTTTATAATGAATAAGGACTATAAAGTAAAACAAATTCATGATATATCAAGCCAGGGTGAATGCATCTGTAGACCATACAATCTACAATAAATAAATTTTGAGTAAAGCAACTGAATGGTGGTTTAACAGTAGTAGTCCTGAATTAAGCTATATTTCATGAAAAAAGCAGTTTCAGGTGATGCACTGCATTCATGTACTAAATTAAAGGTCAGAAAGATTGTACATATTTAAAACTTTGCTCTTCAAGTCAATTTCCAGTAATGATAACTTCATTCATTATATTAAATGTACATCCATTCCTCCATCTTTAATATAAAATATTATTGTGATTTAAATTTGCTGCATGTATCAAAAGGAAATTGTGGTATTATCTAGATCATTAATAAACCAGCATATATAGTTTGGAATTATCTATCACATTTGTATCTTTTGTACTGCATTTGTTCTTTGTCATCTTTAGACTAGTCAGATATGTACAGGTATTTTCCACGTCTTTGCCTCTCTTATATTTACATGAAATCATCAGCCACAGTTGTTTGAATATGTGTAAATTAATTCTATGTGCTATTTATGGAACTAAACAATGATATCAGTTGTCAAATTTGAAAGTTTGACTTAGGTCATATGTGAAAGTCCAAATGTTTCACCTTTACGAGTCAGAAAGTTGTGCTTTGACATGAACAACACTTTTTTGAATTTTTTGAAATTTTATATTTTGTTTTTTTATTCTGCACTGCACTAATGCTCCTTAAATATAATTAGGGAATGTATTCAAAGGAGAATGCAGATTTTGCAGCAAAATAACGTTTCTCCAAGAACTTCCTATTAAATCCTTTTACTCTCACTGCAAATGTGAGCATCATTGTTGATGTATTGCTTAAAACTAAAGAAACAACCATATCCACCTGGTGTTGGTTAGTGAAAGTAATGGTTAAGCAAAAAGCTTCTCCCTTTGTCTATAGGTTGTATATACTTGAAAGATGACATTATTTGTATTTTTGTGATTGTTGTATTGGAGAGGTAGTGGAGCTTCTTTGTTAACACTTGTTAACATTAATATCATTGGGTAAATATTCTTGAAGAAGCATGATTTATTAAACAAATTTTTTTTATATTTCATTGAATTTGAATATGGTGATTTGTACATATATAAGTTAATTTTGACCAGTTTTGGTGTTGAAGCATTCCAGTGAAGTACATGTGAGCACTCTGTCATTGTTTATAGGATCAGAGACCTTGACAAGGGGTATGAGCTCTTCTGGCTGTTGAGAATAATAATGAATATCTGTATGAATGGATTATTTAGAAACCTAGTTTTGTGAAAGAATGATTTCTTTGGGTTTCTTTCCCAAAAATAATTATCATAGATTTCACCAAACATTGGATACAGATATATCTTGACAATGAGATAAATTCATTGAATTTTTTTTAATGATATCTGGTTACATTTAATTGCCATTACAAAGAAATTTGTACTGCACATTCAGGAATATTTTAAGTATGTTAATTTAAATATGTTAGAAACTATTTTTGTTAACCAAATTTCATAGGTGGAGTTTCTCAAGACTAATCAGGGATGATTGAATATATAAAGGAATAACATATAAAAAGGAAATGGATTTATCTATGGAATCCTGGCAGTTATTTTTGGCAAGTAGGGTGTCAGTCCCTTTGAGGGACTCTAGTAAAAAAAGTGAAATCATTTGGACAGTTGAATGTTGTTACTTTTGTTTTTCATTGCATCATTAAAAGTTTAGTTTTTATTTCGTTTTCTCAAAGACACCAACACTGACCAGTGTGCATCCCCTTTATGGTCCCCAATCAGGTGGAACCAATATCACCTTGATGGGAACAGACTTTGATATTGGGACAAACGAGTCAGTCCAGATTGTGATAGGAGATGTACCCTGTAGAATTTACAAGTAAGTGCCGCATCATTGTCATTGATTTCTAGATAGTCTATGTATTTTCAGATAGGGACAATAGTTAGTTACAAGTTGAACAATTTATCTTAAATATTCTTCCTTGAATTGAATTTGTTTGGTTTCTATGATATACTTTGTCTTTATTTTTGAAATTATTCCAATATTTTATTAAGACAGGTGAATTATATCAGACCTATTTGGGTATCACAATTTAGCATTGCAGATTTGATAAGGTAAGCAGGTGAGTGACACAAGGACCACTTTGACAGTTTGCTAAAAAAAATATCAGATCAGAATAAATTTAAGAGAAATTTGTGTATGATTGCTGCCTTTTTTGTCAGTCAGAATAATATTTTATAAATTGATTCAGCAAAAAACAAAATGTTCTTTAAATTAAATTTATTGACTTATGCTTAAAGTGATCAAACTTTTCTCCAATTAAACTTCCATAATTGGAGAGGAAACATCCAAATTACTATTAAAATTATGAAGTTTGGTCGAGTCTTACTATAGACTTACAAAAATGATACTAACAGCTGCCTTGCTTGGCACTCAGCATTAGGAGGTGAGTGTTAGGACTGGTCAGCCTGGTGTCAGGATAATGTGACTGGGTGGGGGCATCATGATACATGTCTGGCATGATGCTCCAGTGCCAGCCATCACTATAAACTGCCACACTACAGACATCGTAGGAATATGACTGAAAAACATTGTCAAGAGGATGACACTGCAAATTCATTTGTTATCTGCTTCCAATTAGTCAGAATTTACAGAGTTTTACAAAAAAGTACTTATATAAGGATTGACAATTTTTAAAAGAGCTTTAAATTAAATAAATAAATGTGCTTATTTCTCTTGTAATCAGTTTCAGATGAAGCAATATATTTTCTTGTTTGCAGCCGAACAGCTGATCAGATCCAGTGCATCTCAGGAAAGCTTGTGGTTTCAACATTACGAAGACGCAGAGGAACTGGGAGAGATGTTTTGCTGCAGATTGATGATGCAAGCCTGAAATACTCAAAAACATACGAGTACAGGACTGATGCTGACATCACAGACATCAGTCCAGTGTTTACAGTTGTAAGGTATCAATTTAGCAACAGTTTTGTTACTTGTAGATGCCTCTTTTCAGTAACAATATATTATTGAACAATTGTTGGTATGCTGTTGTGTCATCCACAACTTTACTTTATCATATGACAGTAAGTGTGTATCCACTACATCCAGACCTCCCCAAAACTGTCAACTCTTGGCTTGATGTGGCAGCTGAAGTGCTATCAAATTGTCTGCTTGCCAGGATGGCAGTGAGACAAGAGTTGTCTCCCCTAGGATTAAGCGAGTGTTGCCAAAACTCATTAGTTCACCAGTTACTATTTTCTTGCAGGCTAGCAAGTGTGTTCCTTTCCTTGAATTTACCTGTGCTTTTTCATCAATGGAGCAATTCCTTGAATTTATCTTGCACAAGAGAAATGTACTCAACTATATTTATAGTTCTTGATCTGTCTTCATCAACACTTCATTACCATTTTAATTGCTTGTATTAATATCAGTAATAGTTTAAATTCAATTCTGTATTCAACCTTATTGATGAATTCTGTAACATAATTGTTCTGTGATTACATGTTGCAGGTAATTTCCATTGGCATTTATCATTATTATTTGTTGACTCTTCACAGTAAGTTTATTTCAGCACTTCATTGATTTCACATATGCTTGCCATCATCTATTTACAGGTTTCACATAGTGGTCAAGATTAGGTGTATGACATTACAGATGAGTTGAAGACAATCAATTTATGTGTATAAATTGTGTGATGTACAATTCAGACTGTACTTGTAATATGTTTTTGTACTGGTCTGTGGATATATTTGGAAACATCTTTGCTAAGCAGTTAATTTGGATGAATAGAGAGATAATGTGCCACTAATCTAGAATGCAGATGTCATAAGGTTTGCTTCTCAGTTGACAGTTTCCTTTTAACTGAATCCTGAAAAGTGGAAAGCTCATCTGTCAGAAGATTCAGCAAACACTGTCATTATGCACATCTTGTGCAGCACTAGCCCTTCTGTTGCCCACATTGTGCAAACAGAACCAATCTCTGTCGCTTTACCTTTGAATTAGTACTGAATTTAGGTGTAGGAATGTCAGGACCAGGCTCTATGTATGGACCAGAAGTCCAACTTTGACTCCAGACAACTGGTTTGCAATACCATGGTGATTGTTCAGCTTGGTTTTAATGTCTGTTTTGCAGCGGACTCTTGGTCATGATCAATGCACATACTTAACAGCGGTTTATTCATACTTGCCAGTGCCATAGCAACATCATATAATTTATAGCTTGCAAAAGAGATAGTTTCCTCTTCATGTCCATATTTGTGATCACTACAAAACCATTCTCAGACCACAGCTGCTTTCTTCTAATCTTGTAAGGCTAGATAGAAGAGATCAGAAAACAGGCCACCAGAAGAGACAGACATTGCACAGGCCCTATGACTTACAGCCCAGCTTTTGTTTCCAAGGAAAGATACAGAAATAAGAAGGACTTCCTTCTTTCAAAGCATAGTTGCTAAGTGTCCTGTTTTTCCTATATTTGTCCCATATTTGGACCTGAATACAGATGTATTTTCCTTGTTAAAAATCGTTTTTTTTTTTTTAATTTTTATTAAAAATTTCTGTTAAGAATGGGCACTTGCTTCCATTCTAATACAAATATATCAGATGTATATAGGGAGAGTCCTAAAAGTTGATTGGTTCATTAAAAATTGAGGCTACATTGCCTGTCTCTAACTACCATATTAGATTGTATAAACAGTTGCAGCTATCATTGCATCTCATCTTTAACTTCTAATGATGTCGAAAAGGAAAGCAGAAGATTCAGAATTTTCTCCACGAAAGGAAGGAAAACAGAACTAGAAGGACAATTAGGCTGTTTTAATTAGATTTGAGAAACCATCTTGTAAAGTAGAAAACTTTGTTTTGCAAATTGTGTTATGTGATTTCCTTACTGGCAATGGAAGCGCCTGTGACTTAAAACAGCATAAAAAAGTTAATGAACATCATCTTGCTGCTTTATCATCAACAACTCAGCCAGAACTTATAATGACATACAGAAAAAAACTTTGATGTAATTTGATTGAAGTTTGGTTTTCTAAATTTCTTTCATTTAGATTTGAACCTTCCTCTTTTAGTTATTAGTGTTGCTGGCAATTTATTTCGCAAGTGTTTTCCAAACAGTAAAATTGCAAAAAAATTATTCATATCCTAGAAAGAAAACAGTTGAGAAAGAAAATCACACAGAATTCAGATCATAAGTGAAAGATGGTAAATCAGAAATGATAATGATTGAAAAAAAGAGGTGTGGAAAAGGCTCCAATAAAAAGCCTGTGTCTGAGTGTGTGTTGCACTCTTGCACCTTCTAAATGGGCACCTGAATGGAACAGGATTCACCATTCAGAAGATCAAAGATTGCAACACATGCAACTTTGACATTAAATAAATAAGGTACTCTCCTACTTAACTGATGGTTGAAAATAGTTACAAATGCATTAAAGTTTTAAAAGTCAGTATTTATTCCTGAAAATCAGTATTTTTGTTACAGATCTAAGTTCTCTCAAGTAATTCAGGCATCATGGTTTAGAATGAAGATGCCCAGACTTCCCAACACCATTCACAATTTAGCAGGTAGCCTTGACCTGCAAAATGTGTACCTTCCAGAGTTCCCATGCTACCATTATATCATGAAAAAAGTTGAGAGAGATGATAATTTTTTTTCCAGACACTGAAAAGTAAATGAATTTTGCAAATATTGATGAAAGTCATGAAAAACCTGGGAATTTTTTGCCACCACTATAATTGAACTGATTCTGAGTCAGATTTGTCAAGTTCTGACCAGAATATTTGGAGATTGCAGTGTGGATCATTTAGGTGCGTGCCATAAACATTTGTTTAGTCAGTTTAAATACTTAGTTGATTAGATTGGTCTAGTAGACTGGTTATTTCACAGACAGCTTGATATCAGTATCTTTTCTTACATGGAAGGTATGAAAACCTGTCTAAGATCACAAGAAGCTAATGTTTTGACAAAGCATGGCTGCTGATGGCCTAGCATACTTAAATGTTGTAATATCAAGTTGCAATTTCATCAAATAAAGATGAAAAATCATTTGTTTTCTCAGAAATTGCAAGTATTATAGTTATTACATCCACCATTTCCATGCAGAATTTTATCACTACCGAGAGAGCTTATCAGTCCCACACTGAGAGGGACTTTTAGTGAATTAAATCTGATAAAGTCAGTGCTATTTCTCCTTCATGGGCTTACTTCAATTATTTGTAGTGGCTGTCTGTTATCAGCACCACATTTTGGCAAACTGCTCAGATGTAGTCTGGGTCTATTCACAGAGGAAGTTTATCTGCTAGAGCTGATAATATAGTTGTGTGACTGGTTCTCTGCCTTCTTCAGTTCTCAAATATTGCTTATAATTTACAAGTTGCAGTTGTCAGCTCAGATGAGGGGGCTTAGCATTCTAGAAGCTAAGCAGGGCACTAGTGATGGGTAAATATTAAATTATACAAATTTGATTTCCCTCTCCCTCCTCCAAGCTACAATTTACTATATTACTGCAGTAAGGATTAAGCTGAAAAAAAAATTATGTACTGGAATGTTTGTAAAATGTCTAATAGGGATAAAAAATACATCTTTGCTCAATATCTTATCACTTAATATTTTTTCTTGTATATATATATATATATATATATATATATATATATATATATATATATATATATATATAAATATATATATATATATATATATAAATATATATATATGACAAAATCCATGAAAATTAGGTATCCACTAATATGTATGTTTTAAATAAAATTTCTTAATCTGATAACCGTGAATTGAAAGTATTCATAGTATTTAAAACTTCTGTATGTAGCACCAATGCAATCCAAAAAAATGGGTACTGAGAAGAAAATATTTTTCATATTTAAATGTGGTTAATAGCATTAACAAGACATGCAATATAACTTGATTTTGAAAATTGAGTGGAGGACACTTGGCTTGAAGGGAATTCCTGTCAGTCCCCAACAAAATAACAAGATCCTTGCCATGTGTATCAGTTAAATATATTATAAGCTATACTTTATGTAAATAACACTATTGTTTACGTTTTTAGTATAAAACAAAACAATGGATGTTTAATGTACTGCATTGAGATATTTTTGATATCTACACTGGATATTAAGCAAAGAAAGGATCAAAGAAAAACCGATATGTTTTTGTGATGTTTGTTCCAACCAATTGATAATTTGATTAAATGAGTATGAATGCTGCATAGAGAAAACATTGGAGCAGGAATGTCAGACACACAGGCAGACAGACTCAGAATATTTCATGTTGTAAATATTAGAATCATGATATGTATAAACAAGAATTTCATCGATATTATTTTACAAATATGGAGACAGACTTTTAGGTGGCAAAACAAAATGGTTACATATTACAGATGAAATCTGATTTGTGAAAAGCAACATGGGTTCAGTTCATGTCTAGTAAATGCAGAAAGATGTAGATTTGTATTTCCATTAGCGACAGAGTTCATCTCTTCACACAGCACAATTGACGATTATTTGATTGATTACTCTCACAAAATTCACTTAGGCCATGCCAGCAAGTTTAATTTTTATGATAGAAACAAAACTCATTGAACTTTATTAAATCAAAGTCAAATTTAGAACTTGCTAAATAGACTGAAATAAAGATGGCAGTAACAAAATGATTACAAAAAAAATAGTAAATCTTTCATTTGATCTTTAGGAATCTTTGATAATCTCTGCCTTGCAATTATATTTCACACTGGTAAGTTAACCCCATAATGTGATTATTGTCTTTTGAAACATCTGATTGTTTATTAATTGGGTGGTGTTGACTGATCACTTTTTTGAAGAAATGACAGTACATGGGAAAAATCTTTTTACACAGTATATTTGTAGAACATATTTGAAAAGAAACTTGAGAAACCTTATTACAATATGTCACGTCTCAGAGAACTGAGTGGGTTGAAAGACAAACATCCAGGCAGCTGATTACTACATCAGGGATTCAAGCCCTCAGCAGGTCATACGAAATCCCAGAAGAAAACTGGTACCAATAAATAAGAAGTGATCAACAATATTTACATCAGTGGTTTGTGACAGCTGTGAGACACCCAGGAAAGTAGCACTGAAATATAAAATGATTTCACAATAATTACTGAAGGTGAAAATTGAATCCAAGACATCAGGAAGCATAATTTAAGTGAATTCAAATAATTTCAGGGGTGGCACATACCTGACAGTGACTGGTACTAATCTTGATGTGGTACAGAAACCACGTATTGGAGCCATCAACCTAGACCATAACAAAAAATCCAGTGTGGAGGTATGTAAAAGTAAAATTTTCATAAAAATATAATGGCATATATTATGACTTTTTGAAGAGTAGTTTTCATGAGTCATGCTAATATGTTTCTTTGAATAAGGAGTACATATTTTAAAGCATTTTCTGTTAAAGGATTGTTGTAGATACATATCTGTTGACAAATAAACTGTACTGATTGACTCTCATATGATTCATTTTATTATATACCTATCTATTATATGTAGCCATAACTAATCATTTTCTGACAATCTGATATAGATATCTGTAAACAGTAGCAAACCCTAACAGTAATATTCACACTGTGGCAAGCCAATTTACTTCTACTTGCCTTGTCACCAATGTTACTAGTGTTGCTGGGCCATAAAGCACCAAACCCTCCAGTTTGTTTGTACACCCCCTCTGATTTTAAACACGAAAAGCATCAAATATATACAAATGGCACAAAACTTTGTTCATTCATCAACATAGTTTCAAACATTATTGTTACTTAACACCATCAACTTATTGGTGTTTCAAACCAAATGGAAGTTTTTGATGTAAACATGTAGATAGACTGCTCATTGAACTTTTGTGGTTTGTAAAACAGTCAGTTTGAGTAAAAGCTGGAACATCAGCATCAAATATTTGTATTATGTACTTTTAATATTTCAGAAAAAAAAAGTTGAACAAATAAAAAGGAGGAACTGTTATATATGTATGTTCAAAGAGATGTAATTTCCAATATTTATGGAATTATTTAGATTATCAAAAATGCTATATTAAATCTCATCTGTTGCTTGAAAACAATTTATCAAAATTGCCAATTTTTTTACTAAAAGAAAGTCTCACAAAATGATGGTGTTTTGGACCCACTGGCAATGATCAGGTTAGAAATTATAAATTGGTGAATGAATTGATTATGTTTTATGCAATTTTTATATCATTAATGCTTTTTATTTGTAAAATCAGTAGGGGGTTCAAACAAAGGTAAGGTGTGCAAATACTATAATCATTTTCTGAAAATCTGATATAGATATCTGCAATAAATAGCTATCCCAAGTTAATCATTTTATGACAATGAAAATCTGATATAAACACCATTGGATAATGGCTAGTCGAAACTAATCCTCTAACTAATGCAGACACCTGTAAATGATAACTAGCCCCAAAAACAAATTTTCTGACAATCTGGTAGACACCTGTAAAATGATAGCTAGTCCCAGTTGATCATTTTCTGACAATTTCATACAGGCAGCTGTAGATGATAGCTAGTCCCAAATCATTTTATGATCATGTAATACAGACACCTGTATCACCAATTTTGATTTTGCTTCACCACAAAATTTGTAAAACTGGAACTATTTTATGATCTTACATGAATGACCCAGTTCTTGAGCAGGCAACTTTACTTGTAGTTTTGAAGCTAGTGTATTATTCAAAGAATTTACACATAATTTGGAATCTTGCACAGCAGAAAAGCCAAGAAGTCATTTTGGCAACAATAAAAAACATAGTGAACTAGTTGTCAGTTATGTGGAGATCTGAGATCATCAATGAGTTTTACATCACCTGATTCCAGTTTGATTCAAGAAGTCAGTGGAATGTTTAATTGTATAAAACTGATAAACTGCAGAATCCCTGTCAAATTCTTGTAACAAAAAATTCTCCAAACCAAGGGAGAATTGAAATTAAGGACACAAATGCTAAGTAAAGCTATATTAAATAGATTCATGAGAACATATATGTCATATAACCAGAGGTAAGACAACAGCATATTTGAACATCTGGTTTAGCACCTCGTGACCTGTAAATAGCCTTTTGCTCAAAAAATAGTTCCAATACATAATTGAAATATGTCTGCTCTCTAGAGATGTATAACAAGAGCATACTCAGTATTGTACATTAATCAAGAAATCTGTATTATCTCTTGTGAGTATGTGATATTGGTGGATCACATTCAGTCCTTCATATCTCATGAGATAAGCTGATGTCACTCAAAATGATACAGCTCTCACAATGCATTTACATTCACCTACTTATACAGGGTACATTGGGTACACCTGTAGTTTTTTTGCAAAGCTTACATTGTGGAAGTTTTGATGAGAATGGTATGCCTCGCATCACTCATGTGTTAGTAGCTTTTCCAAAATCATCAAGCCATTTTATTTTTGTCTTGCCTTTGGATGATGTTCATATATTGTATCCCTTGTCTGGAGGCAAGTGCTTCATCATCATTGGGAACTGTAACAGTATCATTGCTTTTAACATTAAGATTTGCCTTATTAATTATCTTTCTAACAGTATAGATTTTTCTGCATTTAGATTTATTTTGAATTTTTTTTAAGTTGTAAATCTTTAACAAGTACCACTACACTAAAAATGTACAGTAATATTGCTATATGCCTAGTCTGTATCCTGATACATTTTCTGTCTTTTATGCAGCATTGGTGTTATCATCAATACCATTCGTTATTAAACCAAAGACCAAATTTTTAAAATGAAGTTAAGTTTAGTATGTTTTTGAATGTCATGTTTTTAATGACAGTTGCTTTATTCAACTCTAACTTTGGTGTATTTGGCTACAATTAAACCCATTTAAGTCCACTGCATTGAAAAACCTGCCATCTTATCAGACCAGATTCGCATTGCACAGATATATTGATTATATAGTGTTGTGATCAGTGATAAGATAAAACCAGTCTATACATTTTTTGTGCAAGGAGTGATGTTAAAGGTTCTGCTATTTATGCCTAATGGTTTTACCCAGGTAAACTACCATATGTAGTAGTTTATAACGCAAGTCTAACTGCAAACTACCATATGTACTAGTTTATAATTCAAGTCCAACTACAAATTGCACAGTCCCAGATCTCCATTGCATAATACACTAGCAGAATTGGGTCTGTGCAGTTTATTAGGCATAATCAGTAGAACAAAGAAAATAGACTCTGATCTGCAGGTGCATTATGCTACAGCAGATCAGGATGAATTTTTGCTGTTTGACTTGCACACAAGTATATATTATATGATATATTTTCTGTCTTGTCAGTATAAATAGAATGTATCATTCAAATGCCAGTTACAGATGAGACACTAGGATCTCTTTGTTCATCAAACAGTAACATTCATGCTGCTTATGAAATGCATCCTAAAAACAGTTTGCTTTCCAAATTAAGTTAATTTCATTTAGGAAGAAGTTCTCCCAGTGTAAGAAATTATGAAAATGTTTTTCTTTAACCCTTTCATCACTAAGTAACTTTGTAGGCATAGAGTCCTCAACACTAAGTAACTTTGGAGTTGTAAAGCAAAATGACATGTGGACTTTGAAACAACATAACTTTGCCAATGTCAAAGATATCTGGCTGGATTAGGTGTCAAAATCAATGTTAAAAATCAAATTTTATGACTAATTCAATAAAATTTGAATATTTATTACAACTGTTAAAATGCAGGTGCAAACAGGTAACACAACAGGTAAAATACAAGTAATTATTTTATTACCTCTTAGAAAACTTAGAAAGTTCTCAAAACTTGTTCAATTGACCCTAGATGTACTAGTGAATAATCACAGTAGCAACATAAGTCTTTCTTTCATGGTCTCCATAATGTATAAAATTCTATAAAATGAACCAAAATGATCTCCAAAGTGAGATTTGTCCACACACCTATTATCATCTCTGCCACGTTTGATCGTCGCTTTTAAGTTCGTTAAACGGACAATTTTTCCAAAAACTTTATCTAAATAGAATATTTTAAAATAATCCGAAGCTTTCCTGGAGCCATCTAACTCTCGGGTGTGCCCAACTCTGTCAGAAAACTGAAACAAATCTCTTTGGTTTTCGGGCTTCGTCCAAAAAAACCCCACGTGGAACATACAATTCCTCTGGTTCAAAACCTTCAAAGTCATCTTCATCGTCATCATTGTCACATTCCATTGTCTCTCCCTACATCTTCTCTCATTTTCATCCAAATTTACCAGGTCAAAATTATTTAAATCCTCTGATAACTCTCCTCTAAAATTCCTTCAAACTCCGCCATTTTGGATACAAATTTCAGCATTCGGAAAACATGTTACAAGTTCCTACTTTGTTCGATATTTCTGGTTGTATACAAGCTAAACTCATCCAAATATAACATCTACATTACCAGATGGAAGTTATTAGAGGTACCCCGAAAGATATTTAGTCGGGTACTATAACACTAAAGAAGAACACTGCCCCAGACCGAAAAGTCAGTCCATAGTGCTTACGGACTTACTTCCCCCTGACTGGTTTTGCGGTCTGCAGTGATGAAAGGGTTAACAACCAGAAGGATAGGAGTTAATTTTTTACAAATGGCCTTTTCATTGGTACTTATTTCATGGATCTATCATTTACCAAAACGTGATGAAGATATATCTGTACAAGTTTACTAGTATACTGACATTCATTTTCATGCATGTGCAAGAACACAGGTTTTATCTTAACTGCAGTAGTAGAGTTCTTTATTGCTAACATCTGGTGTAAATGCGGAGATCTGAAATAATACCAATTTCTTTTTCCACACATTTGAGCTAATACATGTAATACATCAATTGTAATCTTAATTTTTTTTTTCTGCCTAACATGACCTACCAATTAAATTTCAATTGATCAATCTAGAAGAGAAGAATGATTATTTTCTGACTGCCAATAGATGGCATACTTCTCTCATAGATCCATGAAATAAATACCAATGAATAATATTTATTGCCCAAACCATGAAATTTGAAAGCCACGATAAAATACTATAGGGTGAGGTTAGAAATAATGCTGATAATTATTCAAATATATCAGTATGTGTACCTTCTTTAGTATTTGTATATATTATGATCAGAAACATTTTACATTTCATTCTTAGCTAACATGGAATTAATTTATCCATTTTGAAAAGACAAAGTAGTATCATTGAAAACTAAATATGAACTAATTTGTGCCATGGATGAAAGAGGAAAAAATGGTAAGTCCAATATTCCTGTGCAAATGGATTATCTTATAAATAAAGGTAGAAAAACTTGTACATATGTGTTTTGTGCTGGGCCAGATTTCAGAGGATTTTCTTTTCAAAATTCACTGTATGGACAGTAACAAGTTCTGGATATAATCAAATCATTTTTATAAGATTACAGTGTCTTGATTACATACATGTTTTACTATGTCATTTACTTAAATTTTTGTACATTTTTAAGAGCATGATATATTGCGGGTTGAAATAATGAGAAATTGACTCTATATTTCAGCTTTGCAATGCCAGTTCTGATGGTCAAAGAATGATTTGCCTTTCGCCCAGTATTAAAGACTTTTCAGACATGACAATTGATGCAACCAACCCTAGGAGAATGCAGCTATTCTTCATAATGGATGGCATAGAGAAACTGAACAACTTCTACAACACATATGTGTCCAAAAGTAAAATTTCATACTACCCTGATCCATATGTTTACCAGTTTGAGGGTGATAAGATCAGATACTTCAAGATTGAAGAAAAAGAGTTGGATATAAAAGTATGAATTCATTGTAACTTTAGTGTGTGTGTGTGTGTGTGTGTGTATGAGTGTGAGGGGCATGCATGCTTGTGTGCATACACACTCTCTTTCTCTCCATGTAGTGTTAGTATGTTTTTGAACTCAAGGGTTCATCTACACATTGGTGATGCATTGTAAAATGCACCCTAAAATAACTATATTGATTCCAATCTTATGCTCAGTGGCTTCTCATTACTTGCTTTTACCATGTGCTTTAATAGACATATACAGGAGTGAATCTTGAATATTTTCTTTTTCATGCTCAATACTTAAGTCATTGAAGATGATAATTGATGTTCCTTGGCAAAATGCAAGTGTATTTAGAGGCTGTAGGAATTGACTTAATTACCAGCTCATCATGATCATGCATTAGCTCTGTCCCTGGAATGACAGTCTGGCCATTCAGGCATAAACACTAAACAAGAAAATGGAATAATCATACTGCTAGTTATCACTATTAAAATGAAAAAGAAACACAAACATAAGATTACATATTTAGCATTAACATGAAGAACTTATGGGATAGCTTATTGTCCATCATTCAGTGTCTGTCTCACTGGTAGTGTAAGTTTAGCATGAAGAACTTATGGGATAGCTTATTGTCCATCATTCAGTGTCTGGCTCACTGGTAGTGTAAGTTTAGCATGAAGAACTTATGGGATAGCTTATTGTCCATCATTCAGTGTCTGTCTCACTGGTAGTGTAAGTTTAGCATGAAGAACTTATGGGATAGCTTATTGTCCATCATTCAGTGTCTGTCTCACTGGTAGTGTAAGTTTAGCATGAAGAACTTATGGGATAGCTTATTGTCCATCATTCAGTGTCTGTCTCACTGGTAGTGTAAGTTTAGCATGAAGAACTTATGGGATAGCTTATTGTCCATCATTCAGTGTCTGTCTCACTGGTAGTGTAAGTTTAGCATGAAGAACTTATGGGATAGCTTATTGTCCATCATTCAGTGTCTGTCTCACTGGTAGTGTAAGTTTAGCATGAAGAACTTATGGGATAGCTTATTGTCCATCATTCAGTGTCTGTCTCACTGGTAGTGTAAGTTTAGCATGAAGAACTTATGGGATAGCTTATTGTCCATCATTCAGTGTCTGTCTCACTGGTAGTGTAAGTTTAGCATGAAGAACTTATGGGATAGCTTATTGTCCATCATTCAGTGTCTGTCTCACTGGTAGTGTAAGTTTAGCATGAAGAACTTATGGGATAGCTTATTGTCCATCATTCAGTGTCTGTCTCACTGGTAGTGTAAGTTTAGCATGAAGAACTTATGGGATAGCTTATTGTCCATCATTCAGTGTCTGTCTCACTGGTAGTGTAAGTTTAGCATGAAGAACTTATGGGATAGCTTATTGTCCATCATTCAGTGTCTGTCTCACTGGTAGTGTAAGTTTAGCATGAAGAACTTATGGGATAGCTTATTGTCCATCATTCAGTGTCTGTCTCACTGGTAGTGTAAGTTTAACATGAAGAACTTATGGGATAGCTTATTGTCCATCATTCAGTGTCTGTCTCACTGGTAGTGTTAGTTTAGTTATTGCTGCTCCTGATCTACTTTGAGGAATGCCATGAAACTAAACATACACATCCATCCAATGGTCGTCGAGTTGGAACTGAATGAAAATGGTAACACTCAGATATTTGATACACATTAGCCATCTTGAAAATCATCTTATTTCTACGCCACCAAGATTGAAAGTCCTATCAGCAGTGGCTTTTCACTAGAATTTTTACGATGTTTATTTGATACTAAACAAAACTGGTGCTAGTCTGCTATAGAGTGGGGCCACCATTTTGAAAACCTTATATTGTGCTAGACCTAAACTGAAGGTCAAATAAAAAAATTCTCTACTACTTAAATTTGATCTGTCTCATCATTGACATGGAAGTTGGCTCAGTGCATTAAAGATCTGACTACTGACCTCTTGAGTTCCAGATGGAGATTGGAAAAAAACAGTTATGGCCCAAATAGTACCAGTATTGGTATGACATATATCAGTGGTACATCAGAAGTCCTAATTTTTAAACTTTTTTTTTTACTGCTTCTAATGCAGCTCAGACAACAAGACCCACACATGCTATATCTTGCAATAAATTTAAGTACAATGATCTAAAAATTTAGGGTGTGGGATGCTTGACACATTTACTACAATAAAAAGTATGATCATGAATGAAAATTTAAAAAGCAAATTGTGTAGGAAAGGTTTGATTTCTCATCAATTTATGGGGATGTGCCAATAGTGGATATTTGATTAGGTCCATCCAACAAGATTAAAAAGCCTGGAATATATCATTGTGATCAAATTAATTGAGGGCTTTTTTACTCAAACCTACTTTGCACACAGTTTTCACAAAAATACCTACCAGATTACACGGATAACTCTAATTCTAATGCAAAATTATCTATTTAAATCTATGGATTAGAACTACTCAGATTTGAAAATGCTTTACTATTTTTCTTTCCTATAAGGTGAGAAGCCCCTGATGCAGAACTCTTTCAAAGGTACCTGATCAGAATTGGTTAAGCAGATTTGTATGATCTGCTTGTACTGTAGCAACATTTTCTCCAGCCTCTCACCAACCCATGCCCCTCCCTGGCTAATTTAAACATCTAGTTTCGAGGTTATCATGTACTTGCTTATTGCATTGCTAAAATTGTGAGCATTGGTAATAAATTCTTTTAAATTACCAGTTTCTCTCTGAAGTTTATTAAGCAGCATATTTTTACTTGCTTTTATTTATTATACATGTACAAATTTATACCGATAAGAGCTGATTGAACATAGGAGCTGCTAAAGTAACATGTTTACCATTAGGGACTGAAAAGGGAAAAAAGATATAATTCTTTTTACAAGATTGCAGTTTGTTGTTAAATATGGATGAAGCTTATGCTGTTTCTTCAAACCAGACCATGACCAATGATGTCATATTGATAATTGCTATATACCTAGAGGGGACATCTTTTAGGATTTTGATTTCAATAGAGCGCTTTTATAGTAAAAAAGAAAGATGGATTCTTAAGCATTATTTAAATGTTGATCTATGGCTGTTTTACTCCCTTCCTTCCTATGATTTTGTTGTCTACTTCACTCTTATTTTCATGATGCTTTGGGAGATAAATTTATCATATTTAGATAAAAGTCCACATTTAGAAATCCTGTCAGCATCTCTCATGGGAAATAACTTGACAGGGTTATTTAATTTTATTGGCCTTGGGATATCTCACCCACCCCTTCTCTCAAAACAGTCGGTCTTTCATGAGTGGTCAGTCTTTCATGAGTGGTCATCAAAACATTTGATCCATGCATGAGAAACGGACAGCGTTTTAGACACCACTCAGCCACTCGGGGCTCCCAAAACATTTGATCCATGCATGAGAAAATGATTTTTCTTGACATTTGTCTTCCAAAACAATGATCTTGCAATGTTTCACTGCACTAGTTTCTTTTTAGGGAATCAACTTAATGCATGGTGCTACTCGGAATGATTATACCATTTTGATTGGTCGTTCCTACTGTAATGTGACAGCGTTGGAGAACACAGTGATTCGCTGTTTGCCAGTTAATATACCAGAGACAATCAGCAGTAATGAACCCAAGCAAGAAGTAGAGGTAAGGCAAATGTGGCATTTTGTCACTTCTCTCATATATATATATATATATATATATATATATATATATATATACCAGATCACATTACTTTCGGATCAGTTTTTTTTTATACCACTGAATCCAGCCCTCCCAAAAAAGACTGAAACAGTGTTTTTGTCTGTTTATATATAGGAAGTGACTAGTGGCATTTCCAGTTTACTTTTGCTGCCTTGTGCTATTCAGCAGACCATCCATTTAATACTTCAGATTATATAAGATAAATATAGTCATCCACATTATTTTTCAGTCATACAGTAAATACAAGTTTTATATAAGGCATTCAGCATTTTTATAAATCTGATGAATTTATGGATATTTTTACAATTATCATACCATCTATTATCATCGCATTTGACGTAGAACAGCATCATAATTGTTTCCATGTGCTGTATTCAGCCATTTTTTCTACTCCTTTTTATAATGTGCATTTATTTCAAATACATATAATTGTTTAATGCACTTGGAACGTGAGCAAGAGATTCTGAGTAGTAGAGGACATTTATGAAATGTGCCGCCCCTGTAAAATTTTATCTTGATTACACATTTTTAGTGTGCATTGTGTGTGCATTGTGGACAGAATACATACAGTTTGCAGAGTTGTACCGATCTCTGCCCATGAGGCATGAATGTACAGAACCGTTTACTCTGTTTATGAGTAGCAATGTTTTTGCTGGACCAAAGGATATGCAATTTGACATATATGGATGAATGGGCAACCATCCATTTATCATGGTTTTTGTCATCCACTGTATACCTTTCTGACTGTGTCCAGCTGTTCAAATATACAATGTATGACTACAGTGGTCACAGTTTGTTTTTGTTTCAAACAGGTCTATTGACCATTAGCATATTTTGCTGCTGAAAAATCTTATGCCAAACAATTTTATCCTATTAAACAAAATGATGGATGACAACAATTTGGTATCATCATTGAGATATGGAATGTTCTACACATGGACCCTAGGTGTACAAGATGTGACATGTCCCCAGCGATACAAATGGGATGAAATAGAAATCCATGAGTATTATAATATGACAATGTAATGGATAAAATTAAGTTTAAGGCAGCTATAAAAAAAATCATTATATTCTGCTTCCATCCAAATGTCTATCTCTCCCTACCATTATTGCTACTTAGAAAATCAAAGCTTCTGTGGATGTATATTTAATTGGTATTGCTTGTTGGTTTTTCTGCATGATTACATTTTATATATATATATATATATATATATATATATATATATATATATATATATATATATATATATATATATATATATATATATATATATATATATCAGTATTTTGTAATTGACTTAGTCCAGAATCAAGTTAAGTGTAGACTAATAACATTTATTTGTAAACAATATAATACATGCTACTATTTCCTCTGTGATTAGAGATTAAATATTCAGGTCGTTATTTTTAGAGGTAAACATGTTTATTTAAATCTAGTCTAGGAAATTGCTTTTCACTTGGAAACTTTTAAAACTGTTGACAACTTTCAATGTTTTAGAGAGGAGACTGACCTATATTCTACTCTATTATTGTGTCTTAGCTTTTTAAATCAATGTTGTTTACTTGAAAAAATTACTCATTCCTAACTTAATATCTGAATTATGGAATCAGTCTTATTGTTGTGTTCAGTTTATTATTTATGTGGATTTATTTAATTTATTCACTTGAATTATAAAGGGCTTATTAATACTGTTGGACTGAATTATTAATTTGGAATTATAGTGAATTTAGTCAAAGACATTTTGTATTATATTATTGTAATACATCAAAAGACTGTTAACATACAGGGCATTGGCACATTAACACATTCAAGACTATAAGCATATCAACACATTCAGTAATGGAATTTATTTGGAGCACTACTGGAATTGAAGTGGAACTTCATACATTTGGACTTGTCCTAGAACCTTTAGGACAGTTTTGGATTGAATTCACAATTATGTATGGTTTTTTTATGTTGTCAGTTTGTATTCTAGGTAAATAACCTATTTGTTAAAGTTATAAAATTCGTTGGTTTTTGCTCTTTTCTGTTAATTGTTTATGGTGATAGAGTTGTAACAAATGGAAATGATAGTCTGTCATTTAGAAGAGAGCCTCATTCAGCAAAAGTTGTGGAAATGACTAGGCATCTCTTTGAAAAAGTCACTATTCCAGTAATGCAAAAGCCTTATTTTCCGTGCATCATTTGCCAGCTAGATTTTCGTCACTCTGTTATTCGTCACACTCTGATGCATACTGTTTAGAAATACCTAATGCTAACACAGGTATTTTGCTTTTGGCATCATTGTACCACTTTGTTATAAGCTAGATTGGTAAGGCTTCAGTGCCACATCCAAGCTTGTGAGGAGTATTGTATCAAATTCTTCACTATTTGACTTGGCATCCTTGGTGATCTTTTGCCTCATTAAGCTGGCTTCAAGCTAGGGATATTGCTAAGGTTATGAATATGGCTTCTTGCCACAACATGGCTAATGCTTTGACAGACTTGTGCATCTCTTGCACTGTCTAAAGTGCCACTCATGTAGTGGTCTTTCACACCCTCCTACTCAGTTTTCCCCTTTTATTCAGAGGTTGAATTGAAGAAGTAAGAATCCAGCTAGCACAAAAGTTGCCTCTATAACTGTCAGCAAAAGCTTCCTTATCTGGGTGTTCTATTTAGGGATTATTCCAAAGAAAGGACAGTCTTCAACAGGGAGACAATAGAGGCAATTCTCAAAGACCACAGTAGCACTGGCCAGGCAAATTATTATATACCCTATTCTTGCCCCTAGAAAGGAAGGGAAGATGGAAAAAAATGTTTCTCATCCTCCAAGCCTTTCACTACCTGTTATTGACATGCAATTTCTCTGCTAGCCACCTGTCAATACCAGACACCTTTATCATCAGGCTTGAACGTACCTCATTCTGTGAAATGATTGGATGATCTACTTTGTGTCTGAGCTCTTCTGAATATTGTTTATCAGACCTCCTACTCTTTTGATGTTCCCACTTCATGATGGATACCCCAAATGATCATATAAAGGCAGACATACTTCAGGAGAAGATACATTTCTGATTGGAGATTGTACAAAACCTGTACACTCAAGGCTTCTACTCCAGATTGAGACCTGTGATTGACCTCATTAAACTCAAACAGTTAATTTTGGCCATGAATTTCAAGATTGTGACTGCAAAGTCATCCTTCCTTCATTGCACTGCAACAAGTATGTGATCAGCTACAAACTTTCTGACATGTATTTTTGAATTCCAGTCCATATGATGTCATGTAAATATCTTCACTTGTCCTATTGGGCCACAGTATATTAGTTCAGAGTACTTCCTATTAGACTGTACAATCTCTTGGTTCAGGACAACCACAATGATGGCAGCATAACTTAACATCTTTTAAAAGCATTGTGTAAGTTTGGTTTTGGTCCAAGATATAAACAACCTTCTTGCCCTCATTTGCAATCTAGGGTGAATAACAAACATTGAGAAGTTTGCTTTTATTCTCTCTCTGCATTTTAGTCATCTTGATATAGAATCTTTTACACACCTCAGTCTCATATGCCTCTCTCCCAAACTTACAGGGATCAGTGTTCATACTTTGGAGACTGTGTCAAACAAAATGTTTGCCTTGGCAATTAAGCTTTTTTCATCCTTTGGCCTTGTGAGTGCAGCAGCAGATATGTTTACATGCCCATTACAGATGGCCATTTTATTTCAATGGCGACCTTTCATGAGCTGTCTATATCAGAATATTGATATCAACCCCAAAAAATTACATTCTTAAATGCCAGGATAGGAAGCGAGGAAGTGTACAACAGGAAATAATGATTTGTACAGATGCCAGTCTTTTGGGTTGGGGATCACATTTGCTACCAGACCTTACAATGGTCAGTGGCAAGTGCACGTGTCAAAAGATGGCTCTTCACATCCTCCAGTGCCTACAACAATTAGGTAGAATGTTTGTGTTGACATATTGTTCAAATACTATTGGCCAATTCGGTAGTGGTCACTTACCTACTCAGACAGATTATATTTAGTTTTATTCCCAATTATAGATAAATGTTTAGGTCCACCACATTCCATTTAGCTGACTCCTTGTCAAAGAGAGAACAGCTGTTTCATACAGAGTGGTCTCTCCTGTGACTTATGGGACTGCTCATTGATAGATCTTTCTGCCATGATGTGTAACAACAAATTGCCCACCTTCATTGTCTCTTTTTCAGATCTAGTACTTGCTACTGTCAATGCACCATCAGTCATCTGGGAGGGAATGTTGGCCTATGCCTTCCCACCTGGTACCATAAGTAATTCAGAAACTGAGAGGTATGAACAGCCAAGGTTTTTTTTATCACACCTTTATGATGATACAAATCCTTTATAAGTGATCTTATCTCCCTGGCAATGGACATACCTAAGAGAGTCATGGTATCCCATCCTACTCAAGCAGTCCATATTGCCACCATTCTATCCATTTCCAGAGAATCTCCTACTTCAGACCTGGCTCTTGCCAGGGATGTCTTGAGTGATTAGGAGTTTCGAACTTCAAATGTAGAGAAGATCACAACAGCTAGAAAGATTTCCACTTTGAAGGCTTATGATGAAAAGTGGATGTTTTTTTAATGACTGGTTCCACATCATTGGTGTCACACAACTCTCAGACTCGATTATTCGGCTGGTCAAGTTGTTTCTGTTAAAAGCCTAGAAGTTTAGTCTCTATCACTATAAAGGGATACTGGACCATGATCATGGACACATTCTGATATGGACAAGGTAATATTAGACACAACAAGGACCTATCTGACTTGATGTCCTCTTTTGATTTATCTAGACCACAGTTACTCACAATATTTCCCTAGTGGATTCTGACCTGGGAGTTAACATGAATTAACTCGTATAAGCTTTAGTCCTTGTCATCCACATCCATCAGTCAGCTTTGATAAAAAAGAGTGCTTACCCCAACATGCAGAGTCAGTGAGCTACTTTCCATAGATCAGAACTGCCTGCAGTTCCAACCTGATGGATCAGTTGTCCTTATGGTACAATCTAGCTTTACTGCTAAAAAACAGGTTGCCATCACTAGGCAGTCAGCAAGTAACTGTTTTATCCTCTCTCCTCAGTCGATTTGTCAAGAGGGGCAGAGCTCCAAGATCTCATACACGCTCTCAGATATTATCTGAAGCATATGGAGAACATCTGTAACTGCTTGAGTAGGTTTTTGCTCCATTTCAAGTCTGGAATACCACAAGCAGCTTGGTTTAAATGAGTTTTAAAATCAGCATACACTAACCTCTTAGGAATAGGTACACATCATGAAAATTTTAGCTGATGAAAAAAGGGCAGTTTCTATACGGCCAATATTCCAATATTATGTCACCATTCGAGACATATTGAAATAAGTTGGATGATATGCCTAGACCACTTTCTCCAGCTTTTATATGTGGCCTTGCAGAGGAAATAAGTGCACCTCATTTGGCCAGTGATTACTTCACAGACAATAACCACCCCATGCTTGTGACAGAACCAACTCTTAACCAAATTGTATTTGCCACTTTCTCTGGATATGCCTGGAAACTCATTGAAAGTGAGACAGATTAAGAGCAGAATCCCATAGGGATCTCCTGGGTTGTGTTTAACTATGTTCTCACATTGTGCTAAACTAACATTAAGAAAATTTCATCTGCTAGAAGTGCAAGTATTCTCCTCCTGGGTGACACATGTAGATGTAGGATGTTCAACATCTCATTCTTTCATTACCTATTCTCCTAATGTATCATAATGTGAAGGCAATTTTTTTTTTATAGTAAATTATGTTTCTCCAATAATATTTACCTGATCACATTGCAGATAATCCTTCCCATCCTTCCCAGCAATGCAAATATTCTTTAATGGTGTAATTAAAGAAAAAAAGATCATTCCGGTGTCCTGTGGGTTAAAGCGTCCACCTCATATGAGGAAGGTTGTGGGGTCAATCCTTGGCAGAGTCATACCATATACTTACAACAATTGGTACTAACAGCTGCCTCGCTTAGCCCTCAGTATTAAAGGGTTAGTGTTAGGACTGGTCAGCCTGGTGTAAGGATAATAAGACTGGGTGGGACATCACACTAAATGTCTGTGGCATGATGCCCCAGTGCTAAACTGCCACACTGTAGGCATCATAGTAATATGACTGTAAAATTGTTAGAGCTATATTAAGAGTCCAAATCACACACACATACACACACACAACTCAAGAAAAAAACCATTTGAACTGGATATGCAGATTATGCAAAAGTGGTCCTCATTACAGATCAGTATTCATACATACAGTAGATTCTTGATTATCCTACCAAAACAGGGCAGATAAGTGGTTGGATTAGTGAAAAATGTCCGATAACGCAGAAATGTACAGCACAAACATAAATCACTAATGCAGTTGAACAGACGAAGCTACGTGCATGGTGGTATGATGCATAGACTGTGTGAGTGTGTGTGTGCGTGTGTGTGTGTGTGTCTATCTATCTATCTATCTATCTTGCTATCTTTCTCTCTCTCACTCTCTTGGATTTTTCATGTAGCTTTAACAGTTTTGCAGTCATATAACTATGATGTCTGCACTGTGGCAGTTTATAGTGATGTCCAGCACTGGAGAATCATGCTGCAGATATTTAGTGTGATGTCCCAACCAGTCACATTATCCTGACACCAGGCTGACCAGTCTTAACATTAACCTCCTAATGCAGATTGCCTAGCAATGCTGCTGTTAGTACCATTTTTATGTCTTTAGTATGATTCGGCCAGCGTTTGAACCCATGATCTCTGCATCAAAGGCGGATGCTCAAACCACTAGGCCACTGGAACGTTGGAATGCTGGATAACTGAAGATCAGATGATCAGAACTCTGTTATACCAGTAAGGAACAGATTATGCAAAGAAACAATCAGCAATTTAATGTTTATACCTCTAAAAAAAGATATCTTCAAGGATTTTGATTTTAATATAGATCCGACTGAAAGGAGCTTGAAAAAAGCCAGATATTTAAATGTTCAATAACTATTGAACTATAGCAGTTTCCTACCCCACTCCACTTTATTTTCGCTATTGCATCTGTATTTTTTTTGACAAGGAGGGGCTCTTTTATTCATGGTATAATTCTGCATTTGTTACATTTATCAAATTCCATGCATAATTTTCAGCTCTGCTTTCCAAATGAGCAAAATCAGAAAATTATTCAACTCTTTTTAAAAATTCTGTATTAAATCATTACCCATTTGAAATTATTTAACCAGTTTTATAACTGTAGTATTAAATATTTACCCATTGCAATTATTTAACCAGTTTTATAACTGTAGTATTAAATCATTACCCATTTGAAACTATTTAACTAGTTTTATAACTTTAGTATTAAATCATTACCCATTTGAAATTATTTAACCAGTTTTATAACTGTAGTATTAAATATTTACCCATTGCAATTATTTAACCAGTTTTATAACTGTAGTATTAAATCATTACCCATTTGAAACTATTTAACTAGTTTTATAACTTTAGTATTAAATCAGTACCCATTTGAAATTATTTAACTGATTCGATAAATTTAGTATCAAATCAGTACCCATTTTAAACCCCTATATATTGAATAATTCATACCTGTCAAGAATGTTTCTGGCAATTACTTGCCATCACATGATCTTTGTTACTTTCAGTGTAGTCATAGTCCTAAGATTATGTATCCTGTGTGTAATATCTCTTCATGATACTGTAGATGCAAACTGTTATTCATAATTCTCTTTTGTATACCAGGTTCATATTGGAATCTACTTGAAATATGACATTGGTTACCTTGTTTATACGACTGAGAAAATTGGAACTGCTGATCCTGATTTGTTACTGATTATCCTCGTTACCATTATGGCCATGGTAGTAGTGGCACTAGTGGTATTATGCATCATCATGAAAAGGAAGAAAATTGGATTTTTCCGAGACAAATTGGACCATCCCTCTGTTAGGTACATTCCAGGGAGAGAAATGGATACCAATGAAGAGAATCAGAAAATTTTTGACATGCAGAACAGGTCAAATGGTAAATTTTTTGTGTCTCATTTTTGGGGTTTAATGTGGCAGTAGTAATACATTTTTTAAAATATTTTTTTTATAAATATAAATTACATGTTAAATATTGTAGTACTGGAAGGGTTAGAAAAAAGGGATGATACAGGTACATATAAATGATTTAATACTAGATCTGGTTTAGTGTATGGTTTGTGTGTTTACATGAAAACTAAGGTATTCAATGTCAGACCTTGGAATGGTAAGATATAGTGAGATGTTGATGACAAAAGCAGTGGCATAAAGAAAAGCATTGGTATTAAGGTACAGTGTTCAAATTTGTTTGTGTCACATGTCTTCAGCATGAGACTGGGGTATTATTACTGTTTGTCTGAAGTATTTTAAAAAAGCTTTTTCCATAGTATCGTTAAGGAACCATACAGTTTTGTCTTGTATTCTTGTTTGTTCTTTAGAAGCAGGTGTCCTTTATATTTAGGTGTCAGCTAAAAACAGTTTTCTTGTAAATAGATTTTCTTTTAGTTTTAAAAAATACTTTTCCTGACAGGAATAAAAAGTCCTTTCAGAGTTGCCAGTTGTTGTTGTACCATCTTGGAAACAATAAAAAAAGGATGTTGTTGGTTGTTGTACCATCTTGGTGACAATAAAGAAAGGATGTCATTGGTTGTTGTACCATCTTGGTAGGACACAAAAGAGATGCTGAAAACTTGAAAGGAAATTTGACTTTGAAAAGATTTTCAATTCTGAGTAACTGTCAAACTGACTGAAGTGAGTACAAAATTATTAAAAAATGATGAACATTTAATTCACACATATATTAACATTTTTCTGGGAGTTTGCCATGAATCTTTTACAGACTCTTTCACCAGCAAGTAATTGAGATAAAAATTCTTCTAAAACTAAGTGCACCAGAAGGATCCTTGTTATTATTCTGGTTGCTTAATTCCAAATATTTAAATAAAAGCAACCTGAGTTTCGGTTAAGAAGAAATAAACATCCAAAATCCCAAGTTTTTATTCGCCAGCTAGAACATCAGTGCTGTGATTGATCTTCATATAATGCAGAGATCTTGTGCATAAGACATTCATTCATATAAAACTAAAAAAGGAAATCAAGGCAGTTTAAAAGTTGTAATTAAATGTAATTGTGACAGAGTGGTAATTATGGATTGAACCATGACATCATGCATAACTTTACAGTGGCTCTAGTAACTGACTTACTAAATTTAATTCACATTCATGACAATTTAGATTTTATGTTGGATTGTACAAAGGATAATCCTGTATAATATAAAACTGATCTTCTGTTTGTCAGTTTGGGTAGACTTTTTATACAGAGTGCATTTAAACATGAACAAAATCTTTAAATAATATTTTCTACTTGACACAATCTAGAGCATTTGAAGACAAATTCCATGTATTACTGCAAGATGACTGTGCATTTCTTGTCAGACTTTTTCTTTAGTTAGAGGAAAAATTTCATTTTATTTGGGATTTTTTTAAATGCCACATTCTGAATGTGGTAGCAGTATATAGTATTAAACTTATCCATCCAATGTGCACATATGATTCAGATGGCAGGGGACACTGTCCCCATGTCTTTCAGATTAAAGGAACACACAATTTCAAAATAAGAAAAAAAAATTGCTGAAAATATTTGCACAAGTACTGATAACAAATGAGATATATCTTATTGGTATCATAACTGCATGGTCTGCACTTTACTGCTGTTGTTGCCATGGAAACCTAAAATACTATTATAAAGTTTTATCAAGTGCTTATTTAATCTACAGAAATATTCAACAGGTTTGATTATCTAGAGTAACTGAGAATAGTCTCATTCACTTCATCTACAACTGACAAGCAAATGCTAAACATGAACATATTTACATCATTGTCAATGCTGTGGAATAAGTCTAGACTTCCAGTCATCTAGTACAGTGCTTTTGTTGTCATGGTAGACATTACCTTCTGGACAAGAGATAAAACCACTTTACTATTTGTCATTTTAGAGAAACCACTTCCAAAGCAATTCAAAAACTGTGTTAATGACAAGAATGAGTTGATAAAAAATATACACAAACTATTGTCCACACACTGTTGAATCGGATCCTTTTAATCTTATAGTATTGATTTGAGTGTATACTGCACAATGGAATTTTCTCTTTTGGATGCTTGTTCTTATTCATCTGTGTTATCTTCCAGTGTTTTATATATTTCCCTTCTAATGCTTGCTCGTTTTTATTCCCAAACATGGGTTCATTGATGCGAAATGCCGGTTCATGTATTTCCTAAAATTTCCTTTAGAAATAGACCCTTTTATAAATAGTTCATCTGCAAAGAATATGACATTCTCACACATCTTTAATTTTGGACTGATACTTTGCATACAAATTATTAACAAACCTTTATTTGTTCAGTTGTCAAGCCTTGTTTTAATGGACATGGTTTACCATCCAAAAATGATTATGTTGGCAATCACTAGTGGCAGCAGAGCTGTATTCTCATAATGGACATACACCAAAGAAAAATTGTACATGAGTTGGTTATTGTTTTCCTTACAGTAAATAAACACATGTAATGAGGAAAAAGCATGCCCAGGGGTGCACAAGAATTAAAATTTGAGGGACTTAGGACTAAAACGTTTGGTAACCCATGATCTTATACTGACATACAACACTGTTGTTAATCCATTCATCAATCCATTCATCTATTTGGGCAAGTTTTTTGTTAAATCAGTATGCATGCACAGTTTTTAAGTTGGATGAATACAGATTTGGTACCAAGTGTGAAACAGTTCCTTAAAAGCTGTTATGATATGATGTTTTAGAATCAGACATGGAAAATAACTTTACAAGTGTAAAGTATATAATTTTTTTCTCTTTTCTCTTGTTGCTATTTTTTTATCAAAGGGCTCCATTGACTATATTTAAATAGTTTATTTGCAACATTTGACACATATTTTAGATATCTGCTTCCTGATCATTTGCAATTTACTTAATAGATTCATGCTTTCAAATCCATCATAAGTAGCTTTTATTACTTTATAAAAATAAGCTTATAAATATAAGAATGTTCATATTTAAGGAGATACTGTTTAAGAACTTGTACTTTTGACATATGAAAATGAGTAATTTATGATAACAAAATATACAGGCTAGTTCTTTCCCATTACAGAGTATGCTGACAAGAGTGCAATAGGCAGGCCAATCATTGATGAAAGCACAATCAATGTACTGAAAGATGCAGGGCTTCTCATCAACAGGAACTGGTTATGTCTCGGTGACATTATTGGTCAAGGTTTGTTGAGATGAATTTGCTGCAGATATTTTTCTTTCTGAGTAACTTTTGTGCTTCATTGGTGTAAACTTCTGTTGAAGTTACAGCTAGACTAGGGATCCTTTTGTTGAGAGTTGGCACAAAGTGGTAGGAGATCATTACCTCATTACTTAATGTATCTAATTGTGAACACAAAGGTTGCAGGTTTGAACCATTGGATCAGTCCTGGTTATTTTCATTGCACATCTTGTGCATGGCATGTTTGGGACTGAATAACTTGTGTTGCTGTGCCACACTAAACCAAATCTAAACTGCATGGTATGTTGATTGTACAATAGCACTTTGGACAGTGCAAAAGTATCTGTAAGATGGTCTTTGAGACCAAGCAAACTGAAGAACTTTGATGAGAAAATAGATCAGAGATGGGTGACCATTTTCCCAATGCACATTTTGGAACTTTACATAAGAACTGTGACTGGCACAATTTGTAGCTCTTCACCATTGTGGTCATTACAAAAACTCTTAACTCTGTTTCTGTATGTTGCTTGTCAACTCTGTCTTGCTCTAAAAGACTCAGAAGATGTAAGATCTGCAGACTGGAAGGTTCAATGGTCACTCACAAAAGTTAAACATATGGTTTACAAACTGTTGAAATGTCAAGAACTTGACAAGAGGATATCATGGAATGTGTCAGATATTTAAAATAAAATATGACTTTTAAATCAATTGTTATCAAAAGGAGCTGAGTACCATGAAATATTTTGTACTGCAGTATTTCTGAACATACCACAATATGTATCATGGCATACTGCAGTTGTTTTATTAGGAACCAACAATTTAATATTCTGGGGCAGCCACTATGCATGGATTATCCTTTTCCCCCCATTTTCTTAATTCCATATAAGGTGAAGCTCAGGGTCTTTGTGAATAATTGTATACCCAATATATCCCATATTATTTTGTGATAAGAGGTTAAGACTGGTACCTAGTTCCTAGGTCTTTCTTACATAGTGTCACAAAATGTATCAAGAAATGTACTGGAAAATTTTATTTTCACCTTTTAGATAATCAACTTTTGCAAATTTGATTTCTCCCAAGTCACAGGTAGATGTATACTGGATATATTGGTATACTGGGCTTGAAATTAGGATCTTTTCTCTACTAACCTGCATCATAATAAATTGTTACAAAGTTTAAACAGAAAGAAGCAAATCCAACACTTTTAGTAAAATCAACAAATAATTCATTTAGTTCTCCTAGTTAAAAAATGAAACTTTAGGAGATGCATTGTTGTGAATTAGATCCCAAATAATACAAGTCTAACAGTATAGAATGTTGCAAATTGATTACATGTCTTGATTGTTCTGGTGTACCTAGTCTTGAGTGCCCTGATTTATCAATTTTATTGAATGTCCTGACATAACAATGATGCAGCGTCTTTGAATGAATTCACAAAATTTCTAAAATAATGTGTTAATCCAATGTCACTGAGCACTTAGCAGTTCAAATAAATAAATAATTCTTCCATATTTATATCTGAACACGGTTATAAACTCTGACAAAAAATAAAAATCCACAGACTGATCTTATGATAGGAATGAATTATCAAGCCACCTATATACACAAATCCCCACTTGACCTATGATGCATTAGATTGTCCAGGAAAATAGAGCATTTTAATGGAATTTGACTAACTCATGAACAAAGTCAGGCCTTGAATTAAAATTCTAATAAAAATCTTGTTTAGAGCTTACAACTGTGACAACTGTGAGGTATTCAAAGACTCCATTTACAACCCTCAACCACAGATGGACACTTAGCACACAATACACATACAAAAATTGTTTACAGACCATGGCAATATTTTACTGATTTTGCTGAAACCAAACAGAAGCCAGAGACAATTCGTGGCAAGTGTAAATGACTCTTCCTTTGGGTTTGTGTCAGAATACAGGATATCAATCTTTAAGCCCTTTCTTTGTAGATGAAGTAGGTTGTACACTTTCTGTACTCATACGTCTCATCATATTAGAGTCACCTCATAAAGATTACTGATTAAAGTTTGAGCCATCTCTGTTTTTGAATGCAATGTTTTGATCTGAGATATAATAGAAGCTGTTGGTTGCCATTAAAAGCCAACCATCTCAAGCCTTCATCTCAGATTTAGTGTCACAAAGGCAAACTTTGAATCTGGTAGGTCCAATGACGGTAGTACAGATGGTCACCAGACCCAGCTAGATTAATCAAAACAACCTGTTAGTTTTACTAGATTTGCCGGTGAAATTTTGTGGGTAAGAAGATTAGAATATTCATCTTACTAACTGTATGTTTATGGTTACAGGTAAGTGATATCAGGTTCTGTTTGATTATTTAAACTGGAGAACATGTTATCATTCACATGGGAAATAGAGCTATTATTCCCAAGAAGGATACCTGAGGTAGAGGTCGAATGCTCAGCACTCTCTCCTCCTATTATTTTTCTAATATATAATGATTGGGGAATGAATTCAAAGGAGAAAAGAAATTTTAAAGTAAATTTTATAGAATAGTTACCCATTCATATTACTTAAAAATGCCCCAACCACTCTGCCGTTCAAACACTCTTGTTAATATCTTGATTTGCTAAAAACTAGTGACACTTGCCAGTGCTAAGGGCAGTAATTTAATGGGCAAGAGTTATTGTCCTTTGTCTGCTGAAATAGAAAAAGATGATTTTTACATTTTAGTAGGGCTAAATTTGCAAGGTAGCATGCTAATATTCCTAATGAAATGTGATTGGATAAATATTCTTGAAGAAACGTAATTTGCTGTCCTTGAATACTCATTGCAAAAAGTGCATAACATGTCTTTCTGGAATTATTTTAAGCCATTTGTATTCATTTGCCCATCATTTCTGGTACCTTCTTAGTCCATTCTCTTGATATATGTAATTGTGCTATTGCATCATAATCCAGTTTTTGTGATTTCATTGGCAGCTGCACACCTTGTAGATACTTCCACATTTCACTGCACAGTGTATTGAATGTTTGTTAAAATTTGTTTGCCTATTGGGCAATACTAACCAGAGACCATAAACATTTTGTTATGGGTGAGGAGATCAGTGCACTGCAAAGGGCTTATTGCATGTGTGCAAAGACTGTTTTGACAGCTATTGCAGTAATTTATTTAATCAGTTGAACACTTGTCCATTTGTGCTGCAATCATTTATTGTACAGTGTCAGTTTTAGGATATTTGTAAATACTCGATGCAGTACAATGATTGATTAACCATTAATGGGAATATTGATTCCTGACCATTTTTTAATGTCTTAGTTGTTATGATAGCTGACTTGTAATTTATAGTTGATTAACATTCGTTAAATTATTACAAGTCTAAGCTCTTAAAATAAGTAACAGAAATCAGTGAAGCTGACAGGCTTTATAAAATTTGACATATAATTTATTTCCCTAGATAACAAAGTGAAAAATGTGGAAAAAGAACTTACGTTATTGCAAATTAAATCCAAAAATATTCCATACTAATAAAAAGTCCTGAATTAAACTCAGGTCAGGTTTTGAAGAGATCAAAATTGAAGATGGTGTGTCTATTATAGCCTGCAAAGTATTGATGTGTCAACAGTTTCTTGTTGAATCACAGAAATATTATTCCAGGTTTGAATTTAGTATAAATTCCAATGAATGTCTATGTCCAAGACTTTTATCAGAGCACTTTTATATTTCCAGAGAAAATATGCACTAGAATTCAATACTTTGAAGAAAATAAAATTCAGCCAAATTGGTCACAAGATAATACAATTGAAAGTGCTAGATATTAGAGTACAACTGGAAAAATCCTCAGTCACAAGATAAAATAGTTCTCTGCTTGACCTCAAGGTCACAGTTAACATGTTCTAAATACAACCATTAGTTAATGGGGAAATAACCTTCTAGAATGATCTAATAAGCCTTGTTTATTTACAACAGAATGGCCTATAAAATTCACTTGAGAACCACCAAAACCCTGATTCTGATCAACATATTTGCTCCTTCTTTGTTCACCTGAATAATAATTCTGAAATTAAACTGATGCACATAGAGTATAATGAAGCTATTATTAGTTGTTCAAATAAATTAAATAATAATGAAATATCAGTCGGGTCAAGCAGAAATTAGCTCAATTTTGGACAAGGTCAAGTCCAGCAACTAATGTTATATTACAATATCATATAATCAAATAAAAAAATTAAAACTAACAGGCAAACAATTAAATGAAATATACATAACAGTCAATATGCTCTATAATGATAATTATTATAATTACATAAAAATACTCACTTTTTATTAAATTAATTTTTCTATTTACTTATTTTACTTTTTTGCTAGGTAATTTTGGATGTGTCTTCAGAGGTTACTTAACTCTCCCAGATGATAATGTAGAAAATCTTGTTGCAGTGAAAACACTTCATCGTAAGTATCACTATGTCATCTGTTGTAGAATGCAGTTGTATCTCTCTGTCTGTCAGCCCATCTCTCACTACTAAAAATGGTATCAGAGTTATTGTTGATTTAATTACTTGCTTAGGCTTAAACTCAACACTACTTGATTATTGCAAAATTTTAACTAACAAAAGAATTCACAAATATTAAAAGGAACTCATGATTTAAAATAGCTAGTTGAGATGCACACAAGTTTTTAATATTCTGTCGAAATTAGTTTTGTTTTCATATCCATTTTAGTGGTCATTTCCCAGTGAACCAAACATTTCTTGTCATGTAAAGACACCTTTGTTGTTAAGAACTGTTTGTTATTTTTTCTGCTTTGTGTGTTTATATCACATATTTCATTTATGTGTACTAAATATCATCAGCACAGAGGAAGATTTTTGAAATATGCTATGTTTGTCAAAAGTTGATAGAATATATAATAATTATACAGTATTTCCTTGTATATTTGTTCTACAGCATGTCAATTCTAATATAGTACCAGTAGCTTTAAAAGATCCATGTTTCATCATATTACTATAGCATGTAAATTCTAAAATATTACTGGTAGCTTTCAAAGATCCATGTTTTATTGTATTACTACATCATGTCAGTTCTAATTTAGTAGCTATAAAAAATAATGTTTTACCATATTACTATAGCTTGTCAGTTCTAGTATATCTTGTAGCTTTAAAATAGTCTTGCTTTATGTTGTTACTACAGTATGTAAGTTCAAAATATCTAGCTTTTAAATATCCATATTTTATTGTGTTACTGCAGCATGTCAATTCTAATTTAGTAGCTGTAACAAATTCCAAGTTTTATCATATTACTAATTATTGGTAAATAGAGTATAAAAGTATTGATCATTTTGGTTGGAATAAGTATGCAAGTCCTGATCATCTTGGTTTGAATAAGTATGCAAGTCCTGATCATCTTGGTTAGAATAAGTATGCAAGTCCTGATCATCTTGGTTGGAATAAGTATGCAAGTCCTGATCATCTTGGTTTGAATAAGTATGCAAGTCCTGATCATCTTGGTTAGAATAAGTATGCAAGTCCTGATCATCTTGGTTGGAATAAGTATGCAAGTCCTGATCATCTTGGTTTGAATAAGTATGCAAGTCCTGATCATCTTGGTTGGAATAAGTATGCAAGTCCTGATCATCTTGGTTGGAATAAGTATGCAAGTCCTGATCATCTTGGTTGGAATAAGTATGCAAGTCCTGATCACCTTGGTTGGAACAAGTATGCAAGTCCTGATCATCTTGGTTGGATTAAGCATGCAAGTCATGATCATCTTGGTTTGAATAAGTATGCAAGTCCTGATCATCTTGGTTGGAATAAGTATGCAAGTCATGATCATCTTGGTTGGGATAAGTATGCAAGTCATGATCATCTTGGTTTGAATAAGTATGCAAGTAATAATCATTTTGGTTGGAATAAGTATGCAAGTCCTGATCATTTTGGTTGGAATAAGTATGCAAGTCCTGATCATCTTGGTTGGAATAAGTATGCAAGTCATGATCATTTTGGTTGGAATAAGTATGCAAGACATGATCATTTTTGGTTGAATAAGTATGCAAGTTCTGATCATTTTGGTTGGAATAAGTATGCAAGTCATGATCATCTTGGTTTGAATAAGTATGCAAGTAATAATCATTTTGGTTGGAATAAGTATGCAAGTCCTGATTATCTTTGTTGGAATAAGTATGCAAGTCCTGATCATTTTGGTTGGAATAAGTATGCAAGTCCTGATCATCTTGGTTGGATTAAGCATGCAAGTCATGATCATCTTGGTTTGAATAAGTATGCAAGTCCTGATCATCTTGGTTGGAATAAGTATGCAAGTCATGATCATCTTGGTTGGGATAAGTATGCAAGTCATGATCATCTTGGTTTGAATAAGTATGCAAGTAATAATCATTTTGGTTGGAATAAGTATGCAAGTCCTGATTATCTTTGTTGGAATAAGTATGCAAGTCCTGATCATTTTGGTTGGAATAAGTATGCAAGTCCTGATCATCTTGGTTTGAACAAGTATGCAAGTCATGATCATCTTGGTTGGAATAAGTATGCAAGTCCTGATCATCTTGGTTGGAATAAGTATGCAAGTCCTGATTATCTTGGTTGGAATAAGTATGCAAGTCCTGATCATCTTGGTTGGAACAAGTATGCAAGTCCTGATTATCTTGGTTGGAATAAGTATGCAAGTCCTGATCATCTTGGTTGGAACAAGTATGCAAGTTATGATCATCTCGATCTTGGTTTGAATAGGTATGTCCAACCTTGCATGATGTAGTTATTATATGAACTTTATGTAATCTATCCTTTACAAGGCACCAATGATCAAAAATGTGTCCATTCTGCATTAATTTACATTTGGTTTTTGCAATTAGATTTTTGTTGTTGTTGTAGTAGGGTTTAACGCCATTTTTCAGCACAAGATAGGCTGTACATGGCGATCAGTATTAATGGTGGAGGAAGAACCCTGGAAAACCCTGGAAAGAACAATGGACCCACAAGAAGTTACTGGCAGGCTTTCTCACTTACCCACATTAACCAGGTCTGGACTCCCAGACAGAGGTGAGATGGCAGTGATGCGTAACAGTCATCGATTTAGACCACAATTAGATATTGATATCATTTTGGGTATATGTGTCTGTCCTATGAAGAGACAAGTTTTCATCTTTGCGTGCTAACTTATATAATGTTTTAATCGGACAGCTCATTTTCAAAGTGAAGTATGGTAATTTGATGGCATATTTTCAATGTAGGCTACATTTGAAAGCAAAGCATCAGAACTGGAGAGCTCATTTTCAACACAGCTGGCTTTCAGCTGTAAAATGTATCTAGGAATTGGACAGCTTATTCTCAAGATGGGTTGCTTTTGATGGTAAAAGATAGGAATCTGATGGCTTTTTTTCAAGACAGCTTTATTTTGAGAGTAAAACAAGGGAATTATCTCATTTTCAAGACTTGTTACTTTCACGAGTAAATATAGAAAATTGATTGGCTTATTGTTTTAGGTAGATTTACTTTTGAGGTTGGCTTATTTTCCATAGTACATTTCTGCTACTTTCATACAGCAGAAAATTTGATGTACATTGGAGCATTCCTGCAGAGAAACATTAAGTGTACACTGTGCTAATAAATTGGAGCATTCCTGCAGAGAAACATTAAGTGTACACCGTGCTAATAAATTCTGATAGTCTGATGCCCAGTGACACTCAAATTTTAGATCAGACCCATCTTGAAATCAAAATATGCCCATCAGGCTTGTTGAAATTTTTTTTTTTAAATTTGTCTCAGAAAACTTTGTGCTGATCAAATGTGTAATATATTTTCAGGATGTTGACATACTGCACAATCTAAATCAGATCACCACTTTCCCATGTGAAATTGAGATATGATTTTAATCAGATTGAAGCACTGTCGTGTTTGAGAAAACTTAATTTTCAGTAATCTTAACTACCATCCCCAGTATAAAACCCCTTTCAGAATATCCCAGTTACATGTAGCATGTATACATGGTAAAAAGTCATGATAGGAGCTGATTTAAATAAAACAATCTCATGGGCAGTTTGAATATTGGCAACTAAAGACAAAGGGGCCAAGTATAAACCACCATTTTATAAATAATTAAATTGGCTAACAGTAGCCAGTGAAATGTGTTTCATGGCTGCAGTGGGTGAGCCAATTGTGTTAATTTCCATAGCTAGGATTAGGAAGTAAAACAACCTATTATAGGTAAATCAAAGAAATGCTAGATGCATATATCAGAACAAAGTTGTTACATATTATTGTCCAGAATGAGAATGTTGAAGCCATATGTATTATACTTTTTACAAATTTGTAAACGGCAGCAACATTTCTTTGAAGCCGGATTTTGTTGCATATATAGGGTGCAAAAGCAAGGCCATTTCACTTGTTGGAATAGTGTTCAAGTGTAATTCATTTTTTTAAGCTGATTATAGGAAAGAACTAGCTATCAGCAAAGCCTGACAAAAATAAATTCCATAAACTCTTGGTTTGATGAAGTTTTACATTGTGAAGCATGCCAGTATAAGGATGAACACTAGTGACACTTGCATTACTTTCAAACTCCCATCTCACCTCTGTCTGCGTGAGTTCGAGTCCATGCTTGGCTAATGTGGGTATGTGAGAAAGCCTGCCAGTAGCTTCTCTTGGGTCAGTGGTTCTTCCCAGGATTTTCCAGGGTTCTTCCTCCACCATTAATACTGGCTGCCATGAATAGCCTATCTTGTGCTGAAAATGTTTTTTTTTAACCCCATAACAACAACTACTTTCTAACCTCTTTGAACCCTTTTGAATTTATATTTGAATTGTAGCTATTGCAATCTTGTGTGACAGAATTAAAAAAGGGAAAATTTTGGGTAGGTGGATATTGTAGTCTGCGCTTGTGGAATTACAGTCGGAGTTAATTTGTGAGTTAATTTAAGCTACCAACCCTGGGCCTGTGTCTGAAAACTTTTTTCTTTGAGCACTAGTATGTTTAAGCTTTTTAGTGCAGCAAAAAAAAGCTAATTTTCCCCATCACTGTAATATTGTTACTGCAATAAATTTAAAGGCAAATCCTTATAAATTGGCCATGTCAATCTGTTAGCAGTTTAAGTACCATTGAGGGTCAGAAGGTTATCAATTTACTAAATCTTTTTTGACAACTATAGAAAATATTACAATTTAGTGTTGAAAACTAGCAATGCATATTTAGTTTTTATTCACATATAACCATATAATTTTTATTCTCAACAGAAAATAATCCCCGTGACATTGATATTGACTCCTTTCTGAGTGAAGCAATGATTATGAAGGACTTCCACCACGCTAATGTCCTTCAGTTAATCGGGATATGCCTGGGATTGGATGATATGCCACTGGTAGTTCTTCCCTTCATGAAGCATGGAGATGTCTTGTCCTTCATTAGAAATGAGAAAAATGTAAGCACCAACCCAGCGTAGTATTTCATTATTCTGTCTCTTTATTGACAATTCCAAAGTTAATCTAAATTTAATTGAACATTTATTAATTTTTTGCTCATAACATTATTTAGAAAGATGACACAAAGTTCATCTTACAAGATAGAAGTAATCAATAATAACACTGCAAAACTTACAGTTTTTTTTGTGGTCAGAGAGTTGCTCTTATTTTATGTTTGACTCTGATAAAATCATATAACCATTAGACTTCTGTTCAGTCCCCACATACATGTATCATTCAAAACTCTTGAATGTAACTGCTGCCATTCTTTCCATGAACTTTAATGAAAATGGTAGGGACATACAGCCATAGGCTTCAGTCAAATTTAAAAACTCTTGTGTGTAACTACTTTCAAATTGTTCCATAAACTGCAATGAATATGGTAGGGTCATGACAGCCTTAGGCCTCTCTTTTCATCTCATATTTACATGTGTTAACTACTCCTGTGCCTTTCTGTAGATTGCTTTGAATTTGGAAGGAACATACAATTTTAGAGACAGCTCCATTTGTCTAGTGGATATAGCGTCAGTTTCAGATGCAGGGAGTCTGGGTTCGAACCCTGGTCAAATCATACAAAAGACTTTAAAAATGGTACTAACAGCTGTCTTGCTTGGCGCTCAGCATTAAGAGGCCATTGTTAGAACTGGTCGAACTGGTGTCAGGATAATGTGACAGTGTGGGACATCATGCTACATGTCTGCGGCATGATTCTCTAGTGCTAGACATCACTGTAAATTGTCACACTGCAGACATTGTAGCGATATGACTGAAAAATTATTAAAGATTCATTAAACATCTAAATCATACACCCACACACACCATTTTAGACTTCTCAGTCCATTCAATAGATATATATATATATATATATATATATATATATATATATATATATATATATATATATATACACATATACACATGCCAAACATCACAGTATATAGTTACTCCCACATCTTTCTATGACTGCTGAGAATATGGCAAGGTCATATAGCCTTTGCTTCATTGTCCATCCCATATATACATGTAGATTGTAACTACTCCCACATCTGTCAATGGACTGCTGCAAATATAGCATTAGATTTTTGTCCATCCTACATGTTACCAAATCTAATTTGTAATTACATCTATATTTTTCCATGGACTGTTTTAAAACTTTGCAGATATAATTGACATGAAGTCAGCATATGCATGTTGTGTCATTCTACCTTGATACATTTTTCAAGAGTATTACCTGTATACAAAATATATTAATTTTTGTCTTCACAACTAATTCGACAGCTTTATGTGAATTACTCTGAAATTGTCTGGACATTCTCTCATCATGCTATGTATCATTTGGATGTTCAGTGTATATTTTATATCAGATAATTCTGTGCAACTAGTTCAACAGTATTTGATGAATTGCCATTAAACTTCAGAGTCACTATAGAGTTAATATAAGCATATTGTTCAGTCATCATTCTGTGATGCACTTTTACCAAAATATGGCCCTTTATGCATTAAATGTAATCATTTTGTGATGCATTTGCCATTTGCACCAGATTATTCCCCTTTATGCATTAAAGGTATAATATATATATATATATATATATATATATATATATATATATATATATATATATATATATATATATATATATATATATATATATATATATATAATAATTATTTTATTAAACTAGTTCCAAGGTTTTTTATGTTCGGACAATGGCTGATTCGACATCCACTAAGTAGCATTGAGTCAGGCCACCACAGAGGCTGTTTTAAAAATCTTGGTATTGCAACTCCTCCTGAATGGATAGTCATATGAACAATGTTTTCGTTACAAAGACTTCTTTTTATGATGTACCTTTGTTCTTAAATTAAAATGGTGCTTGTTGGATTTTCATAATGACTTTGGATTGTCGTCATGATATTCCTTGTAATGTCTAGTAGGTCCTAAATGAAAATGGTGCTAAGTTACACTGCAATAGGGTCACAGTAACAGTGATCTTGAAAGGCTTATTATTACTATTCAGTCTACATGATAAGTGTTATTACTACTCAGTCTACATGATAATTGTTATTGCTACTCAGTCTACATGATAAGTGTTATTGCTACTCAGTCTACATGATAAATGTTATTGCTACTCAGTCTACATGATAATTGATATTGCTACTCTGTCTACATGATAATTGTTATTGCTCCTCAGTCTACATGATAAGTGTTATTGCTACTCAGTCTACATGATAAATGTTATTGCTACTCAGTCTACATGATAATTGATATTGCTACTCAGTCTACATGATAATTGTTATTGCTCCTCAGTCTACATGATAAATGTTATTGCTACTCAGTCTACATGATAAATGTTATTGCTACTCAGTCTACATGATAAATGTTATTGCTACTCAGTCTACATGATAATTGTTATTGCTACTCAGTCTACATGATAAGTGTTATTGCTACTCAGTCTACATGATAAATGTTATTGCTACTCAGTCTACATGATAAGTGTTACTGCTACTCAGTCTACATGATAATTGATATTGCTACTCAGTCTACATGATAATTGTTATTGCTACTCAGTCTACATGATAATTGTTATTGCTACTCAGTCTACATCATAAATGTTATTGCTACTCAGTCTACATAATAAATGTTATTGCTACTCAGTCTACATGATAATTGTTATTGCTACTCAGTCTACATGATAAGTGTTATTGCTACTCAGTCTACATGATAAATGTTATTGCCACTCAGTCTACATGATAAGTGTTACTGCCACTCAGTCTACATGATAATTGATATTGCTACTCAGTCTACATGATAAATGTTACTGCTACTCAGTCTACATGATAATTGTTATTGCTACTCAGTCTACATGATAATTGTTATTGCTACTCAGTCTACATGATTATTGTTATTGCTACTCAGTCTACATAATAAGTGTTACTGCTACTCAGTATACATGATGATTGTTATTGCTACTCAGTCTACATGATAATTGTTATTGCTACTCAGTCTACATAATTGTTATTTCTACTCAGTCTACATACTCAGTCTACATGATAAATGTTACTGCTACTCTACATGATAATTGTTATTGCTACTCAGTCTACATAATTGTTATATCTACTCAGTCTACATACTCAGTCTACATGATAATTGTTATTGCTACTCAGTCTACATAATTGTTATTTCTACTCAGTCTACATACTCAGTCTACATGATAATTGTTATTACTACTCAGTCTACATGATAAATGTTATTGCTATTCAGTCTACATGATAATTGTTATTGCTACTCAGTCTACATGATAATTGTATTTGCTACTCAGTCTACATGATAATTGTTATTGCTACTCAGTCTACATGATAATTGTTATTGCTACTCAGTCTACATGATAATTGTATTTGCTACTCAGTCTACATGATAATTGTTATTGCTACTCAGTCTACATGATAATTGTTATTGCTACTCAGTCTACATGATTATTGTTATTGCTACTCAGTCTACATAATAAGTGTTACTGCTACTCAGTATACATGATGATTGTTATTGCTACTCAGTCTACATGATAATTGTTATTGCTACTCAGTCTACATAATTGTTATTTCTACTCAGTCTACATACTCAGTCTACATGATAAATGTTACTGCTACTCAGTCTACATGATAATTGTTATTGCTACTCAGTCTACATAATTGTTATATCTACTCAGTCTACATACTCAGTCTACATGATAATTGTTATTGCTACTCAGTCTACATAATTGTTATTTCTACTCAGTCTACATACTCAGTCTACATGATAATTGTTATTACTACTCAGTCTACATGATAAATGTTATTGCTATTCAGTCTACATGATAATTGTTATTGCTACTCAGTCTACATGATAATTGTATTTGCTACTCAGTCTACATGATAATTGTTATTGCTACTCAGTCTACATGATAATTGTTATTGCTACTCAGTCTACATGATAATTGTATTTGCTACTCAGTCTACATGATAATTGTTATTGCTACTCAGTCTACATGATAATTGTTATTGCTACTCAGTCTACAGGATAATTGTTATTGCTACTCAGTCTACATGATAATTGTTATTGCTACTCAGTATACATGATAATTGTTATTGTTACTCAGTCTACATGATAATTGTTATTGCTACTCAGTATACATGATAATTGTTATTGCTACTCAGTCTACATGATAAATGTTATTGCTACTCAGTCTACATGATAATTGTTATTGCTACTCAGTCTACATGATAATGTAGACTACTACTACATTATAGACTTCCTTAAGGAAGCAAATATCTATCATAAGTTATAGCTTTTATTTTATCACCTTGTTCAGTTTTGTGTTATATTTATGCAGTTGATAGATGTTAATTGCCAATCATATGTTTTCGTTATCATACTTTTGCACACCCCGTTGATCGGGAAACTTTTAATACTTTACCATCGTTCACATTTTTATCACTTTACCTTTAACTGTTTGGACCCCAATCGCTGGATTGATAAAATTATTTTACCAGTTTTAAATGTAAAAGGATATAACCTAATGTTTGGCGCTAAATAGCCACATAGTGCTGGTGCGCTGAACAAATATAAACCAATCAATCAATCAAGCTACTCAGTCTACATGATGATTGTTATTGCTACTCAGTATACATGATAAATTGTTATTGCTACTCAGTCTACATGATAAATGTTATTGCTACTCAGTCTACATGATAATTGTTATTGCTACTCAGTATACATGATAATTGTTATAGCTACTCAGTCTACATGATTATTGTTATTGCTACTCAGTCTACATGAAATTTTTATTGCTCCTCAGTCTACATGATAATTGTTATTGCTACTCAGTCTACATGATAATTGTTATTGCTACTCAGTCTACATGATAATTGTTATTGCTACTCAGTATACATGATAATTGTTATTGCTCCTCAGTCGACATGATAATTGTTATTGCTACTCAGTCTACATGATAATTGTTACTGCTACTCAGTCTACATGATAAATGTTGTTGATACTCAGTCTACATGATAATTGTTATTGCTACTCAGTCTACATGATAATTGTTATTGCTACTCAGTCTACATGAAATTTTTATTGCTCCTCAGTCGACATGATAATTGTTATTGCTACTCAGTCTACATGATAATTGTTACTGCTACTCAGTCTACATGATAATTTTTATTGCTATTCATTATACATGATGATTGTTATTGCTACTCAGTCTACATGATAAATGTTATTGCTACTCAGTCTATATGATAAATGTTATTGCTACTCAGTCTACATGATAATTGTTATTGCTACTCAGTCTACATGAAATTTTTATTGCTACTCAGTCTACATGATAATTGTTATTGCTACTCAATCTACATGATAATTGCATGGTGTTTTCATCAGAAGCTTTCTCTGTGGTCAAGTTGGGTCAAAATGAAAATGATACTGATCATCCTTCCAACATGGTCAACTTAGTGGCTATCTTTAAGCTATTGTTATCTAATCCTCCTGAATGTATGTTCATATTCCCATGAGGTTTTCATTATAAGTCTTATATCTGTTTAGTCTTAAATGAAAATTATGCCAATCTTACATTTTATAACCATATCACAGTGTTTTATTTGAAAATATTGTTATTGCTTCAAATGATAAGAGAGGGGTTTTGAACACTCCACAGTAAAATATAAGAAATGGTCTTATTTGGAATTCCTAGAAATTAAGTAGAACATCAATCACTTCATGAGACTTGTTTTGAATCACCCTGAGACTATTGAGACATCACTGACATCAACTGTGCTTTCTATTCTGTTGTTATGCTTCGAAGTGTTTCCAGTTATGCCCCTCTTTTTATGTTAAATGTATTTAGTGGAATGTTTCTGTTTGTTATTTTGGCCCATAACTTTTGAATAGTTATGTTGAAATTTTGTACACATTATCAACATTTGCTTAATATGTTTTGCTCCCAAGGTGTATTGACTTTTTTTTAGAATTATATATCTTTCTAAAACATTTTATCCACTTGAATCTTTGGTCTATTCATACTTACATTCAACTAGAATGATTCCTTTTTTATTTTCACAGCACTCATTTTGTATAAAAGTGTGTGGGGCATCTGAATCATAAATGTTTGGTTAATTTAATGAAAAAACACTATCATAAATTAGATAAAAGGTGGATATTAATGTTAGAAATGTATGTGCAGTTAAATTTCTGTTCTTGATAGGACCAAGGTTATGAATGGCTTTAATTTTGAATTGTTTCTTAATTAGATGCCAACCATTAAAGATCTTATCCACTTTGGAATTGACATAGCAGAAGGAATGGCATATCTGTCCAGTTTAAAGTTTGTGCACAGAGATCTAGCAGCAAGAAACTGCATGTAAGTCACTTTTTAATACACAGTGTTTGCATCTGTTAGTAATGAAGGCAGTATGTTTAATAGATGCTTGATTTTTTCCCAATATTTAGACTAAGGGTTTAGTGTACTTATCATAAGTTGTATTTATAACCATAATTTGATGAACACCTAACACAAGTTTTCCTTAAAAGACTATGTCCTGATATCCTTTTAATGTATCAAAATGAAAGGGGAATTCAGTTTGGCTGATGGCATATGTCCACCCAAGCCTGAAGTAAAACATTGTTCTAAGCAGAGATGCCAATTGTTTTGATTATTTGTGGAATCATTTCTGGTTTTAGCCCCAGATTATACCATTATGATCACTTGTATTTTATTCTGATTTTCAGGTCAGATGCATTATTATGTAGGCAAACCACAGCATGATCACTGGTGTACATAGATCACTGGTGTACATAGATCACTGGTGTACATAGATCACTGGTGTACATAGATCACTGGTGTACATAGATCACTGGTGTACATAGATCACTGGTGTACATAGATCACAGGTGTACATAGATCACTGGTGTACATAGATCACTGGTGTACATAGATCACTGAAACACTTATGATATCTAGTTGCAATTCTTTTGTGAAACCATACTGAGAACTTGTTTCTTTAAATCAGTTGAATATTGACCAATCAGAAATTGCATTTAATTAGTGCCCTGATTCATCAGATAAAGTTAAAGAGATACATTGAACTGTAAGTGGTCAGTGAGAATAATACCTTGCCAAGAACAATATAGACAATCTAAACAGAATATGCAAGGCACTTTAAATAGAACATGCAAGACATTAGCATTGAATGAGTATCCTGACTTTTCAGTCTTTTCACATATCACATGGTAGGAAAGATGACTGTATGAAGCATATTTCAACTAGAAACCACTTTAAGTCAGTAAGATTTATTTCTTAAAAGAAATTGTTGGATAAAATTTTAATTATTCTTGTTTTTGTCTTCAGATTCTAATTGTTTAAAATTGAAATTCTAATTTGACATGGTAGGGTTTGACATCTCTGCCTTTACCAAACAACCTAATTACGACCCCACTACCAAAAGATATGTTTATTTTAGTCAGTTCTTGGACAATTACCCCCTGGTGAATTGTACACAAGCACACATACACACCTGGATAATATTCTCCCAGTTATTTACACCTTGGTTAGTTACCTCTTATGTCAGTTTCCCCCTGGAGAGCAACCCCCACTATGACATGGTTATTTCCCTGTAAATTGTTGTTGTTGTAGGCTTTGATGCCATCTTTTAGCACAAGATAGCTGTACATGGCAGCCAGTATAACTGGTAGAGGAAGTACCCTAGAAAACCCTGGGAAGAACCATCAACCCACAAGAAGCTACTGGCAAGCTTTCTCACATACCCACATTAGCCGAGCCTTAGACTTGAACCCAGGCAGACAAATGTAAGACAGCAATGATCCGGAATGGTGAGCTCTTTAGAACACTCAGCTACTTGAGGCCACTATTCCTCTGTATAAAAGAGCACATACACTATGACTATTTTGGGGATGTGTGTCTTGGAAGGCCATAAAGACATGGTTGTCTTGAACCATCATTCTCCATCAATCTCTTTGAACATGTTTAATTATGTAGAGAATTGCACAAATAAACACCTGCTGAAGGTTGGTACCACATTGCTTCCAAGGTAATGATGGCAGTTGTCATATAGCATATGGAAACTTATAGGTTGTATCATATGACAACAATCACTACAGCAAGTTCATATTATACAAACTTTGGCAGGTCATATACAACAGCAGCAAAGAAAGTGCTGTGCAAATGTTAATGTTCTCCCACTTGGTGTAGGTCACAAATATGATCAGTATAGTTGGAATGATTGCCTACTTCAAGTTGCACACAACTTAAACTTTTAGTACCCCTTATATAGTATTCTTTTTGTGTTAGAATTTATGTTGCACTTGTAACATAACTTCTTATGCATTTTACACCATATTATAAAATATTGGATTGCAAAGTGAGTGACACTGAGGATTATACACTGGGGATAACTTGATCAGCTATTAATTGGTCATATTCATATATTCAGTTTTGACTTTTTCTACCAAAAAAATTATTAACTACTAGGCATCTTCTAGTTTTTAATATTGTACTGAAAGAAAATACCATTTGATTCTCATTAACAGTGAGCTGACATTGTGTGTCATGTGATCATCGGTTGCACTGCCCTCACTGTAAGAAGCTGTTTGCCCTTGATATTAGGATTACTGCCAGATATAATTGTAGAGGCTGAATGCTCATGTGTTTCCTCCTTCCACTTCTTGTTCTCCTAACATTAATGTGGCTTGGGAATGTATTCCATGTGGAAATTTTATAGTAAATTATAGTACTCTGAGAATTAGTATCTGATCACACTATTGAATAGCTGTCTCACACTTCCCTGCAAATGAAAATATCCATTGATGTTTCACTTAATTATAAACTGGATAGCATCTGATATACAGATAGCCATGTAGTGCTGAGATGGAGTAGTAATTTGGAAGACTTTCTTACTTCAATAAGATATATGATGTGCAATACGAAAAAAAAAAAGAAATTGCCTTTTCCTGAAAGGGCAGGATTTGTGAGGTTGCAGAGGTTTTTTAGTTAATATTATTTTCTTAGGGAAGTTGTTATTGGAGAACCTTAATTTACTTCAAAATTTCATATTTAAAAATGTGGTGCTTCACCAGGTTTCATCAATGAGGAATAAAAACTTTAACTTGTTCCAGAAAATTACAGCTGTCATAGAGGTAATCTTAGTAAAGGCAAGATATATTACATGTGGTGAAGAAAACCCTTTTGAATTAATTATTCTTGGCACTATATGTGTCTCTATTGTAATGGTTTTAATGGCTTGTCATCGTCTTCATTTGTTGAAGCTGTATAAAAAAGTTTTTTTTGTAAACTTGTGCTTAGGTATACACCCTTATCTGTTAAGAACTAGAGCTACTATTGAAATGAAATTATATACCATTATATTTGAGTTCAGATATTTGTTATTTTGAACAGAGATAACTTTAAAAGTATATATATATATATATATATACATATATATACATACATACATACATACATACATACATACATACATACATACATACATACATACATACATACATACATACATACATACATACATACATACATACATACATACATACATACATACATACATACATACATACATACATACATACATACATACATACATACATACATACATACATACATACATACATACATACATACATACATACATACATACATACATACATACATACATACATACATACATACATACATACATACATACATACATACATACATACATACATACATACATACATACATACATACATACATACATACATACATACATACATACATACATACATACATACATACATACATACAATGTATTTTATATGCTGTAGGTTGGATGAAGAGCTACATGTTAAGGTTGCTGACTTCGGATTGTCCAGAGACATATATGAAAGGGACTATTACACCAGTGACAACAAGAAGTCCAAACTCCCAGTCAAGTGGATGGCCCCAGAGAGTTTGGAAAAGGGAGTTTACAACTCAAAATCAGATGTGGTCAGTAATGTAACTCATTTGATAAAAAGTTACTAAGAGCCTTGGCTTGTGTTGTTGGAAGGAACTGTGCTTAAAGACATTGTCTCTAGTCACCAATTACAATGTTGTGATGCTGCAGGTCAATGAATGCCATGGTTGAATTTGTTCTTGATATTTAGATCTATAGGTCACTTCAACCTAATCTTTAAATAAAAAAAATATCCTGAGACATATGAGTGACAACATTTGTGTTCCATTGTTAAACAAGTACATCAATCTGCTCTTCAGAAAAATTACTAGTTATATTAATTTTTTAAAATTTTTGCTTTTTTTAATTATTGTTGCTGGTACTGCTTTATTGACATGGAGGGTATTGATAATTATGTTCCAGCCAGTCAAATTCTTGTGTAAATGATCTAATTCACAATTCCTTTCTTTTTAGTGGTCGTATGGTGTTGTCTTATGGGAGTTGATGACAAGGGGAGTTAATCCTTATCCTGAGGTCGACAACTGGGATATAGTGCGTTACTTGAAGAAAGGGAGACGACTTCCCCAGCCTCAGTACTGTCCAGATCAGTTGTAAGTTATAATCTTGTCATTTTCAATCTTGTATTCAATATTTTTAAGTAATTAATTCTTGTGGATCATTAATATATCCTCCAGCCATTTATGACATTCTTTCTTGAATATTTTATCATCTAAACCATTTTCATATCACATCCAAAGCTATTATCAGGGCTCAGTTGTTTCCAGACACAATGGATGTCATTGATTCTAGCTGAGCAGTAGAATGGAGATAGTAATATATTCATGTGTCATAAGGTGGAGCATATCATGTATTGATGCTGTCCATCCATTTTTCTGTTTGTTCCTTATTTCATCAAGAACTCCACAATTTACATTGCCAAAGTTATATGTAATTCACATCTAGAGTGGTTAGGAAAGTTATCAGTTTGGAACTCAAAAGATCAGTGGTTAAAGTCACAGGTAGTGAAAGAAGAAAATATGTTTTTATACAGTAACTTAATGTTTATGCCGGAGACCTTTATCAAACCTTGTCAGTGGCTTGCGTTTGAGATAAAAATGACTATTAATTTTAAAGGTCAGATATCATGGTCACTTATTCTAAAGAAGAAAACTAGTTTGACATCTTGAGTTCTATGTTATCTCCTTTGACCAAACGTTATTAATGACTTGTATTTGAGACAAGGAAGATGCATATTCATATTGGGGTAAAAGAGCCAAAGGAACAAGGTTACAAAGACCAGAAAAGAGGAAAAATATTTCCACATAACCACTAATTTCAATATCACATGCCTTGAATAAAGATAGCTTGCATTTGAGACATAAAAAATGCAGATTGATTCTGGGCTTAATAGATCAAAGTTCTAGGTTTTAGGGATTCCAAGAAGGAAAATGTTTTCCAGAGAATAGTGGAAATCCTATGCCATGAACCATTTTTATTCCTTATGGATGGCTTACAAAACCTAGATAAACAACATATATTCCATAGACAGATCAACTAAAAACAAAGACTTTTTATGATGCATTCATATTACAGGTTCTGAATGCACATTTGAAATGTTGGTTCTTGCACACTATAAAACACTAAATAGAGCCATCAAATGCTTCCTGAATTAGTCTTAGTAAGCTACATTCAGAATAATGTAATGATTAAGACTGAGTCGCTTGAGTTTGCAACTTCTTCAAATATGTTACCCAATTATAATGTCTTAGGAGAACTACTGCTATCTTGCAGATCCAGCCCTCTCAGGTTAAAATCTTGTCGCCAAAAAGCTAAAAGTTTTCTGCCCACCTAGGTGGCAGTTAGATAGAGTTACTACATGATTTATGCTGAGTAGAACACTCTGTACAGAGGGGCTTCACAGAATCCATACACAGAAGTTTTCTACCTCAAAACAAGTTGGAGGAGTTTCATTGTCAGTGGGAAGTATGCTGTATGGATTTTTGACTTTCTGATCTGATGCTTCAGTGATTTTACCTGTATAGACAGTCAAAATTGACTTTTCTACAGGTTAGCTGTTACAGAATTTATTATTTACATCCACCTTAGCGGGCCCAGAGTGGCCTAAAGCACTGACCGTTACGGTTTATTGACATCTCACCTCTGTCTGTGTGAGTTCAAGTCCAGATTCTGCTAACCTGGATAAGTGAGAAAGCCTGCCAGTATCTTCTCATGGGTCGGTTGTTCTTCCCTGGGTTTTCCAGGGTTCTTCCTCCACCATTAATTCTGGCCACCATGTATAGCCTATCTTGTGCTGAAAAATGGCGTTAAACCCTACAACAACATCCACTTTGTAATATTAATAGCATTGCTCTAATTCTCTACCTGTACATGCCATTTGCACCTTTCTACAGGTATTTATTATATGTGTATATATGGTCTACTCTGATTGATGTTATAGATTTTGACTATGGGCAAGACCAGTCTGATAAGTATGTAGCATGTATATTTTTTCTGTTGTCATTCCTTGTTGGTACAGAAGCATAGCTTGATGGACAAATACATCAGGTTTCACACAAGGGTTTGAAACCAAAATTACTGTGAAGTGAGATGGAGAGCAACAACATCCTTAGTTAGAGTCCTACAGTGCATAACATACTGTTTATGGACAGGGCTAATATCCAGTACCCCATCCCAACCTCAGAACTGTACAACATCATGCCAGCCAAGATGGTCATGTTTTTTCATGACTGTTTTTAGCCGTTTAACTCTGATCGCAATGGGCATGACAACAATTGATCATACATTACCAGCCACCAGAAACTTGTCCAGTTTCACAACTTGCATAGTGCTGCTAAACACTTCCTGCATACTGTGCTCAGTTAAGAACTGCCATCATGGATCAATCTAACCAATACATTACCTCTAGTCACTTTGGTGTACGATGTCCATCTTGGTGACTTAGTTCCTACGAGATGTCTGTTAACTAGTCCTGGAGCCTCTGTTTAGTGACATCTTAGAAGTAAGGGGATTTTATTTATAACATGTTGCAAGCGTAGTGAACCACACTATCCTCAAAATTCTTCTTCAACTGCTTCAAAAATAGCACAAGAGACATCATCTTTACTACCTTAATCCAAACCACACCACCCCTGACCCTTTCTTATTATTAGATCATACTATTATCAATGAAATTCTGCCTTTCAAGCTTGGACTGAAGATGTTTTCGGCCCATTCCTCCTCTTTTCCACTACATCACCTGTTAGATTTACAGTTCTGAAATCAGGTGATTATTGTCTACAGAAGAACCTACTTTTAGTTGCTTCCACAATATGAAAAGTTATTGATATTTTGGGACAGCTTATATCATCAAGTACATGTTCCAAATGTCTACAGACATTTTTTCTCACAAATGCCATTCCTCAGATGCATATGAGTTGATTCATAACATCATTACTGTGAGATCATTGTTGTGTATAATATATATGGCAATATTCAGTAGGCAGAACACAGCTTACCTTCTCCCACCCTCAGTCTTAGAAAAATACATAGAGCATGTTTATAGAATGGTCCACTTTGTAACATAGAGGCCCACCATACCATGGCCAGACCATAACAGCAGCTATGAACTTGCACCAGCCTGGCCCATTAATCCCTTCTCCTCTTCTGAACTCTGGGACATCACAATTGGGGATATTGACTTGGTTATGCTTAACCCCACATTAAAATCCAGGAGCTCTTGGAATTTAAGGCCTGTGCTCTTTTGATAATCCTTTCACATGTCAACAGCGTCTATTATTCCCTTGCAAGAAGAGTCTTCATCTCCATCAGAACTTTAGTGTTGAGTGAAGGGTGTAGTGAAGAAATGTTATGTGCTCTCTGTCAGTGGTACTGTGTGTTGAGCATTTTCACCTGCATAGTGATATCAACAGGGAGACTTTGAAGCTCTTGATGAAACACCAAGGACCTTTTAAGGTCTGCAACTTTTGAGGTAGAGACACTCTTGAGGCTGCATCCCCTCTATGGTATCACAGGATTTAAGGGACCAACAACACAAGTCCCAGATAGTAGCTTTGAACCCTTTCAAACAAGCCAGAAAGTGTGCCTAACCTGGCAGACTTATAGGTTTTCACAAGTTCTTCAAGCAGGCACATCCTCAGCAGTCAAACAAGCAACTGAAGTTAAGAGCACCCTTTGCCCTGTTATTTACTGAATGAAGCAGTTGGAGAGGCGCATTGAGAAAGTCATCAGACTCCTCTCCCTTTCCCAAGGAAGGATGTCAACCCTAGAGGACTGCAGCCTATTATGCATTGTCGTCCTCTAGGCAGTATCATGGTTGGAGCTTTTCTATTCCTGTTTTTAAGGAATTTTATCAGGCATTACAGACAATATGTAGGGCCCTTCCAAAGTAAATAATGGCTAAAAGCTTTGTTTCCAGGAACATCTTTTCCTGTTATGGTTCCCATCTTCTTTAATTAGTATAAACTGGCATTAATTAAAGGAGAAGTATACACCCGTCTGCACAAGGGAAAATCTCATTAAGGTAAAAAATGACCATAATGTTAACTCCTAATCAACCTTTTCACATTTGTTTCAAGATGGAGACTACTGTCTTTATCAAGAATACCATTAAATTCCTTTGACTGGTCAATCTCCATCAGTTGCCATGAAAACTTCACAACCAAATTTTCCCTTTACACATGAAATACCTAATGTTTGTCTCAGCCAAGAGGTATTTCAATTTTATTCCAATTCCATTAGACCTTGCCTCCACCGCCAGAGCCTTTACCAGGGTGTTGGAGGTAGTTTCAGCCCACATTTTGTTATTATGAATTCTCATCCTCCAGGATTTTGACAGTTCACAAGGATCTGTCCTTCTGTTGTTAAGTTATGACTGATCATGGTATTAATCAATACCCTGCCATGTCAGATCGGATCCATTCTCAGGACTTTGTACATGTGGGTATAAATTTCTTCACCAGCCTAAGGACTGTTCCTCCAGACAGATTGACATAAATCCTGCCCCTCATAATGGCTCTGGGCCTTGACCTTGCTGTCTGCTAAACTTATCTTCTCTCTCATCTGCTCTCAACTTGGCAGCAAGTAAACTGGAGCCTACTTAAGGACTTCATATCCCCATAGGACACAATTTTCACAACTACCTGCACTGGTGAATTAATTGGGAACTGTTTCTGACTGGTATCTTTATGCTCTCAAACCACACGTCTTTTTGTATACTGATTTGGGATGGTGTGTTCACTTAGAGTCAGAGAAGGATAGTTCTTCAGGGACTGTTTCCTGGAAGAAGCGACGATTTAAATAAACAACTTGTAAATATGTGCAGTGTTTCTAATCTTGTAGGGATGTATCAGCCTCATAAAGTGTCATTACTTTATGGTCACCTCAGCCAACATAGTGACCTACCTCAGGTGTCAAAGAGATATACATACGCTTTCTCTTTGAAAGGAGGCCTGATGGCTCCTTTGGTGGGTTGCCTCGGAGAAAATCCAAGTCCGTCATATTCTACACAAGAGGAATAACAAGGTGGACAGTGTGTTCAGATGGTATCACGTGGACCTTATGGCATTGTCTCTGTACCACTCAGTAACAGAGTCACTTTTCCAATTTTTTGGGAAACTCTTGGTGGACTTGTTTGCTAAAAGACTGAACAATAAGCCTCCCCCCCATTTTATGTATTTTCATTACCAGATCAGAGGGCCCTGGCAGTGGACACTTAGTCTGAAGTGGGATTTTCTATAGGTGTATGCTTTCCCATCTTTCAAAATAATTCCTCTTGTGCTCCATCAAGTCAGGTTGGCCCTACTGGTACTGGTTGAGCAGCTGATTTGACCAATTAATAGACCACCCCTAGACATTAACACGGAAGAGGGATCTGCTGTCTCTCTTGTGTAACAGTCAACAGATTCTCCTTATTTATGCTGGTCTTATCTGGACCATTTTTTGGGGGCAAGGTTGCCATCTGCATTGTCCAGGTGGGGGGTGGGGGTGGCAGATTATTGCAGTAGGAAGCCTGTTGAACCTAGGAGTCCTCATTAAGCACAGTTGCAAATTTTGTTCTCTCTTTTTTATGGAAAGATGATATTTGGTGTCTGATCTTATTAGGTAGTTTGACCTTTAAAGACAGTTATCTCACCCACAGATGTCTAGATGGTATTTTTCATGTTTTTTTTTGGTTTTGTTAAGACCATGTTATGAACGATGTTTGGTGTCTGATCTCATCAGGTAGTTTTGAGTTTTGGAGACAATTGTTTTGCTCATTGATGCATTGATGAATTCTTTGGGTTTTGCCAAGACCACATTATGAATGATGTTTGGTGTCTGATCTCATCAGGTAGTTTTAAACATAGTTTTTATACCAATTGATGCCTAGATGAATTTTTTGGGTGTTGCTAAAACCATGTTATGAACGATTTCTGGTGTCTGATCTCATCGGATAGTTTTAAAGACAGTTGTCTTACCCATTGATGACTAGATGAATTCTTGGGATGTTGCCAAAGTCATCTCATGAACCTTTGAGTTGAGTTTTGTTTAACATCAGTGAGGACAAGGAGTGAGCTTCATGTGTTTTCAGTGGAAGAAGGTTGTTTATAGCAAATAGTAATTAGGATTCGGTCCTCATTATCAAGAGCAGATTATCAGACCATTACTGAGAGATACCTTTTTTGTATGGGCATTAAAACCCTTGTATTTAGACATATTGCTATATCTTGGGTCTTTTTGAATAGCTCATTTCCGATGATGTAATGAGAACCACCTTCTGGCAGTCTAATATTACCTGAGGGAGACAAATTCTATATGTAGCATTCAAGAATCAAATCTGGTTCTTTTGTCTCATAGATACCACTAGACTAAAAGGAGTGGACCAGCTTGGTTAGTAAGTGGCCTTGTGTACCTAGGCTGTTACACTCCATTTCATTGCCTCAACATTTGTCCTTAAATATCACAGACTTGCCTCCAAGAGCTGTCAAATCCTGTTCCCAACCTGGCCACCAGACAAATTGGACTAGCCCCCAAATCTAACAGGAGGGAAGACAAATTCTAAGCGTCACAGTTGAGAATCATAACTTGGTTCATCTATTTGATGCTTTGGCATATATACCTCTAAACTAAAAAGTCCAGACATGGTACAGACTGGCCTTATATACCTAGACTCACACTACCTTCTCCTTTTACCTTGAATCTTTGACATGTCAAAATGAACATACTTTTCCATACAGTAGTGAACACTGACCATTTGGGTACAGTATTTTTTAATAGCAGAGTTGTTGAGGCCATCACTCTTTGACTGGTAATTCAGCAATTCAAAAATAGCAGGTAATAAATTACTATTAAAATATTGAGGTTTTTTTTAGTGGGAAGGGTGGGATAAAACTGATTTTAATTATGCAATTCCTACCTGCTACTATTGCAAAGATTCCCACCTCCCATCATGCTCCAATGTCCTGTATTCCATGCCCAAATCAAGTGGATAACTTTTCATATGTTGTAATGACTATAAAGTTGTACTGTGATCATGTTCTTTTCAAATTCAGGCACTCCAGTTCAAATTGTTGGAGTGAATAATTGGCATGAAACAGGTACTGTAGTCTCGGAAAAGGAAAGAAATGCAGTTGTACCAATTAAGAATTATATAATTAAATTTTTTAGTTACCCCCCACATCTGGCCAATACATATAGACTCACAGAAACTGCATATTACACTAATTGCTAAGAATTATGGATATAAAATACATGTAAATACAGTATTTGATAAGAACTAGTCTATAAAATGCTTGGAATGCCATAATTACTAAAGGCTGTTCTATAAAACATACTTAGGACCTAGAGAAGGCATTTTTAGTGAGGAGTAGTCACAGAAAATTTTGAATTTTATATCATTTTCATATAAACTCTGAATGATCAATGTACACTGGCAAATATTTAAAATAACTGCCGTTCCAGGTTACCATGTTTGTTTAAAAGTAACAGCCTTAAGAGCCAGGTATATAAAATACAATAATTAATTAGAACTATGTATTTGAAAATACATGTAATACAAGCATTGTTTATAATTGTGTATATAAAATACATGTAATACAGTTATTGTTTAGAAGTGTGTATATAAAATACATGTACAGATGAGCCTTGTTAATCTGGACACCTTCATTCCCAGTGAATATGTCCACATTAATGAGTTTTTTGGAGATAATTGAATCGTGCACATTTTTATTTTTTGATGTCTCACATAGTATATAGATACATTTATAAGCTAGCTGTAAATGTAATATAATATACATAAAAAGTACAGCGAATACAAACTGATATCTCACAGTTAAATATGTTATGGTAAACTAATAAATTGCAGTCTTTTTATTGTATTTTACAGCTGTTATAGTTGCTAATGAGCTGATAATTGATGTCCCCATTTTATTTTAAAATTAAGCTCATACTCTGTCCACAGCTTAAATCAATCAACTGTATTTGTACAGCCATCAATAAATTGTGATTGTTACATACAATTGGTAAACAACAAAGAGACCTAATGACACACTTAATTTGTTAACCGTATGTTACCTCAAAAGCATTGATGATTTGATCCCATTGTTTATTTAATTATTATCATTACATTATGATAATTTTTGTTTTACCATCACAATTAAATTAACAGGATAACATTGAGTTCTTTAACAAATGAATGCTGCATTTAATTGGATAAAAGATTCTGCCAATAACATTATTTTAAACAGTCTTTTAAACCTTTCATACACTAATAACATTACTTTTTGGTTGCTATGGCAACCAAAATAAATTTATACTTATCATTTTCAGCATGATTACTAGTTGTTCCTATCAGTGAACTATATAAGTGAATATAATTAGATATTATCTGGAAATTTTTAATACAGGCATTGTTTAGAAGTGTGTATATATACAATACATGTAATAAAGCCATTGTTTAGAAGTATGTATATAAAATACATGTAATAAAGCCATTGTTTAGAAGTATGTATATAAAATACATGTAATAAAGCCATTGTTTAGAAGTATGCATATAAAATACATGTAATACAGGCATTGTTTAGAAGTATGTATATAAAATACATGTAATACAGGCATTGTTTAGAAGTGTGTATATAAAATACATGTAATACAGGCATTGTTTAGAAGTGTGTATATAAAAAACATGTAATACAGGCATTGTTTAGAAGTGTGTATATAAAATACATGTAATAAAGCCATTGTTTAGAAGTATGTATATAAAATACATGTAATAAAGCCATTGTTTAGAAGTATGTATATAAAATACATGTAATACAGGCATTGTTTAGAAGTATGTATATAAAATACATGTAATACAGGCATTGTTTAGAAGTATGTATATAAAATACATGTAATACAGGCATTGTTTAGAAGTGTGTATATAAAATACATGTAATACAGCCATTGTTTAGAAGTATGTATATAAAATACATGTAATACAGGCATTGTTTAGAAGTATGTATATAAAATACATGTAATACAGCCATTGTTTAGAAGTATGTATATAAAATACATGTAATAAAGCCATTGTTTAGAAGTATGTATATAAAATACATGTAATACAGGCATTGTTTAGAAGTATGTATATAAAATACATGTAATACAGGCATTGTTTAGAAGTATGTATATAAAATACATGTAATACAGGCATTGTTTAGAAGTGTGTATATAAAATACATGTAATACAGGCATTGTTTAGAAGTATGTATATAAAATACATGTAATACAGGCATTGTTTAGAAGTGTGTATATAAAATACATGTAATACAGGCATTGTTTAGAAGTGTGTATATAAAATACATGTAATACAGCCATTGTTTAGAAGTATGTATATAAAATACATGTAATACAGGCATTGTTTAGAAGTGTGTATATAAAATGCATGTAATACAGGCATTGTTTAGAAGTGTGTATATAAAATACATGTAATACAGGCATTGTTTAGAAGTATGTATATAAAATACATGTAATACAGGCATATTTAGAAGTGTATATATACAATACATGTAATAAAGCCATTGTTTAGAATTATGTATATAAAATACATGTAATACAGGCATTGTTTAGAAGTGTGTATATAAAATACATGTAATAAAGCCATTGTTTAGAAGTGTGTATATAAAATACATGTAATACAGGCATTGTTTAGAAGTATGTATATAAAATACATGTAATACAGGCATTGTTTAGAAGTATGTATATAAAATACATGTAATACAGGCATTGTTTAGAATTATGTATATAAAATACATGTAATACAGGCATTGTTTAGAAGTGTGTATATAAAATACATGTAATACAGGCATTGTTTAGAAGTGTGTATATAAAATACATGTAATACAGCCATTGTTTAGAAGTATGTATATAAAATACATGTAATACAGGCATTGTTTAGAAGTGTGTATATAAAATACATGTAATACAGGCATTGTTTAGAAGTGTGTATATAAAATACATGTAATACAGCCATTGTTTAGAAGTATGTATATAAAATACATGTAATACAGGCATATTTAGAAGTGTGTATATAAAATACATGTAATACAGGCATTGTTTAGAAGTGTGTATATACAATACATGTAATACAGGCATTGTTTAGAAGTGTGTATATAAAATACATGTAATACAGGCATTGTTTAGAAGTGTGTATATAAAATACATGTAATACAGGCATTGTTTAGAAGTATGTATATAAAATACATGTAATACAGGCATTGTTTAGAAGTGTGTATATAAAATACATGTAATACAGGCATTGTTTAGAAGTATATATAAAATTACATATAATAATGCCATTGTTTAGAATTATGTATATAAAATACATGTAATAAAGCCATTGTTTAGAAGTGTATACATAAAATACATGTAATACAGGCATTGTTTAGAGTTGTATATATAAAATACATGTAACACAGACATTATTTATAAGTGTGTATATATAATAAATGTAATTCAGTCATTGCTGAAAGTTACATATGTACAATATATTTGTACATATTTATTTATTTTTGATAAATATCCTGCCATTAAATGAGTACACATAAATATTACATAGATATCCTGCTGGTAAATTAGTGTATATAAATACTAAATAGATATCCTGCTGGTAAATTAGTGTATATAAATACTCTATGGATATCCTACTAGTGACTGAGTATATACATATAATGTTTCATTGATATTCAGCTGGTGACTGGATAGGCATAAATACTTTTAGGTATAATGATTATTATATAATAATCAAAATGATTACTGACATATGCAAATGACTATTTTAAACTTAATCTATTTTAGTGTAAAATGATAGTGGATTACATACATGAAATTAAAGACACAGATGGTGAGGATAGAGTCAAATGACCCCCTTTTCCTTGGAATTATGATCACACTAGAGATGTATAATATGCAAAATAAAGTAGGGATACCAGTCTCTTACTTAATCCATGTTCTAGATGTGTGACTGACAGGCAGGTTGACTACTGGTAAATCATTTTGGTAAATGAAGTGCTTTGGGAAATAGGTCAGCATAAAAGTCTGTCCTTGTGACTTGTAGTTTACAATTCACAGACTGGTTAACTTTTAGTATGCTTTTACAGTTCTGAAGCTTTATTTGTATGCTGATCATCTTCTAATTCATAGAGCTGATTTTTGCTAAATCAAGTGTGTTGGAGCGTCAAAACTACATGTGTTCATGCTTAAGGAAGACTGAAAATCATTGGAAAATGTATTTATACAATTAAATTTGAATTTTGGGATCATGCCTATTTTTAAAGAAGATTGGAAACTACTTGAAAATGTATTTATACAATTAAATTTGAATTTTGGGATCATGCCTATTTTTAAAGAAGATTGGAAACTACTTGAAAATGTATTTATACAATTAAATTTGAATTTTGGGATCATGCCTATTTTTAAAGAAGATTGGAAACTACTTGAAAATGTATTTATACAATTAAATTTGAATTTTGGGATCATGCCTATTTTTAAAGAAGATTGGAAACTACTTGAAAATGTATTGATACAATCAAAGTTGAATTTTAGGTTCATGCTTATTTGAAAAATATATATGTAGAAGGATGACAATAGTAGCCATGGAAGACAGGAATTTCTAACAAAGTATAGAGATACTGTAGGGTATAGTTGCAATTGATGCTTTTCAGTGGCAGCATGATAGTTCCTGTTGAAGTATGTTACTGCTTTGAAAATGAGTAATTGCACAACAATTGCACAACTATTTTAGAGAAATGTCTATTGTGCAAAAATTAATAATATAAAAATAATATAAAAATACCAGAAAAAAAAGAAAAATGTCAAGCTGATTATGAGTCAAGTGACATGGCTTCTATGACAACCAGGTCACCCTTGAACAATACAGCAGGCAGGATATTCAAGTGGGGGTACCACTAGTTCATATAAGATTTATTTATATAGGACTGGTTTGTTCATTGAATTTTCCTGAAATAGGGTCTTCACTACTTATCTATTCACTGTGTCTGGATAGAATTAATTCAAATTTTGTAACTGTCTTCATCAAGTGTATTCCAAAAGTACTGACACTCATGTCCAAGCAGTTTAACTAGGTGACAACTAAGTACCTAAGCATCTTATCTATTTAATACCATAGTACTGACACTATTGTCTGAGCAGCTTATCTAGTTAACACACAGGCACTGACACTAATATCTAAGAAACTTATATAGTTAACACCCAAGTACTGCTCTAGTGTGCACATAATTAATTATATCACTTTTTAGTTTGATATTTCATTCTATCAAAAGTGAAAACTTAATAAATTATGATATATTGTCCTTCCAGGTTTACAGTTATGCAAAAATGCTGGATAATGGATGGCCACAACCGGCCAACCTTCAGCGAGTTAGCAAGAGAGATACAAGATATGATGACCGTTTTGGAGCAAGCAATGCACCAGGGTCAGCACAGAACTAACATTCAAAGTACGTATGTCAATGTAGCAGATTCATCGAACTACCACTATGCCCCTGATGACAGAGAACCACTCAGCAGCACAAGTGATGTAGAAACTGATCCACAGGGTATTGCTGGTAATGAAAAAGCACCTGAGGCACTTGATGAAAAGGGAATCCCATCTGCTGTGGAAACGAATAAGGCCCCTGAGCCACATATTGGCAAAGGGAAAGCACCTATGAAAGGAGGCAAAGTTAAAAAGTCTCCCATGAAAGTCAAGGAAAATGGAGCTGAACCATTAAATGCAGAAAACGAATCTTTGGCCTAAGATTCTTGTCTTCAGTTCCAGAATGGTGAATTTATTGTGCATTTTGAAATGATTGTGAAACAATGTGTGAGTGGTCTTGAATGCTTATACCTTGTTGCCTAGCAATCACAAGAAACAATTATTTAATTATTTGATCTGTTACAGAAATAAAATTACACATTTTTTGAGTGGTTTTGATATGTATTTGATAAATGGTACATTTATATCCATTGAGGTAAATATATTAATGCTGTACTGAACCAATGTTCTTAATGGTTAAGTATTTTTTAAGGTAAAAAGAAATCAGTGGTACTCAAAACAGGGTTAGATCTAGGAATAATAGAATTTGAGACATTTTAATGGAATTTTTTGTGGTCATTTTATTTTCTTCATGCAAGCAAAATTTGATGAACAGAGAGTACCTGCAAGTATTAAATGTGATGATTATTGTTCAGAGTATGAGTATCCTGCTCAAGAACATAATTAAAGATATAATGCTAATGGGTTTTTATTCAACAAGGGCATGTAGCTAGAAGTTATATCTTTTCTATTATAAATTAAAAATTTATATAATATTAAAGTATATTATTAGTATCTGAACTGTTAAAATTAGTGGTACCCTTTATATTTTTTTTAAAAATATGTGTATATATGTGTCTCTGTGCTGCCTTTAATTTGGCTCTTCAGGAGTACAGATGTATATTTTCAAAAATAAATTTATAGCAGCAGCCTGCCATGACGAAATAACTTGTTGCATCAATGTCGTTTAGTGAATGTTTTACAGATTGTGATTTCCATGTACAAGGCTTGTATTTAGTTCCCAAATATCAATGTGCAATACAACTTTTCTATGCTCTTGCTTAAAAGGTAGCAATGGAGGATGCACTAAAATGTTTTTTCCATCCATATTGAAATTCATTTTATGTATTTTTATATTTGTTAATGAAAAATCAGCTGCATTACCAAAGTCAAAATGCATATATGTGCTTTCCTCTTTGTTTTGGTGCATAATATCATTCATAATTATAATTTTATATGTATACCTTGCATTTCCAAATAGAAATCCAGGGTTCATGCATATAGATGAATGGTAAATTATGCTTGTATAATGAGTGAGCTCTCATGGAAACTCCTTTGCATTTTCAAGTAGGTTTCATGGGATCTACCCCATGGGAATGTTATTTGGATAACTAACTTTGAATCATCACTTGGTTTGTTAAGCTTCAATCTGCATTTAGCATTTAGTTATTACCTGCACAGATTTCTCTTCCTTTTGTAGTGACATCGTATCCTGCTCAGAATTATGGTGAGGTGATGCATCTTCATTAATACTACAGTCTTACCACATAAGTAGTTCCTATGACCTACATTTCAGGCTGCAATGATTTTAGTCAAATGTTTAATTTTTCAATTGTGGGCATTGGTCATAGGAGAATCATGAAAACTCTACTGGTTTTTTCATGCATGCATCTTTGCTAGTACTATGCCCTTATCACAGGAGTAATCCACAGTGTTATGAAGGCATGTATGTTTATGTAGGGTTAGACCATCTTCACACTGGCCTAATGGTGAATGTATGAGTTTGCTTAATTGTAGTATTTATGAACATTTCATGGGCTTATGTTCTCAGTAAAGTCACAGTGTGATTGCATGTTTCTGGGTGAGCAGTACAAATATATAGCACCAGTATGACCCTTTGACCTGTATTTCATGCTTCATAGACTGGACTGGTTTTAATATGCCCATAAAAATGTAAAGCATTATATTTGTATTCTGAGCAAAGTCTACCTCTTTGTAAAGCTGATAGGTTTAATAGGTGATTATATCTGGATGTAAAATGACACCAATATTAGATCAAGAGCAGGGGAAGTTATACTCAGACTGTCCTAGGCTGAAGAAAGATTTTCTGACTTTTGTGTAACTTGATTGTCCAATTCATTCCTTCAAAAGGTGTGAAACATTCCTCATAGAATATTGACTGTGACCAAACCTTAGGTAAACTCTATGTTTATGCCCAAGAATCCACAGTTCATACTAAGATGATATCTCAGGGTTTAGGCATAGCTTTAGGTTCAGTAATTCCATTTCTTTCTTTATTTTTATTAAACATGATCTCTGCTACTTTATCTTTAAAATGTTTGTTATGCACTCAATATTGATGTAGAAATTAATATTGTTGTTACTTCAGTTAGCAACTTTTTTCAGAGTTAAACCTGCCATCTGTTACATTCCAATTATATCAGTTCTGCAGGTTAGAAGATGTAATTATAGCTTTATTGAATATTTTATGTAACTTTAAAAGATTTAACTTTTAATATATTGTTATCATAGATAATATACCATTTGATGTTTTGTATATAATATAAAGGTTATATAAATGCTTATGTTTCTATGCATCTATGTATACATAAATTTTGATAATTCCTTTTGCATTATCAACTCTGTGTATCACTCAATTGACATTTACCTTTTCCATGCATCTACTTACTGTTAAAAAATAAAATGCTTTGAGATGCACTTAGACATTGACAAATAATTTGTATTAACTGAATTGTGTAATTTTTATATATGCTGATCTTTGACTCAATTTTGAAAAAGAAATATCTGTTCGAAAGCTTTTCATAAGCCTCTTTACTGGGAGTTGTTAGCTGTTTCCAGTCTCCTTAGACTGGCATAGAATAAGTGTTCAATATCTTTAGGTTCACCACCCTACACACATACATTATCACTTACATTTGATAAAACTTGATGTAAACTTTTATTCAGTGGACTGCTACATTCTCATACAGAAATAATTACTTATCATATTATATGTTAACATTTTTGATAATGTTCATCTTTTTTGTTCAACTCTGTAACAGACACACTGTTGACTGTAAGGCTATGTAACATTTTATGTTGTTAGACCTAGATTTAGCCAATACCATACAGTAAATCCTTTCTAGTATTCTCTTTGTAATAAACAAAATTAAAAGTCATAGTAACAGTTATTTCCCTGCTTGATATCCTGATTTATATACTTGTGATATCTTGTTTTTTTTGTTGTTGTTGTGGGTTTAATGCTATTTTTCAGCACATGATAGGTTATACATGGCAGTCAGAATATCTGGTGGAAGAAGAACCCAAGAAAACTCGGTGAAAAACCACAAAAAGCACAGGAAGCTTCTAGCAAGCTTTCTCACAGACCAAGTCATAGATTTGAACCTATGCAGATAGAAGTGACCTGGAATATTAAGTGCCTTAGACCACTCAGTCACCCAGGGCCCCTCTTAATTTTGTTCTATATATGAAACGTGAAGCATGCTTTTTCATGTTGATTTGAATGTCAGAAGGTCCTAATTTAAATTCAATCAAAACATACCTGCTGGCCTTCTTGGAAGTGTTGGAGGGAGGGGTGTATGGATAGTTATAAAGGGTGTTTGAGTTAAGGGTGTAGTAAGTGGGAGTCGCAATGCATAAAATACAACAAGTTGGACAGTTGAAAAAAAAATCATCTGCTAATATAAGCATAAAGAAATTCACATTTGAATAAATGAAAATAAATTTCTTTTGAAAAATGTAATAAAGTTTCAAAGAAAATAATAGTTTGTAGACTTAGCATTGTTAAATATCATCACACATGGATGCACACACACACACACACACATATCTGCATATAATCAAAATCATACTGGTATTAAATAAAAATATAAAAAGAGCTGTCTTGAAAAATATATATTAAAATGGAATACAGTCCTAACTGGATGCAGTCATTGCTGCTGTCATTGGTTCACAGACTCATTAGAGACTGGATAGTAAACTTGTTCAGCCTTCTCTGAAGATCTTGTTTAAGTTTTTTTATGCATCAAAAATTATCTTTCTGCATATGCATTGCTGTAAGGGCATGTCAAACAGAAAATGGCCACATTAGTTGGAATGATTAAACCTGTTATTTGCTCTTGGAACTAACCATAACAAATTCTCTTGCTCTGAAATGTAGAAGAAAAGGACAATATTCTGTTGATCATTTTAGTTGAAAATATTAATGTCATAAAAATATTCTGGTAAAAAAAGAAAATCTCAGCCTTCCCTCCCTGTTGAACTTATGCCTGTGGCTTGGCAGTCACAAATCACATTGTCATCAGTCAGTAGGGTTTTGGTTCAAAGTTTTCATTTGCATATATTTTCAGTTCCCTTGATATAGTATTATACTATTCAGAAATCATTATGAAACTAAAACGGTTCATTCTGTGACAAGCTCACTCACACTTGAAATCATTGTCACGTTAAGATAGTTTGCTTTATGGATTTTGTTTTTTAACATTTGTTTTTATAATCATTGAGTAGATTTTACTGTTTGTTAATGCTGGTGAATAAGGAGCATAGAGTGCCATAGTCAGTCAACCGCCATTGAGAATAGGACTCATGATGTCATACATTCTACTACCAGTTTAGAGAATAAAACAACTAAATCTCAAAACAGACATGGAAGGGACATTCTTATTTTTGATTCTAGCTAGCAGTGTGAATAAGCTCGATTGTGCCATCTTCTTGTCATTAAACTGACTGACATTTCAGCTATATAGCATAATCAGGTTTCAATAATGCCTTTTTTTGTACTTGGAATATTTAGAGAAAATTTGTTTGACTAGAAGACAGTTTTTCAGGGAAGAAAATACCAGTAGATGTCACTGCTAAAATAAAAAATAGTTCCTTGGTCTGTAATCACTCAATTCTAAATTGCTAAAGATTAAAACAGCTGTTGTTTTTGACATAATTACTTGAATTTTGTCAGCAGAAGTAACCATTTGGGTAAATTGCAGCTTTTATCTACATTTGGTTGCAAGAGCCAAGGATGAACTTCTTATCAGTTGAACTGTTTTTCCATTATACTCAATAATTTTAATTTTGTAATGAATTGAAACATTTTGGATGCATCTTTACCAACCATGTTCAAAACAGGTTTTCCTGTTATAATTTTTGACATCAGTAAACTTGTGCATGCCCATATATCAAATAAATGCAACTATTTTTCTTTAAAAACTAAAGGGCAAGGGAACAAAAATTCTGTGTGGCATCAATGCCATGCATGACTTCTTCCATTTAGCACTGATATGATGTTTTATTTTTATTTTTCCAGTAAGGATTAAAAAACTTGTATTATTTCCTGAGAACATTTATTTGTAAAAGGTACATGTTTACTGATATTTTGTCCAATGATCACAAAATAATTAAAAGTTATCTAATAATTATCAAGGAAACATCAACACTGTCTTTTGGGGAAATGGAGGAAGGATTAAAGATTAATCATAGCTCAAATCATTGGCTATCACATATTTTAATCTTTTGAAGGAAAATAATTCTATAAATTGTAAATTATCCAGAAGCTTATTGGTTTTGAATTTGTACCAAGTTGTTGACTCACTTGGGAAAAGAATGATAAGAACAGTTAAGTTTGTACACAGTCACATTTTATGTCATTAAAGCTAAATATGAGAAATTCCTTAAACTTACTGAGTCTTAAATTATCCAAGTCTGAAATCACCAAGGTCAGTTAATTTAAGTACATAGATATTTAGTTCTTTAATCTTGTTTAAAAGTTAATAAAGCGTGAAATATTTAAGTCAATTGGGGCAATTTGAGTCAGAACAACACTTGTATCATTACAAGACTTGTTTAATCAGTGTAAATTATGACTGTTAATTGGGAAATCTTTAAGATTATAGTTTATAATTTGAATTTTATGGTGCACCTAATAAATCTTGAAACAGAAGAGGTAACATAACAAACAAGAAGTTAATATTTGTCTCATTCCCATGTATGTATATATTTTGTTGTGTGAGCAAGTAGTGTTTGATATATCTGGTCCATGCAAATACATACAATGAAACATAATCATTTTTAAAAGGTCTTTGTGCTAGTATTACCTTATATACCTGCTTTTAAGATTATTCAAACTCCAAACCATACAGACCTAGATCTGTCATCAAATCATGCACCAGCAGATCTAGATCTGTGCAGTTTGTTAGGAGTAATCAGTAGAACAAGCAACATAGACCCTGATCTGCAGGTGCATTATGCTATGGCAAATCAGGATCTTTGCTGTTTGCAGTTTGATTCGACTTCTAAGTGAGTATAGACTGTAATATTAAAAGATGTGATGCGATTATGATTTTTAAAGTAGCTTTAACAATTTTTCAGTCATATCGCTACGATGTCTGCAGTGTTGAAGTTTATAGTGATGTCTAGCACTGGGGCATCATGCCACAGACATGTAGCATGATGTCCCAACCAGTCACATTATCCTGACACCAGGCCAACCAGTCCTAACACTAACCTCTTAATGCTGAGCACCAAGCGAGGAAGCTGTTAGTACCATTTTTGTAAGTCTTTAGTATGACTTGACCAGGGATCGACCCCCATGACTTCGCATCCGAGGCGGATGCTCTAACCATTAGGCAACCAGAGCGGTTCAACACATATTAAAAGAATTGTAATTTCAAGAGTATGGTTACTAGTAAAACTTTGCTGTAAATAAACTTTGAATGCTCTGTATAACAACCAAAAATCTTTTGAAATACATTCCTTTGTTTTAAAGGTTTAAATTGTATTGATGAGTCACCATTTTAAATGAGAGAGAGAGAGAAAAGCAATCTAGGCATAGTGATTAACTTAGTCTGTTTATGCATTTACATGTGTCTTGGCAATGATGAATTCAACATGCTAGATGTAAACACCTAAATATCCAATGACTGTGTCTTCAAAAGACATAATATGTGCAGAAAGTCTACTGTGGAAAGGAATTAACATACAATCATACATTTTGATGATACAAATAGTACCCCCCCCCTTATTCTCACTTTTCAACAGGTTCATTTTCCTGAACATGTCTGCTTTCAGAAATTTTTATTCCACACAAGTAAAATTTCTAATGAAATATCCAGTCTTATTGTAAGCTATCCAATCATTAGCAAAGGTTTATAATTGATACTTCTTCTAAACTACATGAAGGATTGCCATGACATCCATGCCAGGGTCCATTTTGGCCTAACTGAAAATTCAAGTACTCAGATATCCAGAATGGGTGATGTACTGGCTGTTTTGAAAATCTTATTGTTGTTACTCCTGAAGAGAATGTAATATCAACATGGAGTTCTAACTAAAATTGTGCCAATCTGACATTCAGTTACTGTTAGACCATCATAGCAGCCATCTTGAAAATCTTGTTGATGTAACTTCTTTTGAATGGAAATTCTTATTGACATGAGGTTTCCACCAGCAGATTTCTTATGATGTCTGCTTGTTCTTCAATGCAAATATTGCCAAGCTGACCTCCAATATATGTGCTATGATGGCCATTTTAAAAATCTGGTTATTGTGACTCATGGATAGCTTGCTGTATTGATGTGGAGTTTTCTTTTGATGTCCAGTTGTTCTTCAGTGTAACTGAATAAAGTTTTTTATGAGTGTGGCCACCATGGCAGCCAGCTGGAGAATCTTGTTATCACTATTCTTCCTAAAGGGAAAGTCAAATCAACATGGGCTTGTCACCAGAAGACTAGTGAAGTTTTTTGATCCTAAATGAGAATGGTACAGATCTTATCCCAAGTATTGTTGCCATCTTGAAACTCCTTGTAAGGCTTTTTTTTCTGGATGATTAGTACTGTTGACATGGGTTTTCCCAAAAAATTGTTAAGACATCTAGTTGGTCCTAAATGAAACGGATGACAATCTAGTATCCAATATGGTCATTTAAACATCTTGTTATTGCTATTGCTTCTGAATGGAAAGTCATATCAACATGGAAGATTTTGAATGGTGACTCATCATGAATAAAAATGATGCCAATCAGACATCAGTGTCTATTCTAAGAATTATTTTTGATATTCTGAATTGATGATCATCTTGACGTAGGGTTTTCTCAAAAAATTAAAACTATGCTGTTATTGCTTACAATATGACTAACAAGATATTGATATTTAAAATGCTGTTATCAACATAAAATTTTAAGCAAAAGACTCCTTATGCTATATAGTTGACCTAAACATGATTGGTATTGATCTCACATCCAGTGTGATTGTCATGGTGGCCATCTTAAAACTCTTTTTATTGATGATGAATATTGGAGACAACACAGGGCAGTGAAAAGTAGAAATGGTCTTCAAATTTCTTTCAGCCAGAAGAGTGTTAGTCCTTTCCTTAGTATAACATTGAAAGAAGAAAGGATCTTCCTTAGTATAACATAGAAAGAAGAAAGGATCTTCCTTAGTATAACATAGAAAGAAGAAAGGATCTTCCTTAGTATAACATAGAAAGAAGAAAGGATCTTCCTTAGTATAACATAGAAAGAAGAAAGGATCTTCCTTAGTATAACATAGAAAGAAGAAAGGATCTTCCTTAGTATAACATACAAAGAAGAAAGGATCTTCCTTAGTATAACATAGAAAGAAGAAAGTATCTTCCTTAGTATAACATAGAAAGAAGAAAGGATCTTCCTTAGTATAACATAGAAAGAAGAAAGTATCTTCCTTAGTATAACATTGAAAGAAGAAAGGATCTTCCTTAGTATAACATAGAAAGAAGAAAGGATCTTCCTTAGTATAACATAGAAAGAAGAAAGGATCTTCCTTAGTATAACATAGAAAGAAGAAAGGATCTTTCTTAGTATAACATAGAAAGAAGAAAGGATCTTCCTTAGTATAACATAGAAAGAAGAAAGGATCTTTCTTAGTATAACATAGAAAGAAGAAAGGATCTTCCTTAGTATAACATAGAAAGAAGAAAGGATCTTCCTTAGTATAACATACAAAGAAGAAAGGATCTTCCTTAGTATAACATAGAAAGAAGAAAGTATCTTCCTTAGTATAACATAGAAAGAAGAAAGGATCTTCCTTAGTATAACATAGAAAGAAGAAAGGATCTTCCTCAAACACTACTGAGGCTTGGTATATATCCTTTTTTAAGGAAAGTTCAATAAACATAGAAGTACAATACACAATGAAACTTAGCAAATGCTCTCAGATTTATTAACTGTCACTTTTTAAAAGTGTTCTGTTTTTTTTTTTTATTCCATGTCAGGGTCAGTGCCTTTGTGTGACCTAATCATAGGTGCTTAATTATAGGATATTAATGTTACAAACTGCAAAAGGGTCTGATACTCAGAACAGCCAAATATAGATGTACATATTTTATTTACTTGATATTCACAGATTTTGTACAGAACAATAGAGTACATTTTTCATACTTTTTCACAGAATTTCTACAGATCTATGCAGTGTTAAGTTTTTATACTGTTCTCATATTTTCCGCAGACATATGCAGTACAAGTTTTTCATAATAGACCGATGCATTTTGTTAAATATAGGTATGAATTAACATAACTTTTTTCTAACAATTTGTAAAGAAAAATATGCATGTCTTCTGGGAATTTTATTACAGTGAAGTTTTTATGCTTTATGGGAAATTAGATTTAGAACAAACAAACATACTTCTGACTACATGTTTAATTTTTGCTCGATGCTAAACCAATGTCACTGATAACTGGTGCTGCCATCTTATGTGAGCAAACTTCAAAGAAGTTATCCAGGTATCCTGTTTTGATCAATATCTTGAGTTCTTCTGTTAGGAAAATGTGTTTTCTAAACTTTTAATTTCTCAAGATAATTTATCTAGAAGTTAATGTATTAACAGATAAGCGATTACCACAACTCTTAATTACACTCACAATCTTTGCAACAAAATATAATTGTGAAATAAATGTGATTTAGGTGTAGAGATCTTTGTAAGAGTTTCAATTTTTTAAGTATAAAAACTGTAATTCCTATTAACTACATGCAATCTACTGTTGTTATTTGCAATCAATTACTCAGCTTACTAGTCTCTAATATTATTAACAGTTTCAGCTTTTGAAGTCTACTCTAAGTATTACAAATAGTTATTTAATTAGTGTACTTAAACGTGCATGCATACCATTTTTTTTTGTCTACTTAAACATGTATACACAGTTTTTTAATTAGTTGAACATGCATGCACATCGTTTGCACTCTTCTTTACCAGGCCAAGGCTCTGCTTTTAAACAGAAGAGGGTATGGAGGTTAAGGTGAGGGTTCTGTGAAGATTTTGCTTGTATAGTTTAGGCTGCAGAAGCAGAAAGTTTTTTAAATTGCACATGACTTCTAATAGAAAAGAAAACCTAGAAATATCTAAGGCACATCAGTTGTCCCTACAACAAATTTGCAGAATGAATTAAAGCCAATTTCAAATTTTTTATCACAAACATAAAGTTCTCAGCATCTTGAAAAATTTATTGTAGTAATTCATGATCAGCTGAGTCACAAGAATAAATGACAGATTTAGCAGGTAATTATAGTTGATTGTTTCTTTCTACTTTTTATCACTTATATTTTATTGTAAAGTATAAAATGTATGTTTTTGTTATTTGATACTAACTCAGAGCTTAAGTTTCAGTTGTAAAAACCTTGCAGGCATTTCTACTTCTACTAAATATATTGCATTGAAATTTGTAAATAAATTATTTTTTTGAAGTGCTTAGACATAAGTGTGGATAAATTAAAAAAAAACTTAGGAAGGAACAAGACATTGAGAAGTATTTACTGACACAAGAAAATAAGAGTGAATTGTTTTCACAGAAACTTGTAAAAAGAAGTAAACATTCAAACAGCTTATAATTTTCATAAAGTTTTCTAATTTTTAAAATCGCTTCTGTAAACTTTGTTTTGTATTTGTAGACCTTACAGTTTGATGATCATTTATTTCAGAAACAGTCCCTTGTGGCTAATGTTGAAGGTGATTTTGTGACACAAAACTACTAGAATACCAAATTTGTTGAATATTTTGTAATTGCTCTTTACAATGGAAAATGCAGCATTCATATGTATGTATGTATGTATGTATGTATGTATGTATGTATGTATGTATGTATGTATGTATGTATGTATGTATGTATGTATGTATGTATGTATGTATGTATGTATGTATTCAGATCTGTTATACAGCATTAGAAGCCTTTCACAAACTACATGTATTTGTTCTGCTATTTTGTAGGGTTTTTTTAAAAAAAATGTTTAAAGACTGCATGTATCTGCTGAACTGTATTGAGAATTTTCTGTTTAGCAGTAATGTATTTTGCAGGGGTTAATCTTCTTTGCTATTCCATATACACAAAACATACAGGTGCAGTTTTAATTTAATCAGACACAGTTATGGTACATTCCTTTATTATGAACAAGGGTTTGTCTTTGAAGGCAGTATCCCATATTGTAACTACATGATATTTTTAGTCTATATAAATGTATTTTTTAACAATTTATATAACATAAATGAAAAATATAATTTTCAATATAATTCTATTTTTAAATTGTCATTCATTTAATAAAAAGTATATAACAAAATAATTGTATTGCATTCAATATTTTGTTTTCATCTTTACTCGAAATGGGTAGTAATTGACCCACTGACAGTTACCCAATCATGTTATCTTAGGAAAACTAATACTACTTTGCGAATCCGGCCCGCCCTGGGATAAAACATTTTAGGACAACACGGTACTAATTCAATGGAAGAACTGTGAACCAGTCTAGAAATGGATGAGAAATAATAGAGTATATACGGGTTTGGTGGTCCATAATTGGTTAATAATGAAAAGTAAAATTTTATTAAAAATATCTTTTGAAAGCTTATCATATGTGTAATTTAAAAAAAATATAGGCAAATTTCTATTGATGCAATTTTAGTATTTTTAAAGACTTGACTTAGGATTACTCAATAATGAAAGTAGCACTTGATTCCCTTGATGGTGAATCAATAACATGGACTTCATGCATATGTAGGTCAAGAAAATGCCGCGGCTCATATAGTGTTCTCCACACTGAAGCTTGCACCAAGGATAGTTGTGCATGGAGAAATATAGGTCTGATCATCAGTACCCAGAAATTTTAAGTTATTGAATTTTAAATATCATGATGTTTCCATATGTTTACTATGGGAATTGAATTAGTACCGTGACTCCTTTAGCAAAAATTTGAAGTTAGTGATCTACCTTTGATACCGACATTGGCGCCAAATGCCGTGAAATTGTCAGTTACTACTTCTGCTGGTGCCTAGTGGCACTCTCTGCAGACAGAGATGTCTCACAAAAATCAATACAAACAATTTGCAAGCTTTCTACCTCAAAACAAGTTGGAGGAATTTCATCTTCGAAGGGAAAATGTATTCAGCCTATAAATTTCCATCTCTCTGTTGTTTCTATATAGTCAACAATAAAGCTGACTAACTTTCAGTGCTATTACTTTCTCGTTTTCACACTTATGAGCCTTGCTACATCCACGGGTTTGCACTGGCATTCCCTTGCACTGCTATAACCGTGACAAGTGCAAGTATGATGTGTGATATAGGAAACTAATTTAATATTTCTGTATAATTTCCCTTTCATCCAGATAGATAAAGTAAATTTTCTATCTCGTCTTAGCGTCTACTGCATAGTTATATCGTTTACTTCGTATCAATAATGATGCTTCAGAACCCCTTTTATGTACAGGTTTTGTGTGTAATAATAGAAAACTTGTTTATAGTACTGATAAGATTAAGCCGTGATCTACTGGTCAGTTTTCTATATATGGTTTACTCGTAGCGTTGTTGACCTATATAATTAGGCCTACTATAAGCGAAGCTTCAATGATTTTAAATATAGGAAGTAAAAAATTGGCATTCCAATGGATATCTTATTACTAGAATTGAGAATTTAGCTTCCACTTCGTACACGAGTTACTATAATCGACGCTTCAGCAATTCTACCTATATACGCAGTAAAAATTGGCTTTGCTAGAGGTTAATTGTTGCTAGAACTGATTAATTAGCATCTACTTTGTAATATTAATAGGGAAACCCTAATTCTCTACTTGTACAGGTAACATGCACACTTTTACAGGTATTTATCAAACTGGCGAACTCTGCACAACGACAGTGATAACATATGAGCAAAATATTAGTATCTAAATTCGCATCCATGTACTTCTTTCTGTTTTGTTTCATGGAGTATAATCAGTAGCTCACCCTCAATTTTATCAAAAGCATTTAGTAAAGATTATTCGGAACCCATGGGAATTATATAAACAATCCCAAATATGAAATAGTATTTCTTTTTATCAATTTTATTTTTAAAAACTTTAATCCAAAATATGTATTCAAGACTATTTGACAGCAGTTTTAAATATTTACTAATTGATTTTCTCAGAAGCAGAGCTTTGCCACACAAGGTACATTTAATATTGTGTCTAATTTAAATCCTTTAATCTGATGATTTTCAAAACTAATTGAATCAAATTCTGACAGTTTAGTTTTAAAAAAAAAACATATCAAGTTTGCTTACATTGAATTCTGTATAATTTAATAACCATTTAGATCACAAACATTCAAAAGGAGAAACTTATCTTACTTTTCTTTTCATTTTGATATCGATCATTTAACTAAGTCATTTGTCTAGTATCCATAAGTGACATCCCCAAACAATAAATATTGCTTAGTTCAGGACTACTCCTACTTCAGTCACTGTGGTCATGCTTGATCTTGAATCTTTATTCACGTGCATGGATTTTGGCACCGTTTCCTCGTGAGAAGGAGTATGGTATGCTTCAATAAGTCTTTAGGACATTGCACGGATACTAATGAATTCATAAAGGACACTCAATGTACTAGGAGTATATATTTTCTACCCTATTTTGTTTTAAAGAGTTAGACCAATCTGACAATCAGTAGTTTATTTTGCAGTTGTCATTCATTGAATACGTGTTGGGCTTGCATATTATGGACAGAAGTAAATGGGCGGCAATTTTTGGGATACTAAGGGAAAGGTGCAGAAGCATTGCTTGAGGGACGAAAACAGCTTGCACGCAAGGGTTCGAAACCACATCAGGTATTTGGAAGCGAGATGGAGAGCAATAACAGCCTCAGTTACAAACTGGCATATCTGAATTAGAGACTGGCTATGTGGATGAATATATTGTACCCCGTCCAAACGTCAAGAACTGTGCGTCATCCGAGACAATATGGCCAAGTTCCATGATGACAGGACTTGGTCATATAACTCAAACTGGGCCATGCCACAATCGATCATACAATATTAGACAGCAGTTGTACGACTTGCAGAGTAGTGCTGCTAGGCACTTTCAGGGTACAGTGCCGAGTTTATTATTACAAATCCCAAAAACCCACCTGATGAACTCAGTTGTATTACATACGAACCCATATAGCGCAGTGTGCTGCTAGGCACTTACTGTGAACGACTTTCAGTTTATATAGGCACTATCATGGAATTATCTAACCTGCGATATACCCATAGACACTTCCAGCGAACGATCTCTATCTTGGTGCCACAGTTTACTCTCTACCTCCATTTTTCATCATAGGTCATGCTCCGCTCGCAACCTTCATCATCTAATTTCCTCTTTAATGATCATATTGACGAAATTCGCAAGAGACCACTGGAGCACGGGTCACTGTGAATCAATCGTAGCGAATTTACCACCGTTGGAAACCACAGTTTACCCGAAATAAGTGGAAGAATCATTAAAAAGAAATTAAATTTTCGTCAGGGTTTCCACGAGACACTCCCTATCTAAAATGACCTACCTTCAGCTCCAGCCTCTTATCAGAGAGCCCAGTAGAGAGAAGGCCGCATGCACTCTTTCGTTTCCGAATGAGAAACATTTTTAGTGAGAAAGATTTTCCTGTCGACACATGGACCTGACAAGGAGACGTCCATTAATTATGTCTAAAATTTTTAGGCAATCTTTATGCCCCCTTCCCCTTGCCAACAACCGTTAAACTTTCAGTGACCCCCCCCCCCATAAAATTATGTCAAAACAATTTTGCTGCCCCCACAAACTAAGAATATTTTATACGGCTGGTTTTTATGCTAAGAAAAGAATTATCGAAATTAAAAGTCTACAAATAAATTTTAATATATATATATATATATATATATATATATATATATATATATATATATATATATATATATATATATATATATATATATATATATATATATATATATATATAACTGCATTATTTACTTCTCCGAGAGGAAAGCGTTGTTTGGGACCTGTGGCAGGCGAGCGATGTCTTCAGCGTTTTTGGTGGGAGCGCGGTTGACACCGTCGAGGTGTTCTGCCTAGCGTTTGAGAATATGTTCCTTATCAGTGATCAGCGTCATTTATCAGCGCTCTTTGTGTGCGGTGTTTTCGTTGAGCAGTTCTTGAATGCGGCCCTCGTTATCATCGAACCAGTTCTGATGTTTTCTCGTGGTAAAAAAAAAGGAAGGGACCCCAAGACTTAACAGCTTGCGAGCTTAAAGTGATGTCTACCAGATCGTTGTCTAGTTCGTCTGGAATGGACTGATCACTTTGCCCAGTCGCTTCAGCGTCTTGTTTTCTTGAGGATGTCTAGGAGACTGTATCCTTGTAAGTTTGGAGATGATCATCCTGTGGTTAGTCCAGCACTCAGCTCCACACACAGCCTTCGTCAGTCTGAATGTCTTTCTGTCACACTATGACGCAGTCGAGCAGATGCCAGTGCTTGAAGCGTGTGCATCCATGATGTCATGTTGCGAAGTAGTAGGCAGATGACAGATTTGGTGATCAGCACTATAACTACATACTATTTCATAAATGAAACACGATAATACGTGCAAATGATTATAAAACGTTTCGTTTAAACGAGTGAGTTTTTTCTTAAATTTGGCATTTCTACATTTGAATCTACTATATATGCATCTCATACTCAATCATCATGTCTTGTTTTAATTAAACTTTTTCACCAGTCTTATTATTCCTGATTTTGTGAAATCATTTCATACGGAAATGTAAATTTAGCATCATGTGCGAATATCGAATATGCAACTGATTCCTTTCTTGTATTGCAGTGTTGTAGCCATCTTGCCATTATAGCTGGTACTACTTATTTCAATGATATCATCATCATTAAATATATTCAGTACATTGGTATGTTATCTGTATTTTCAGTTTATCAAAGGAGACGGGCAGGGTTGAAATGTAGAAGACGTTTAGAGAACTAAAATTGAGTGCGGAAGATATTGTTCTTCTTGCCGATAATCAGCGCGTGATCAATGCTTTCAGTAATATCCGTTGTAGATAGAAACTCAAAGATAATGTTGATAGAAACTCAAGGATAATGTTGATAGAAACTCAAAGATAATGTTGATAGAAACTCAAAGATAATGTTGATAGAAACTCAAAGATAATGTTGATAAAACTAAACAACTCTGTTACACGAGAAAAAACTAAACTACTCAGTTACTCGAGTCATTTTTGATCTACTTAATGCATAATTAATATATTAGAACGTGGTCCAGAATTCAAGTTTATTTTTTTAAAATAACATATTTTACAGTGTTTTTATTCTATTAGACAAAGTTAACAGTGCTGGCTCTGAAACGTTTGTAAATTTTGGGTTGGATTTAAATTTGCAAGTATTTTTGAGATGTTGTCGTATGTGGGTGGGGGTACGATGGTGTTTAAATCTATTTCAACGGTAGACTGCTCAAAGATATAAGAATGATCGGGACATAAGAATGCCGGATTAAGAGGAAAATTAGGCCCAATGATCTCTTCTCCATGTCGCAAGCGGCAACTAATTAAAAAAAGAACCACAGTGATTCAGTAGCTAGCACGCTGGACACGTGAATCAGAAAGTAACAGGTTCAAGTACTTCCATTGAAACAGGGCTTAATACTACCACTGGATCTGTTTAAATTGGCTAACGTGTTGCGTTTTAAGCCAAGGCAGTTTATCTCAATAGCATCGACAATAAATAACCTGTCTGTGATACTGTGCCGTAAAACACAAAACTAAACCAAACCATCCTGACATGCTATCTGAATGCCAAGCTTTTATCACTTATCAAAGGATCAGAGAATTGGGGTTTTGAAAAATGAATACGATATATATTACAATATAACAAGTACCCCTTTATATATGATTCAAAGTGAAACAGTTTTTAACAAAATCAGTTAATGTGAGAAAGAATATTGTTGATTTGTTTGGTGTGGAGTGATAGAAAGCAAGTATGATAAAGTTACATGTAATATAATAACAGATAATATGTCAGAGAATAACAATACGTATCTTTGTCTAAATTATGTAAAATCAATATTTCATTTAGGGTTTTAGATACACACCTCTATGGAAGATGCATTTCACTATATAATTAACTTTAGTTACATCAACGAGCAATGGTAACTAAGTTTAAGAAAATAATGCTACATAAAATAAAATGCGATTTGTTTATTTCCATGAAACAATGAGCTCATAAATCTATGAAACTTCATTTGAGTTTTTACGGTAAAATCCAACTGCAACGCATAGCTCTAGCTTTCAATTCGCTGTGTATCAAGTGAAAAATATTTCATAGGAATTAAAATGAATTAAGAGTTATACAACAATAAATAATTTATGCATGTTACTGCACATTATTACAGGTATTTAATATACTTTATGCACTGACCACGTAGTAGTAACAGATAAGGAGATTTCTTGCTCATTACCCATAAAAAAACGTCGACACAAATACAACCATGACATTTTAAGCCCCTGCCCCCTCCTCGTGGACGACTATGTCAGGATGTACCTAAAACGAAGGATGTATTAGGGATAACAAAAATTTGTGACTGTTGTGCGAAATGTGTTTGTTTGAAAGTTTTTTCTTTTTTTAGTTTGACTGATTCTGATGCACTCCTTATCTGTTACTACTACTGAAAATCATTTTGCAAAATTTATTTTATTAATCTTAGACAAATTTTTTGGTCAGATTATTATAAAGTTTAGACAAAATTTGTATTGCTTGATTATTTTACACAGTATCTAAGACGACTTCTTCAACTATCATTAATGTCTCAATGATAGATATCAGAAATATTTCATCGTGGTGATGGTAAAGACAAACATTTATTCTGCAACTTACTCGACAACGGCATTCAAACAAATCTTTTATTGCTATTTTATTAAGCAGATATTTGCTACTGACAGAATATACTTTTGACCAATCGAGATAAATGTTAAGTTTGGTATATTTTTGTTGACTGATCGGATCATGTAAATTATTAAACCTTGCTGATAGCTAATTGCACGAGATATTTTAAATATTCACTGTCCTCAAATATGACAAAGCGAAAGTTTCAGTTTGTCAATCTTGCTGAAACATATTCCTGAAGTTTCATTGTTAATTTCAACTGTCAACCGTTTACCGTTAATCATTAGATGTTTAATTTTACTGCTGATATCATCCGTCACTGTTAATTTTTCAAACATTTGTTTTAAAGTTTAGACAGAATTTTATACTTGGTTGGGACTACTGTCAGATTTAATCAGAGAATAAATATTAAGTATATAAAACTGTGTGCAATAATGACCAAGTGTAAATATATCTATTCCGTTTTTACAATATAGTTTATCATCAAAATAACTTATCCACGTTTAATATCATCAGTTTCAAGTTTGTGACGCTTTGTTATATCGCCATTGTTCTTAAAAACTATCTGACTTACCAGTATTGCCCATTTGTAATCGTCGAAATACATCTTGGATTTGACATATCCACGGGGTATTTCTTTTGCTTTTTTGGTTAATTTGTTATTGGCTAGTCGAATACGTACATTTTACTACTTAAGCCAACATACTTAGCAATAATCGAGAAGTTAAATTCGTCTTTGAATTTTTATATTATTTTTCACTTAAATTAACCTGAAATTATCTATTGCTAGGATAATCAGATAAATCAAACAACGTTTGATTATTGAAGGTATCATGATAAATGTCGATGCACTCAATTTCATAATCGAACGAGTCAGTGTCAGTAAATATTAATTTGCTTGACGGCCACTCGTGCTTAACAAAATTGCAATGAAAATCATACTTCAGCCATTTTGATAAATCAAGTATAGCAGCTGGAACGTAAATCGGTTTGTTTGAGTTCAGATTTGTTTTTCTTCGTGGTACCGAAGCAAGGTTTTCGTTAAAAAATTTTATACTGACAAATTCATCGTGCGAAAAAATTTTGTTTCGAAAGAATATCACCGACTAGCTCAATATTAATTAGCTTTCGAACATTTTCCATTGTCTTTTCAAAGGCAGTTATTCATAAGCTCGATTTGTTTTCTTCTCAAAATCTGTTGATAAAGTCGCCCTGCGACTTATGTATGATTCATTATAGGCTTTCATCCACGTGAACTGATTGAATTTTAGCACACGATGAACTTTCCTTAATACAAGATCAGTTTCTACTTCTTGTTTCAGATTTTTGTAATGCAAAACATAGTATCGCTTCTTCAGAAGGTTTGAAAATAACTTACTTACCACCGAATATTTTATTCCTTGATGTTCTTGAGTTAACATACTGTTATCAATTATCATAGTCTTTGTGTGAAAGATGAAGCTAAATAGAATAGTCAAGATCAACTTCAACAGAATACGAAATGTTATCAGTTATATATTTATCTGTATCACGTAAATATGTTCAGGAGAAATCCAATGAATTCCTCCATGAATAATCATACAAAGTATTTGCCTCAATGTATATGATGTATTGTTGACGGTTGCTCTGGATTAAAGTCGGGCAGATATTTGTTATTAGCCGCCGAATATTTTTTTGTGATACCACTGATACCATCGTGGATACATTTTTCAATAAAGTTAAACCTGTCAACGTCTGTTAGTAATTCTAACTTAATCTTGCTAAATTTTAACAGAGCATCCTTCTACGGAACTGAAGCAGAGTAATACCAACAAGGATATAATCCATAATTGTATTAATTGACTTTTCTAAAACTCTCAATACATTTGCTAGTAGCAGAACATCTGTTTTCTAGTACAAATCAAATTTATTCCAAATATCTTGAGAGTATTTGTATTCGTTATCTGATATATTTTCCTTCTTTAGTTGTGAATAAAATTTGTTTTTTGTCTGGCAAACATACTCTTATGATCGAGATACTCATACGGAAATATTCCTTTTTTTGTTAATAAATTTGCTTTATCACCGAAACAGTCTTGTAGACTTTTAAACTCGCTCAAAGCTTTTACAAACTCATCTAACGACGCAACCATAAACTGAATGCTGTCAATAAAACGCCTCTTACCAAGTGTTACACATATACTTTTCATTATTATTTGGAACATATTTGATTGTTTTATCAAGTCGCAGACGCGATCTTATTTCTGTGGCACCTAAAACTTCTACGATAATATGGCTGTCACATCCTCGAAAATGTGTGACGAATAAAAGGACTAAATTCTCGCATATGAAACTTCCGATTACGATTTGTCATGCGCTGGGCCAGGATATTTTCCGGTCAAATGGCAATGGATGGTCACGCACACAATCTTCCTCAAGCGGTAGTTCACAAATACGACAAACTACTGCCTGCGAAAACTTTATTTCTTGTTCCGGCGGCAGTTGTTTCATTAGAACAATCCTTTTTAACATATTAAAACTAATATCAACTTCTCTAACCAAGTGCTTGAGCAATCAAACGGGGAGGGATATTTTAACAGGACCGTTGAAGCTTATGATTGAAACAAAATGATACTTGTAAACAGCAAGTTTATTGTCTTTTGAGAAGCTTTCGCGGAAGTATATCTCGTATAAACCTGTTTACTCTCACAAAACCATACAAGATGATAGAAACATTATTCTGCTGCTCAAATTTTGTACTTGATTTTCTGCAACAGGAAAGTTTATAATGGTGAAATTTAATCTTGATACATGAAAAACTTATTTTCAACACGATCAGCATTATTGTCTCCTGCAAATAGCGCAGAACGAATGGCCCACTGTAAACATTTATTATCAGTTTTTAACGTTGATGCAACACTTTTAGTTATTTATTTTCGGCGGCAAGTCAGCGTACGAACTACCGCGTAATACATTATGCTTCATCGTATGAATTTGGGAAATCATTTCGAATTTCCATCCTGAACCAGATGCTGTGCATTCCTGTATTTTTCCAAATTTCCGGATGTATTCGTTTGCTAGCGAGGTAAGATTAGTTTCGATTAAAATGCGTTTTGATTTTGTGCCAGTAAAAGGATCAACAATTTCTTCGTCAACGTCTTTGTCGGTAAAATGTGCTTTTGACAGTATAAAGTAGTATTGCACTGGGATCTTTAAACAATTGTGCAGATTAAGTTCATGTTTAGTTGTTGTCTTCAGCAAATGAAAAAATTAGGCGATTTAAAATTTTCTAGAATGATTGGAATATCAAATTGATAGCTGTTGTCCAGTCCAGAAAAGCTGTTGCAATTTTCGTGAAGGGGACTCACATTAAATTCTTTTTCGCAATTTCGCGCAACTTTAACATTGTTAAACATTAAGTTTGATAATTATTTAATTGAGTTGTCAAAATAGCACAAAGTAATTGACTGCTAATAAGAAAATGACAGAACATTAATTGGCAAGCGCAAAAAAACAGGAACACTATTAGATACTTCTAAAGTACAAAAATGTACCAGAAAAACATGTTAGTGTCTGTGATAAATATCAATTACAAAAAAATGTTTGGTAAGGCAACTCTGGTGGGTTATAAAGTCAGCGTAAAATAGAAAAATGATTCATCGGGAACAGAAATGTTTGGAAAAGATTTCATTTATTTGCTCTTTTGCGGAAACATTCTGAAAGGAAAACCAGTTTACACTGTGAACGGCGTGATTAATGATGACCATAGTTTGCAAGATGAATATCAACCTCATCCAGTATTTGATTTGTATCAGGCAAATGATCAAGAAATTGTTAGAAATCGATAAACAGTAAAATAAAATGTTGTTGGCAAATTTAGCAAAGAAGGATATCTTAAAAATAATAATGTGAGGGATACAAGCAGATTTTGTTTGTTATAAATTATATCATTTTGTTTCTGAAGTATTGTACGGATAGAATCTATCAGGGCTGGTTATTATTCACTTAAAATAACATTAAACCTAACAATCATTTTGAAAACAAGACAATGCCAGACTAGGAAAAGCAGGAAACAGTGCTAATTTTAGGATTAAATCCAGTGATTTCGACAAATTTAGAAACAAGCAAAGAACGAAAATTATAGTCATTAAATCAAGCTGCGAGATATTTCAAAATTAATTAACGTTCAGTTAAATTTGTAGCAGATGTCATACAAAAACTGCTTTATCATAAACAACTTTCGAAAGAATTTTATTTCGATACGATTTTGATTAATTCTTCTTTTGCTATATAATTATGACACTACATCATTATCATGGTTTTGTCATAAGCAACATAATTAAGCATTTTATCTTGTAGTTGCTTTTAGTCAACTTCGGTAAAACGTTGTCATTATCACCATTTACTTAAAACAAGATTAACAAAAATATAATCTTGTTCTGATCCAAAGAAAACTTGTCTGATAGCTTCTTCAAGCGTATTTCGATTTACTGTTATTGCGTTTCTATGATACCTTACTTAGGTAATTTTATTTTAATAAAATTAGACAAAAGTTAAAGATATGAATCTGATTGAAAGACTTGCTCATATTTTCAACACACCAAATGATGTTGTTGAAAACAAAATCGTACGTAGAGCCAGAGTCAGTGTCAGAGCCAGAAAAAGTTGTCGTCAACTTGAAATTGTCAGCGACAGCTCCATTGTTGGCGGCGTTGTCGATTTATTCCTTGCTTGTTTCGTTAAGGTCAGTTACATTATGTGCGCCATGTGGTATTTTAAATGATGTCCATACCAACGCCGCTGGCGCTCTGAATTGAGATCTTAAGCCGTCAATGATACCTTTTCATCGGTTGCCATTGAATTCCACGCCGTAGCAGAAATAAATTCAATTTCGTATTGTCTATCAGGATCAAGTTTAATTATCGATTATAATTGATAGAAAAGTTTGCGATGTTCGCGGTAAAGAGTCAAGCAATAACATAGTAGTATAAGGAAATGAGGGTTTTGACTCACTTCATTTTTTTTACCCTCCAAACAAGTATAAATTAAATGAGGGTTTCCCAAAACAGGGAAATGAGGGTTTTGGCCCACCACCACCCTCCCACACCTATTAGAACGTTTCAGTTAACAAGTCGGAAATTAAACTAGCATTAGAATGAAAATGATATTATTTTAGTTATATTATATCTTAAGTTTAGATAAAATTTTACGTTACTCATATTTTTTAAATATTTTTTCATACTTGCTAACCCTATTTGGTAGAATATCTGTTAACATATTGTCAATAATACGAAATTCACGTAATAAATCATCCATATTATATTTAACTCCTCGTTGGTAAGACCGGATCTGATCAAGTAGTTTCTTGTAAGTTTTAATTGATGTTAAACATCCATGCTTTTTTATCAAAAGTCTTGGTTCTACTTTTCCACACGCCGCTGTAAGTGAAACACCAATACCAGATATAATTAACAAAAAAGGATTTAACGATATCCCACTTGAAATTATACCGGAACTGGTCATTAACAATGGTAGATATGATATTATTCGAAGGATCTTCTTGTAGTATTTATAACATTTTTTAACGCACCAATGTTTTTTGTGATAATATTTGTAGTATTGTTTAGTGCGTCCACATCCTGTTCTGAAACATCTTTTTAAATATGATTAAAATCAACTATAATTTTTTTCATTATAATATTTGTTTACATAGTTATGATAAATCAGTTACAAATTCCAAACACCACCGATAAGGACCTATACAATTTTTATCAGTTGGTTCAAGTACAAATTCTTCCTCAGAATTTTTGTTTAATATTACAGATAACATTCCAGATAAGTCATCATCATATGAATGACGCCATGATTTAGTAATTATTTTAAACTTTACAGTGCTAAACACTGACAATCTATACAAACCAGTAACTTCTGCAGTGTGTTTGATAGATTTGTTTTGTGGTGTTCATCCACTATAACCATATGCAATAGTATACACAATATTTTTAATCTGTTTGTGAGGAATGATACTCGTTTCCTCAGCAATATTAGGAATTTTACTAATAATATTATTGAGTTTTGTGTTAATATCATTGAGTTTTGTGTTAATATTAGCGAGTGTAATGTCAACAATTGATGGATTTCCAAAAAATTCATCTCTAATTCTGTTTATGTTTCTGCGAAAACTTAAAAATGTACTAACATGACTTAGATGCTCATTTTTGAGTGCTGTGATTTCATTATTGATTGAAACATCCTGATTATTGACGTATTTTTTAGTGACAGCATCCCCGTCCTCAGTTGGGTTTCCAAGATCTGTAATCTTGTTTTGTTTCATAACAATATTCCCACTTGGATTTCGTACAACTACATCTGACAGTTTTACATTACTCGTCTTTAATCGTCCTTCTTTGTCTTGGAAAATGACAACTTCATCTGGATCTACGCTGGCAATATTTAGTAAATTATTGATTTCATTTTTAAGCTGATCAAGAGTTGCATATTTGGATAAGTCACCTTGATAAACTTTTGTGGATAAATCTCCTAATGGTGTTCCAAATTTTGTATAGTAGCTCATTATTTACTATCCTAGATAAAATTGTCAACACTAGTTTAATATTATACAAAATGGCAAAATCATTGATACTAAACTTTGATACAGAGAGACTAGTGAAGCACAAACATAACAATGAACTTCCTGATTGTCATTATCTTATTGTTGGGCGAACTGGATCGGGGAAAACAAATTTACTTATGAACTTACTTCTTGGTGATAATTTTAACTACGATAGAGTTTATATTTACACAATCAATACACAGCAAGATAAGTATGAGTTATTAAGTGAGTATAATGACAAGCTTCGTGATGATCTTAAAGCTGGCGAAGATTTTTTTATAATTAGGCAGCCAGAAGATCTTATTCCAGTCAATCAACTGGATGCAGATGAACATAAGATAGTAGTTTTTGATGGTATTCCGCTAAATAACATGGAGATGAACAAAATAAGATCATATTTCTCACTGTCACGTTACAAACAGTGTAATTCTGTTTATCTCGCTCAAGGATTTTATAATGTTGACAGGTTTATTAGGCGAAATACGGGTTGTTTTATTTTATTTCCAGGATTGGATAATGTTGACGTTAGAAATATTGCAAGCGAGCAATGCGGTGGCGTGACAAAAGATAAGTTTATTGAACTTTACCGTAATGCTATAAAAGATAAATTTAACTTTTTCTTGCTTGATAAACTTACAAATGATCCAACTAAAATGTTTCGCTGTTGTATTAACAGTTACTTACAGTAAAGCGTTTCAATTTTATAAAATGTATAATTATAATAATGGACAAACGAGCAAGATACAGACAACACATAGAAGATTTAAAAAAAACTTGCTCAATCTCAGGCATCACTTAAGCAAAAAGTACAAGAAGCACGACGTGGGCAAGTAACTGCTACAGAAACAACAGCTACAATTTTCAAGCCGGTTACTGAAGCATTATTAGGTAAACAACCTGAAACTAAACCACTGTCAGAAGAAGAACTTAAACAACTGCAGGAAAAAGGTTTGGTTGGCATTGTTAGAGAACAACAAGAAGCAGCTGCTGCAAAACTTGTTACTAGATCTGATGAAGAAAAAAGAAAACTGATTGAGGCACTTACAGCAAATATAGCTGATCCTGCGGTTAGACAAGCTGAAACAGATCGATTGATATACAATCCGCTGGAACTTGAGCGAAGATTAGCAGAGTTAACAACGCAAGGAATAACAAATATTATAACAAGTTTATCAGGAGAAATAAAAGATATCAAAGAGGAGCAACAAAGAGTCGGTGATCTTACTGTAAAGTTTATGGAAGTTGGAGATCAAAGACTTCATTTTACAAAAAGAGCAAATGATGAGATAAAAGGTAATGAATATGATGATGTTTTAAACAAAGAAAATATAATAGATATTAATAATATAAACAAGTGGACTGATGTAGAATATCAAGAATTACTCGATAGATTAGATGTAATATTTAATGACGGAGTTGCTGCTAAAGATGAAATAAACACGGTTACAGAGATTGATAATATGATTCCACTTTATGAAAGAATGAGAAACGATGTCATTGCTCTCACGTTTAAAAAAACAGCAGAAAATAGTAGAGCAAAACCTTTTGGTAAAGGGTGGAGTTTTAAAAGAAAATTTGATAAACTCGATAAATCTCGTGTAGAAAAATATAGAAAAGAAAAAACAGGAACTGGTGTAAAGGTATTTACTTCAACTACTGAAATGATAGGTAGATTAATGTTATTAATATAATCAAAGAAAGCTGGGAATGATAGTGTTGAACTTGATAATGAAATTATTGACATACTTGATCATCTAAGATCGAGTGAATTATTAACATCTGACGAATACGAAACTTTACACCGCGACTTAATCGCGGCGACTTAATTTTATAAAATGATATAATATAAAAGGAATGCAAACAACATTATTACTAAACTCTAGCGAGTCTGCAGAAGATAGCGCAAATTTTTCAGTAAATTATATTCCGCCTATAGAACTAGATCCTGCAAAACAATATGAAATTGGATTAATTTCTTGTACTTGCTGGAATGCTATACCTAACGTGAAAACTGATGTTAATGATGAAATGTAGTTTACTTCGTTTACAAGTACTTCAATATCTACAACAAAAAAAAAAATTAAAATTCCACAAGGAGCTTATAATATTGAAGATCTAAACAAGACGATCAAAGAGCTCATAACAAAAGCTGACGGTGTGGCTGATGAATTTGGATTAGCTGCTAATTATAGCACATTACGAGTTAGGATGATTTTGAAAAATATGTTAATCAATCTTGGATCAAAAGAAAGAGGTATTAGACAACTGTTAGGTTTTACTAAATTAGATTATAATGCACTTAATCAGCCTATTACATATGACAGTGAACTGTCAGTAAATATAACAGAAGTAAATATGATATTAGTAAACTGCTCTATTGCTTCTGGATCTTATACATCAAAAGGTAGCAAAGGTCATACGATTTACAGTTTCTCACCCGAAGTCCCGCCAGGTTCTCTCATGCAAATAACTCCACGAGATATTATCTATTATCCTTTAAATGTGGAAGATCAAATATCAAGTATAAGGATGCAGTCGACAGATCAATCAGGAAAACAGTTGGAATTGAATAATGAAGTTGTAACTTATTATTTACATCTACGTGAGCAAAAGTAAAAATTATGCAACATCAAATATAATGAAACAAAGAAAAAAAGTTTATCGAAGAAAAATAGTAGGAGGATTTTTTGGAAATATATTCACTAAAGTTATTGAAAATATTCCAGGACTAGCGCGTAAAGTTGCACCAATTGCTATTGACGCTGGTAAAGCTTTTGCAACTGGGGCTGCATCTGCCGCTGGGACTGCGGTGGGACAAAAAATAGCTAATAAAATAAAAGGAGATCCACCGACTGCATCTGAAATAAAACAAGCTATCTCAGAAATCGCTCCAACAAAAGAAACTCAAAAAGCTATGATAACAACAACAAAAAAATTATTATCACCAAAGGGCGAGCAGATCATACAAAAATTAATATCTAAAGTAACAGTGCCGCAATAAAATTTTATATAATCTAATAAAATAAAATGTCTGTTAAAAATTATCTCGAGTTAACAGAAACTTATGACATCGACAACGATGTGACAGAATTCGAGTTTGTTGAGTAACTTGATAAACATTCTAACGAACCAAATAAAACTGGTATTAGAACCTTTAACACCAGAGACGAAGATGTATTTCTACTACCACATAAGGCTATGTTAGAAGTTCGTGGTCAGATTATGACAGTAGCCAATCCACCTGCTGAAATTGCAGTTGGAACAGAAGTAGCTCTTATAAATAACGGCTGGTGTTTATTCAAAAGTGCTAGATATCAACTGGCCAATCAAACTATAGAAGATATTTCAGGTCATCTACAAGTTGCAAGTACAATTTTAAATATTATTTCGTTTTCCGACGATTACTCGAGATCAACTGCAACTAATATGATGTGGTTTAAAGATACTGGACGGGGTATAGCTGAATCAACAGAATTTCTAAAGAGAGGCGCTATAGTACACGGAGCTAATGCTGATGCAAATGCTGGATTTGTGAGAGATTTTCTCATTGCTAATGCAGACGCGCTAGGTATTGACGCACCAGGTGCAGCTGCTAATGCAGACGCTACAAGAGTTTCTCTTATAGCAGCTTTTAATAATCTAAATATAACACCACCAGCTGCAGATGCAAACGGTACTGCGATGTTAAATTTACTTCTTAACACACTTGACGTGAGAAATCCACGTTATAACGAAGGCTTTGCTAGGCGAAGAAAACTTGCAGCAGGATCACGTCAAATTACAATGATGCTTCCGCTAAGCACAATTTTCGACTTTTGTCGCGATTATGATAAAGCATTTCGCGGAGTAAAACATACTCTTATTTTAGATCGAGCAGACCAAAACGATTGCTTGTTTAGATCTGGAGGGGTTGATGTACAGTTTATCATAAACAAACTCGCTTTGTGGATGCCACGTATAACACCATCAATCACTAAAATGTCAGAATTAAATAGTACGCTTGATAAACATACAAACAGAATTTACTTTAAGCAGCATAAGGTATATCAGACAGCGGTTCCAAATACTACTGACTACACATGGAGGGTCACAACAACACCAAGCGAACAACTGCCGAGAAATATCTTTGTCGTATTTCAACAACAAACCCGACGAGGTAACCAACAACAAAATAATGCAATATTTGATCACTCTAATGTCAGACGAATATACGCTAGATTAAATTCAAAGCAATATCCAGAACTAGCTATCGAGTGCAATTTTGCTGATGACGTTAATAAAAATATTTCTCGACCGTACATGTACCTGCTTGACGCAATACAAAAATATCAAGATGTTGAAGATGGAACTCAAATATCAGCAGAGGAATTTCGTACGCTTTATCCTATATTTCATTTTGATGTTAGTAAACATAACGAGCGAGCTGTAGACAGCACAGCGGATATTGAAATTACCTGGACACTTGGGGCGGTTCTAGTAGCGCCGTTATACGTATACGCATTAGTGATTAGTGATAGATTTATCACAGTAGATTCTATTGGAGGTAAAATGACAGTTCAAGTTTAATCTACAGTTGTTATATAAAATGGCAAGGTATATTGTAAAAGAAGTATATTTGACTGATGGCCAAGTTAAAAAATTAGCAGCTGCTATTGCAAAGCGAGAACAGGTATCATTAAATATCAATCCTAATATTTCTGATGGTGTTTTAACAAAATTAATGCTAACAAAAAATCAAGTAAAGAAGTATGATCGTAAAAAAAACTTTTGTTTTAAATTTGAGTGCTGCACAAATGACAGCGATGGCAAAAGAAGGTGGTTTTCTTGGTCCAGCATTATCAGTATTAACTAGCACAATAATACCTAAACTTTTGCCGGTGTTGGGAACATTAGGACTATCAGCAGCGTCTGGAGCAATATCTGGCGCAACGAAGAAAGCAGTCGCAGGTAATTGTATCATTCGTGGAAGTGGAATAAAGAAATTGTAAATTTTATGTAAATAATATATTATAATGCCACAAAATAAAAAGAAATCACCAACAACAAAAAAAAAGAAAACAACAAAAACAAAATCGCCAACACCAAAATGCAAATGCATATGCAATCAACCAAAACAAGGAGGATTTATTCCGTTCGCTCCATTTTTGGCGGGACTAGCGGGAAGTCTGCTGCAAAATCTCTTAGGAATCGGACGTGGTCTAACATTACCAGGAACTAGTCGACCCCGTTGAGTAATTTTGATATCATTTATAAGTTAAAAGCGGTTCCTGGATTTCACGGAGTTTATTCTAAAGATGAGCTCGCAGCAATAAAATCACCATCAGCTGTAAGTTCGTGTGTTATTAATATACAAGATTTTAATGACGGATCCGGCACGCATTGGGTAGCAGTTTATAATAATAATTATTTCGACTCGTTTGGACTTCCTCCAAGTGATGTAATAAAAGAGTATATGAACAAAAAATTTAATAAGATATATTATTCATCAAATCAACTCCAACCTGTTGGAACGTCTGCTTGTGGAAATTATTGTATTATGTTTATCCAACAGATGAGCAGAAATCTTAACTTTTTAAAATTTATTTTACAGTTTGACAAGCATCCTTCTCACGCTAATGATGAGATCGCAATTAATTTTATCTAAACTTACAAGTATAATAATGTCAACATACTGTTTCAAGTGTAGAACTAAAACAGAAAATATTAATGAAACAACAGAAAAAAACAAAAAACAACAGGATAATATTAAAAAGTTTTTGTGTAGTCTGTGGAAAAAGAAAAAAATATGTTTTTAAAGAAAGTGTCCCCAGCGACAGTATCCTCAGAGATGTCGCCAGCGAAAAATTCGCTCGGATCTGGTTATCCTGATATTATTTTAGTCGACGACTAAAAATATAGAATGATATGCAACTGTGATTCTGACAGAGATTTATGTCTTGAACAAAATAAAATTGTCGCATACTGTCAATGTTGTAACAACAGAGAAATAATAGGGTCAGGTATATACATACATAAAATTATTGGAAAATTGCCAAAACCAAAAGGCCGTTGGACTTTGCCAGGTCATCGGTATACTGGTCCGTGGAATCCGCTAGATCAACAACTAGATGAAAACGACAATCCGTTGCCAGGCCAAGATCCTTACAATCAAGTGGATGCAATAGCGATGCGTCATGATATCTGTTATCGTGATCATGAAAACTCAAAATCAGATTGTGATAAAGTAATGTTAGACGAATTACGTGATATGAAGCCAACAAATCTACGAGAACGTTTTGATAGAAAATTTGTTCAGGGAATGATTGGAGCAAAATATAAACTTGGACTTGGAAAAAAAGTATCGGATGATCTTGCAGTCGAGCTGCACAGACCTAAAAAAAAAGTTTCCACGACGTAAAGTTGTCGCTAATGGTGTAGATGAAATCTGGGCAATAGATTTGGTGGATGTATCCAATCTAGCTCAGTTTAACGTTGGCGCTGATGGTGCTCCAAAAAGGTATTTGTTTAATGTTATAGATGTTTTTAGCAAATACGCTTTCAGTGTACCTGTTTCGGATAAGACAGGGACTTCAATGATTGATGCGCTAAAACAAATAATAATGAGTGTAGAAAGAAAACCAAATAAAATCTGGACTGATCACGGATCCGAGTTTTTTAAGAAAAAGTTTGAACAGTTTCTAGAACAAAATAATATAAAAAAATACGTTACAGGAAACGAAGGTAAAAGCGTTGTTGTCGAGAGATTTAATCGCACGCTAAACGAAAAATTACACAAACATATGACAGCTAAAAACACCAACAGGTACATCGATCACCTTTCTCAAATCGTAGGTGAATATAATAACACGAAACATCGAACCATCAAAATGACACCTAAAAAAGCTGTTAAAAATCCGATATTAGCAAATGAAAACATGTACCGCAGACATAAATTTAAGGTTGGTGATAAAGTTAGAATTTCTTTGACAAAAAAGGTATTTGCAAAAGGATTTACTCCAAACTGGAGCGAAGAAGTATTTGTAGTTGATAAGGTACTTTTAACAGTACCTGTAACGTATGTTTTAAAAGATCTGGCAGGGGAACCGATCGTAGGTAGTTTTTATGAACAAGAACTACAGAAAACTGAGCAGGATGTTTTTGTTATCGAGAAAGTGATTAGAAAAAAGGAAATAAAAGTTTAGTCAAATGGCGTGGGTATAGCGATAAATTTAACAGTTGGATCCCAACCAAACAAATTATGATATAATGCTATTATAAATTAACTCATACTTTTGTTTGACAGATTTACATTTTACTGGTTTACATAACGATATTAGATACTGCTTACGATCGTTAGAGATCGTCATTAGATGAAAAATTTTAACGAATATGAAATCGAATTTGATATTTTTCTGTCGGCCTGGAATCTTGATATTTAAGAAAGGTTTGATTAGCTGCCAAAACAGTTGTTGTTCGGCAACGGTAAAATTAAATTTTATTATTTGTTTAGCAATGTGATACTTGACATTATACCGTTTAGTTGTTGATTTGCTGTAATTTGATCTGTCAGCAACAGTGACTATTTCACCACCATCATCAGATTCATTGTTATACAAAATATCATCTTCACTATAACCAATAGATTTGTCTATAAAATCTTTGGAAAATGTGACCTTATCGCTGGTGACTTTGTCGCTAGTATCTTCTTCGTAGAGTTCAGCAAGTCGTTTCATCAAGTCCATTATTTTAATATATTTTTATCTAATTTATTATTATAAGAGGACTGATGAGATAAAATATCACCAAAAAGTTAATATAGTAAATTACAACGAACTAGCCGAAGCGGTAAGAAAATGTTTGTTGGGTTATAGTGTTGATGTTATTGTAATGCAAGGTGATTCTCATAAAATATTACTAACAGAAAGCAGAAAAAAAATTAATGAAAGTGCAGTAACGACGCTAAAATTTAATCACGATGATATCATAGCATTTGCTCATCATTGCTTGACTAAAACCGAATTACAAAATATTATTGATCATCATATCTAAAACCAATCCTAGCATCGTATTCGCTTGAAAAAGTTGATTTTGTTACTCCATCGGCTATAAATTTTATTGTTCTGGAATTTATCTTATAATATTTCGCCGCAGCTGTAATCGATTTAAATTCAATCTTCTCATCCGTTTCGAGGTTTTTTGAAATAACAGGTTTTATTGGGCATCTAAAATTAATACCACCACCTCGTCCTTTTCTCACATTTTCCTGTTGCGTCACTAGCTCCAGATTTCTCAATCGATTATCAGTTTTTACGTTATTGATGTGATTGATAACCAGACCATTGGGTATAGATCCGTTGAACACCTCGTAAACAAACCTATGACCAAGATAATGAACAAAATCTGTTAGTGTTCCTCTAACAATTACCCAAATATATCCCATATTATTCATAGTACCAAGAAGTAGTAGTATAGGGAAATGAGGGTTTGGCGGGGGTGGGGGAGGAGGTGTGGGAGGGGGTGGTGGGCCAAAACCCTCATTTCCCTGTTTTGGGAAACCCTCATTTAATTTATACTTGTTTGGAGGGTAAAAAAAATGAAGTGAGTCAAAACCCTCATTTCCTTATACTACTAACATTGGTGACATTTTTATTACTCTTTACGTCGCATAAATTTAATTAAACAAGATCGTTGTGCAAAATTTCCTGTACGGAAGATGTTAGAGAAATCCAAATGATCAAGCATATCTATGTTTTCGTTGTCATTTAAGCACCCGTATTTTTTGCTTCATTCGATGATATCAACATCATTACTCGGTTAACCATTGAAGCGGTTGATGTAAAAGCGCAATATCCTAATCTTTTTTATTCTTATTTACGTTTTTTTAAGCAGACTCTTTAACACACTGACTAAACTGACAACTTCGACATTACCTACCTTTTTCTGTATAATTTCTCAAATATTTTAGCATATCTTTTATGTGTACATCCACTATAACAACGTTACTTATAAGCTTGAAATTGTCACCAACATTATCTGTAGATGATAATTTATAAATTTTCATGACAACATTATTACCTTCATCTATTTTATCTTTCAATAATTGCATTAAACTTCCACTTTCCTCTTCAACCCGTTCCATTATATTATTGCAATCACCGCAATCATCTTTAATATCATTATTATATAATTCATAATATTCTTTTTCAGTGATTTAAAAGCTTATTTTAAAATAACATCAATAAAATTAATGATTTTTTCCCTTCCAATTCTACTATTGCAGCCATTGGGTCACCAATATCCTCAGAAGATTTATTTTGTTCTTCTTTTATTTGACCAAGCAAACCTTTCTCTTGCAATTTATTTAGCTTGTCTGCGGATAACGTTCATATATCTGGTTTGTTTTTGAAGTACAGCCTCGTTTACTGGTTTAAAAAGTTTGGCAGTTTCTTCTGTCCTTGACATTCTTCTTGTACTTATTTTAAAACGCCGATCTTGCTGTAGCAAAATTTCTTTGGTATATCAATATTTTGTTTGCCTATTTTTATTCAGTACATTGCTCGATAAATTTTTACTTTGCTTACATCTATGCATTGTTCTGCTGCAATATTCCTCGCTTCGACATTATCAAGTCCGGGTAACATTATAAAACAAACATTATTCAGTCGCATAAACATGTCAACATTATCAAAACCTTGTGCAAGATAAAACGAATTTCATTTTTTTTTTCTTGAATGGAATAAATAAGATCGTATCTTGTTTTTTTTCAGCGTTGTTTAGCGGAATATCATCAAACACAATTATTTTCTAATCGAACACTGAAATCAAATCTTTTGGTTGCCTAATCAAAGTTTATCATCGTGCTCACTTGACAATTATTATTTATCCTGCTGTTGAATAATTTTGTAAACATAAATCCGATCGTAGTTAAAATTATCGTCAAACAAGAAATTCTTTAACAAATCTGTTTTACCTGATCCTGTCCGACCAACGATAATGTAATGGCAATCACGTAGTTCATAGCTTTGTTTGTGTTTTTACCAATCGCTCAGTATCAAATTCAGCATTAATATTGTTATATTTGTGGACATGCAAATTTGCTTAGCCTGGTTGGCCTATAAAATGTTGTTTTATCCGGTAATAAAAATAAACAATGAGTTATTACACAACATTCGGAGTAAAACATTAACCGGATGGGAATCATCAGACACTGTGATAAAAAGCGGTTAAGTAAATTTGTCAGGGTACCTCAAGAAATCAGACGATACAATGATCGGCATCTTGTCAATTTCAAATCAAGGTATGTTGGGTTCTGAGACAGAATTCCCACTAGTAAACGTGATTAATACATACGCAGTAAGTTAGGCTGAAATAAAAACTGTCGACGAATACAAGCTTGATAAAGCAGATAGAACAGTGATCTGAACATGTCAGGTAAAAGATTATTGGACTTGAACAATATTTATTTTACTCCAACGTACGTTAATACAAGCCAATCAGCAATATACAATCAAGTAAAATGTGTTTACAAGGCTGGAGTGAAGACCCCCTTCCCCGAGATACAATAACTGGCAACTTGATAATGAGGAATAACACAAAAGTAACCAGATTATGAATAAACTCACCACCATCTAATGATACTGTGTATGATAAGTTAAAAGGCGCACTAACGTTTTTAAAAACTAGCTGGCGGATCAATGACAAGAAGTATTGATATAGGCCTACCAGATCGTTGTCTAGTTCGTCTGGAATGGACTGATCACTTTGCCCAGTCGCTTCAGCGTCTTGTTTTCTTGAGGATGTCTAGGAGACTGTATCCTTGTAAATTTGGAGATGATCATCCTGTGGTTAGTCCAGCACTCAGCTCCACACACAGCCTTCGTCAGTCTGAATGTCTTTCTGTCACACTATGACGCAGTCGAGCAGATGCCAGTGCTTGAAGCGTGTGCATCCATGATGTCATGTTGCGAAGTAGTAGGCAGATGACAGATTTGGTGATCAGCACTATAACTACATACTATTTCATAAATGAAACACGATAATACGTGCAAATGATTATAAAACGTTTCGTTTAAACGAGTGAGTTTTTTCTTAAATTTGGCATTTCTACATTTGAATCTACTATATATGCATCTCATACTCAATCATCATGTCTTGTTTTAATTAAACTTTTTCACCAGTCTTATTATTCCTGATTTTGTGAAATCATTTCATACGGAAATGTAAATTTAGCATCATGTGCGAATATCGAATATGCAACTGATTCCTTTCTTGTATTGCAGTGTTGTAGCCATCTTGCCATTATAGCTGGTACTACTTATTTCAATGATATCATCATCATTAAATATATTCAGTACATTGGTATGTTATCTGTATTTTCAGTTTATCAAAGGAGACGGGCAGGGTTGAAATGTAGAAGACGTTTAGAGAACTAAAATTGAGTGCGGAAGATATTGTTCTTCTTGCCGATAATCAGCGATGTGATCAATGCTTTCAGTAATATCCGTTGTAGATAGAAACTCAAAGATAATGTTGATAAAACTAAACAACTCTGTTACACGAGAAAAAACTAAACTACTCAGTTACTCGAGTCATTTTTGATCTACTTAATGCATAATTAATATATTAGAATGTGGTCCAGAATTCAAGTTTATTTTTTTAAAATAACATATTTTACAGTGTTTTTATTCTATTAGACAAAGTTAACAGTGCTGGCTCTGAAACGTTTGTAAATTTTGGGTTGGATTAAAATTTGCAAGTATTCTCGAGATGTTGTCGTATGTGGGTGGGGGTACGATGGTGTTTAAATCTATTTCAACGGTAGACTGCTCAAAGATATATTGCCGTAAAGAGACATAAGAATGATCGGGACATAAGAATGCCGGATTAAGAGGAAGATTAGGCCCAATGATCTCTTCTCCATGTCGCAAGCGGCAACTAATTAAAAAAAGAACCACAGTGATTCAGTAGCTAGCACGCTGGACACGTGAATCAGAAAGTAACAGGGTCAAGTACTTCCATTGAAACAGGGCTTAATACTACCATTGGATCTGTTTAAATTGGCTAACATGTTGCGTTTTAAGCCAAGGCAGTTTATCTCAATAGCATCGACAATAAATAACCTGTCTGTGATACTGTGCCGTAAAACACAAAACTAAACCAAACCATCCTGACATGCTATCTGAATGCCAAGCTTTTATCACTTATCAAAGGATCAGAGAATTGTGGTTTTGAAAAATGAATACGATATATATTACAATATAACAAGTACCCCTTTATATATGATTCAAAGTGAAACAGTTTTTAACAAAATCAGTTAATGTGAGAAAGAATATTGTTGATTTGCTTGGTGTGGAGTGATAGAAAGCAAGTATGATAAAGTTACATGTAATATAATAACAGATAATATGTCAGAGAACAACAATACGTATCTTTGTCTAAATTATGTAAAATCAATATTTCATTTAGGGTTTTAGATACACACCTCTATGGAAGATGCATTTCACTATATAATTAACTTTAGTTACATCAACGAGCAATGGTAACTAAGTTTAAGAAAATAATGCTACATAAAATAAAATGCGATTTGTTTATTTCCATGAAACAATGTGCTCATAAATCTATGAAACTTCATTTGAGTTTTTACGGTAAAATCCAACTGCAACGCATAGCTCTAGCTTTCAATTCGCTGTGTATCAAGTGAAAAATATTTCATAGGAATTAAAATGAATTAAGAGTTATACAACAATAAATAATTTATGCATGTTACTGCACATTATTACAGGTATTTAATATATTTTATGCACTGACCACGTAGTAGTAACAGATAAGGAGATTTCTTGCTCATTACCCATAAAAAAAACGTCGACACAAATACAACCATGACATTTTAAGCCCCCGCCCCCTCCTCGTGGACGACTATGTCAGGATGTACCTAAAACGAAGGATGTATTAGGGATAACAAAAATTTGTGACTGTTGTGCGAAATGTGTTTGTTTGAAAGTTTTTTTTTTTTAGTTTGACTGATTCTGATGCACTCCTTATCTGTTACTACTACTGAAAATCATTTTGCAAAATTTATTTTATTAATCTTAGACAAATTTTTTGGTCAGATTATTATAAAGTTTAGACAAAATTTGTATTGCTTGATTATTTTACACAGTTTCTAAGACGACTTCTTCAACTATCATTAATGTCTCAATAATAGATATCAGAAATATTTCATCGTGGTGATGGTAAAGACAAACATTTATTCTGCAACTTACTCGACAACGGCATTCGAACAAATCTTTTATTGCTATTTTATTAAGCAGATATTTGCTACTGACAGAATATACTTTTGACCAATCGAGATAAATGTTAAGTTTGGTATATTTTTGTTGACTGATCGGATCATGTAAATTATTAAACCTTGCTGATAGCTAATTGTACGAGATATTTTAAATATTCACTGTCCTCAAATATGACAAAGCGAAAGTTTCAGTTTGTCAATCTTGCTGAAACATATTCCTGAAGTTTCATTGTTAATTTCAACTGTCAACCGTTTACCGTTAATCATTAGATGTTTAATTTTACTGCTGATATCATCCGTCACTGTTAATTTTTCAAACATTTGTTTTAAAGTTTAGACAGAATTTTATACTTGGTTGGGACTACTGTCAGATTTAATCAGAGAATAAATATTAAGTATATAAAACTGTGTGCAATAATGACCAAGCGTAAATATATCTATTCCGTTTTTACAATATAGTCTATCATCAAAATAACTTATCCACGTTTAATATCATCAGTTTCAAGTTTGTGACGCTTTGTTATATCGCCATTGTTCTTAAAAACTATCTGACTTACCAGTATTGCGCATTTGTAATCGTCGAAATACATCTTGGATTTGACATATCCACGGGGTATTTCTTTTGCTTTTTTTGGTTAATTTGTTATTGGCTAGTCGAATACGTACATTTTACTACTTAAGCCAACATAATTAGCAATAATCGAGAAGTTAAATTCGTCTTTGAATTTTTATATTATTTTTCACTTAAATTAACCTGAAATTATCTATTGCTAGGATAATCAGATAAATCAAACAACGTTTGATTATTGAAGGTATCATGATAAATGTCGATGCACTCAATTTCATAATCGAACGAGTCAGTGTCAGTAAATATTAATTTGCTTGACGGCCACTCGTGCTTAACAAAATTGCAATGAAAATCCTACTTCAGCCATTTTGATAAATCAAGTATAGCAGCTGGAACGTAAATCGGTTTGTTTGAGTTCAGATTTGTTTTTCTTCGTGGTACCGAAGCAAGGTTTTCGTTAAAAAATTTTATACTGACAAATTCATCGTGCGACAAAGTTTTGTTTCGAAAGAATATCACCGACTAGCTCAATATTAATTAGCTTTCGAACATTTTCCATTGTCTTTTCAAAGGCAGTTATTCATAAGCTTGATTTGTTTTCTTCTCAAAATCTGTTGATAAAGTCGCCCTGCGACTTATGTATGATTCATTATAGGCTTTCATCCACGTGAACTGATTGAATTTTAGCACACGATGAACTTTCCTTAATACAAGATCAGTTTCTACTTCTTGTTTCAGATTTTTGTAATGCAAAACATAGTGTCGCTTCTTCAGAAGGTTTGAAAATAACTTACTTACCACCGAATATTTTATTCCTTGATGTTCTTGAGTTAACATACTGTTATCAATTATCATAGTCTTTGTGTGAAAGATGAAGCTAAATAGAATAGTCAAGATCAACTTCAACAGAATACGAAATGTTATCAGGTATATATTTATCTGTATCACGTAAATATGTTCAGGAGAAATCCAATGAATTCCTCCATGAATAATCATACAAAGTATTTGCCTCAATGTATATGATGTATTTTTGACGGTTGCTCTGGATTAAAGTCGGGCAGATATTTGTTATTAGCCGCCGAATATTTTTGTGATACCACTGATACCATCGTGGATACATTTTTCAATAAAGTTAAACCTGTCAACGTCTGTTAGTAATTCTAACTTAATCTTGCTAAATTTTAACAGAGCATCCTGCTACGGAACTGAAGCAGAGTAATACCAACAAGGATATAATCCATAATTGTATTAATTGACTTTTCTAAAACTCTCAATACATTTGCTAGTAGCAGAACATCTGTTTTCTAGTACAAATCAAATTTATTCCAAATATCTTGAGAGTATTTGTATTCGTTATCTGATATATTTTCCTTCTTTAGTTGTGAATAAAATTTGTTTTTTGTCTGGCAAACATACTCTTATGATCGAGATACTCATACGGAAATATTCCTTTTTTTGTTAATAAATTTGCTTTATCACCGAAACAGTCTTGTAGACTTTTAAACTCGCTCAAAGCTTTTACAAACTCATCTAACGACGCAGCCATAAACTGAATGCTGTCAATAAAACGCCTCTTACCAAGTGTTACACATATACTTTTCATTATTATTTGGAACACATTTGATTGTTTTATCAAGTCGCAGACGCGATCTTATTTCTGTGGCACCTAAAACTTCTACGATAATATGGCTGTCACATCCTCGAAAATGTGTGACGAATAAAAGGACTAAATTCTCGCATATGAAACTTCCGATTACGATTTGTCATGCGCTGGGCCAGGATATTTTCCGGTCAAATGGCAATGGATGGTCACGCACACAATCTTCCTCAAGCGGTAGTTCACAAATACGACAAACTACTGCCTGCGAAAACTTTATTTCTTGTTCCGGCGGCAGTTGTTTCATTAGAACAATCCTTTTTAACATATTAAAACTAATATCAACTTCTCTAACCAAGTGCTTGAGCAATCAAACGGGGAGGGATATTTCAACAGGACCGTTGAAGCTTATGATTGAAACAAAATGATACTTGTAAACAGCAAGTTTATTGTCTTTTGAGAAGCTTTCGCGGAAGTATATCTCGTATAAACCTGTTTACTCTCACAAAACCATACAAGATGATAGAAACATTATTCTGCTGCTCAAATTTTGTACTTGATTTTCTGCAACAGGAAAGTTTATAATGGTGAAATTTAATCTTGATACATGAAAAACTTATTTTCAACACGATCAGCATTATTGTCTCCTGCAAATAGCGCAGAACGAATGGCCCACTGTAAACATTTATTATCAGTTTTTAACGTTGATGCAACACTTTTAGTTATTTATTTTCGGCGGCAAGTCAGCGTACGAACTACCGCGTAATACATTATGCTTCATCGTATGAATTTGGGAAATCATTTCGAATTTCCATCCTGAACCAGATGCTGTGCATTCCTGTATGTTTCCAAATTTCCGGATGTATTCGTTTGCTAGCGAGGTAAGATTAGTTTCGATTAAAATGCGTTTTGATTTTGTGCCAGTAAAAGGATCAACAATTTCTTCGTCAACGTCTTTGTCGGTAAAATGTGCTTTTGACAGTATAAAGTAGTATTGCACTGGGATCTTTAAACAATTGTGCAGATTAAGTTCATGTTTAGTTGTTGTCTTCAGCAAATGAAAAAATTAGGCGATTTAAAATTTTCTAGAATGATTGGAATATCAAATTGATATCTGTTGTCCAGTCCAGAAAAGCTGTTGCAATTTTCGTGAAGGGGACTCACATTAGACTCTTTGTCGCAATTTCGCGCAACTTTAACATTGTTAAACATTAAGTTTAATAATTATTTAATTGAGTTGTCAAAATAGCACAAAGTAATTGACTGCTAATAAGAAAATGACAGAACATTAATTGGCAAGCGCAAAAAAAACAGGAACACTATTAGATACTTCTAAAGTACAAAAATGTACCAGAAAAACATGTTATTGTCTGTGATAAATATCAATTACAAAAAAATGTTTGGTAAGGCAACTCTGGCGGGTTATAAAGTCAGCGTAAAATAGAAAAATGATTCATCGGGAACAGAAATGTTTGGAAAAGATTTCATTTATTTGCTCTTTTGCGGAAACATTCTGAAAGGAAAACCAGTATACACTGTGAACGGCGTGATTAATGATGACCATAGTTTGCAAGATGAATATCAACCTCATCCAGTATTTGATTTGTATCAGGCAAATGATCAAGAAATTGTTAGAAATCGATAAACAATAAAATAAAATGTTGTTGGCAAATTTAGCAAAGAAGGATATCTTAAAAATAATAATGTGAGGGGTACAAGCAGATTTTGTTTGTTATAAATTATATCATTTTGTTTCTGAAGCATTGTACGGATAGAATCTATCAGGGCTGGTTATTATTCACTTAAAATAACATTAAACCTAACAATCATTTTGAAAACAAGACAATGCCAGACTAGGAAAAGCAGGAAACAGTGCTAATTTTAGGATTAAATCCAGTGATTTCGACAAATTTAGAAACAAGCAAAGAACGAAAATTATAGTCATTAAATCAGGCTGCGAGATATTTCAAAATTAATTAACGTTCAGTTAAATTTGTAGCAGATGTCATACAAAAACTGCTTTATCATAAACAACTTTCGAAAGAATTTTATTTCGATACGATTTTGATTAATTTTTCTTTTGTTATATAATTGTGACACCACATCATTATCATGGTTTTGTCATAAGCAACATAATTAAGCATTTTATCTTGTAGTTGCTTTTAGTCAACTTCGGTAAAACGTTGTCATTATCACCATTTACTTAAAACAAGATTAACAAAAATATAATCTTGTTCTGATCCAAAGAAAACTTGTCTGACAGCTTCTTCAAGCGTATTTCGATTTACTGTTATTGCGTTTCTATGATACCTTACTTAGGTAATTTTATTTTAATAAAATTAGACAAAAGTTAAAGATATGAATCTGATTGAAAGACTTGCTCATATTTTCAACACACCAAATGATGTTGTTGAAAACAAAATCGTACGTAGAGCCAGAGTCAGTGTCAGAGCCAGAAAAAGTTGTAGTCAACTTGAAATTGTCAGCGACAGCTCCATTGTTGGCGGCGTTGTCGATGTGTTCCTTCCTTGTTTCGTTAAGGTCAGTTACATTATGTGCGCCATGTGGTATTTTAAATGATGTCCATACCAACGCTGCTGGCGCTCTGAATTGAGATCTTAAGCCGTCAATGATACCTTTTCATCGTTTGCCATTGAATTCCACGCCGTAGCAGAAATAAATTCAATTTCGTATTGTCTATCAGGATCAAGTTTAATTATCGATTATAATTGATAGAAAAGTTTGCGATGTTCGCGGTAAAGAGTCAAGCAATAACATTGGTGACATTTTTATTACTTTTTACGTCGCATAAATTTAATTAAACAAGATCGTTGTGCAAAATTTCCTGTACGGAAGATGTTAGAGAAATCCAAATGATCAAGCATATCTATGTTTTCGTTGTCATTTCAGCACCCGTACTTTTTGCTTCATTCGATGATATCAACATCATTACTCGGTTAACCATTGAAGCGGTTGATGTAAAAGCGCAATATCCTAATCTTTTTTATTCTTATTTACGTTTTTTTAAGCAGACTCTTTAACACACTGACTAAACTGACAACTTCGACATTCCCTACCTTTTTCTTTATAATTTCTCAAATATTTTAGCATATCTTTTATGTGTACATCCACTATAACAACGTTTCTTATAAGCTTGAAATTGTCACCAACATTATCTTTAGATGATAATTTATAAATTTTCATGATAACATTATTACCTTCATCTATTTTATCTTTCAATAATTGCATTAAACTTCCACTTTCCTCTTCAACCCGTTCCATTATATTATTGTAATCACCGCAATCATCTTTAATATCATTATTATACAATTCATAATATTCTTTTTCAGTGATTTAAAAGCTTTTTTAAAATAACATCAATAAAATTAATGATTTTTTTCTTCCAATTCTACTATTGCAGCAATTGGGTCACCAATATCCTCAGAAGACTTATTTTGTTCTTCTTTTATTTGACCAAGCAAACCTTTCTCTTGCAATTTATTTAGCTTGTCTGCGGATAACGTTCATATATCTGGTTTGTTTTTGAAGTACAGCCTCGTTTACTGGTTTAAAAAGTTTGGCAGTTTCTTCTGTCCTTGACATTCTTCTTGTACTTATTTTAAAACGCCGATCTTGCTGTAGCAAAATTTCTTTGGTATATCAATATTTTGTTTGCCTATTTTTATTCAGTACATTGCTCGATAAATTTTTACTTTGCTTACATCTATGCATTGTTCTGCTGCAATATTCCTCGCTTCGACATTATCAAGTCCGGGGAACATGATAAAACAAACATTATTCAGTCGCATAAACATGTCAACATTATCAAAACCTTGTGCAAGATAAAACGAATTTCATTTTTTTTTCTTGAATAGAATAAATAAGATCGTATCTTGTTTTTTTCAGCGTTGTTTAGCGGAATATCATCAAACACAATTATTTTCTAATCGAACACTGAAATCAAATCTTTTTGTTGCCTAATAAAAGTTTATCATCGTGCTCACTTGACAATTATTATTTATCCTGCTGTTGAATAATTGTGTAAACATAAATCCGATCGTAGTTAAAATTATCGTCAAACAAGAAATTCTTTAACAAATCTGTTTTACCTGATCCTGTCCGACCAACGATAATGTAATGGCAATCACGTAGTTCATAGCTTTGTTTGTGTTTTTACCAATCGCTCAGTATCAAATTCAGCATTAATATTGTTATATTTGTGGACATGCAAATTTGCTTAGCCTGGTTGGCCTATAAAATGTTGTTTTATCCGGTAATAAAAATAAACAATGAGTTATTACACAACATTCGGAGTAAAACATTAACCGGATGGGAATCATCAGACACTGTGATAAAAAGCGGTTAAGTAAATTTGTCAGGGTACCTCAAGAAATCAGACGATACAATGATCGGCATCTTGTCAATTTCAAATTAAGGTATGTTGGGTTCTGAGACAGAATTCCCACTAGTAAACGTGATTAATACATACGCAGTAAGTTAGGCTGAAATAAAAACTGTCGACGAATACAAGCTTGATAAAGCAGATAGAACAGTGATCTGAACATGTCAGGTAAAAGATTATTGGACTTGAACAATATTTATTTTACTCCAACGTACGTTAATACAAGCCAATCAGCAATATACAATCAAGTAAAATGTGTTTACAAGGCTGGAGTGAAGACCCCCTTCCCCGAGATACAATAACTGGCAACTTGATAATGAGGAATAACACAAAAGTAACCGGATTATGAATAAACTCACCACCATCTAATAATACTGATGCTCTGTGTATGATAAGTTAAAAGGCGCACTAACGTCTTTAAAAAACTAGCTGGCGGATCAATGACAGGAAGTATTGATAAAGGCTGTAAATTAATACACAATGCACAATTTGATAATACAACACTGGGAACTTTAACTGGCTGACAAATGTTAGATTTGTCAAACGCAATTTTGTCAATCTAAACGGCGACACAATGTATGGTCATCTGATTATGAACGCTAACAAAATAAGTTCATCGTATGATGTAACCACCAACAACGATTATACAAACAAAAAACAAATGCGTTGATGATAGTAAAACTTCAGAAATTACTGCCGTATCTGCCGCAATGAATGCTGACTCTTTGGCGCTTGATTGAAGTGTAATAGTAGAACATATTGATATGGATGCCAAAAAATAATAAATTACATTCTAGTTTATTCAAGCTGATTTAAGAAATAAATCTTATGTCGACTCTTTTCCTGTTGTAAAACGTGCTAAAAACAATGTTGGATATATTCCATTCTTGCAGAGTAGTCCAGAACAAAACAAGATTTGAAGCAAGTGCGTCAACATAATTTCCAGGAAATAATCCAAATCACGCTTCCTTTTTACTTTTGTTGTTAAAGCGGTAAAGAATCTACAACCAACGGAGAAACATTTAACTTTTGAATAAAAATCAAATGTCCTGTTGCATTTATTATTTGGCACAATAATTTAGTTACCGATTATTATAAAATTATTTATTAGTTTTTATTATATTTCATTTGCGTTACAGATTAAACTCTGATGTTGCAAGAATATTTTTACCAGGCTGTTGGAAGGATCTAACGATAACGCGACTTGGATAACTTTGCACATAACCCTAAGCAAACTTGTGGTTAGTTTTGTTAATTAAGATATAACAAACAAGAATGAGCTCCGGCAATTAATGCTGCTAAATTTTATGATCGAGTTCGCAATTGCCAGAAAATATCTTGTTCTTTAAAATCTTCCGTTGAAATCACACTGGTAATCGGTTTTATCAATGGAACAGAAAGCGAATACAATAATTTGGTAAAGGAAACAAGTCAGTATAGACGCGATAGGGTGTCATATGACAAATTTAATTCGTATAGTTGGTTAAAGAAAAACGAAGTATTAACCGACGAAAAATATTAGGATACTTCGTCAGATGTTTATGACAAATATAGAAATTTTCTAGATGATCCTGCCAGTGATAAGTTTCGTAAATTTTTTGATTGAATTATCACAACGTTTACTGTTATGTGACACACTTACTCGGAGTTTAAAAACATCTAACATAAAAATTATGACAAAGTCAAAGTGGTCACAAATGAAAAACAAACAAATAAAACAAACAAAACAACAAATAATCAATTTTAAACATTTGTTGGAGGATATCCCGTAATCGGTGCTAGATGCATAAATGCAGTATTACAAATAATATCTTAAAAGTTTCTGGTATTAAAAAATGTTACAAGTACTGCATCCGAAACCTGTGAGCAATTTCATGTTTACCTTTGCTAATGATTGGCTCTGGTATAATATCAAGCGAAGCAATATTAAACTCGTTTTTATTGATAATATCCGAAGTTGGTGTTAGTTTATCAACTGCTTTAAAAAAATGAACATAGATTCGAGGCAAAAAAATATTGCTTATAAAAAAGTACTTGATTAAATACAATCTTATTTGCGCGGTGTAAAATATGATCTGGACGATTTAATACTTGAGTTTCGAAATAATTAACTGTATATTAACATATATTCTTCTGATGAGAATTAGCAAATATGAAAATAGGTGTCAGTGAACATATCAAGTAGAATGTATTATCGATTGCCAAGATAATATTGACAAGGTAATGTAATTTTTGTCTAAGATTGTCTAAACTTTATAAATAATCGATGATCATTATCAGCACAAATTTTGTTTAAACTTTACAATGACATTCAGTAGTAACCGAAAAGGGGATGTTTCTGGATTAAAAACACTAAAAACCGTCCAAGCAAATTTCGTACAACAGTCACACATTTTGTTATCCCTAATACAACCTTCATTTTCGGTATATCCTGACATGGTTGTCCCAGAGTGTGACAAAAAAGTCGTGGTTGTATTTTTTGTTTTTTATTTTTTTGGGTTATCTGTTACTACTAATGTTTGTTTGTATTGGCTTGTCCAGTTGTAAAAGATGATTATATACATGACTTTTGCAGTGTAAAAGATGACTGATAGACACGACTTGTCCAGTGTACAAGATGACTATGTACATGACTTGTCCAGTGTACAAGATGACTATGTACATGACTTGTCCAGTGTACAAGATAACTATGTACATGACTTATCCAGTGTACAAGATGACTATGTACATGACTTGTCCAGTGTACAAGATGACTATGTACATGACTTGTCCAGTGTACAAGATGACTGATATACACGACTTGTCCAGTGTACAAGATGACTATGTACATGACTTGTCCAGTGTACAAGATGACTGATATACACGACTTGTCCAGTGTACAAGATGACTATGTACATGACTTGTCCAGTGTACAAGATGACTATGTACATGACTTGTCCAGTGTACAAGATGACTATGTACATGACTTGTCCAGTTTACAAGATGACTGATATACACGACTTGTCCAGTGGACAAGATGACTGTTTACATGACTTTTCCAGCGTAAAAGATGACTGTTTACATGACTTTTCCAGTGTACAAGATGACTATGTACATGACTTGTCCAGTGTACAAGATGACTATGTACATGACTTGTCCAGTGTACAAGATGACTGATATACACGACTTGTCCAGAGTACACGATGACTTTCATTAATTGGATTATTCATTTACTACAAGCATGTTCCTCTTTAATTATATATTCTTTTGTATTCATCGTCTGTCACAATGTGGCCTGATTGCAATAAAGGTTGCATGTTGAATCATGACCTCCATCTGATTCAAGATTAACTTGGGATAGGAATGGTTGATGGAAAATATGTACGAGAACGTTATTGAAACAGAACTATAGTTTCTATAATCTGTGGAGATGACTCGGTGTGTGCATACCACAGTCCGAATTAAGGACGAATTAACAGGAAGCAAGTCCAGTTTATTAGTCATAAGAGCTAGCAACATTGGTGACAATGGATGGGCACTGTAATGGCGAAATCGTTGTAATCTAGATATCATTGTAATGCAGATAGCACTGAATTATAGATTTAAACCAGCTTTATTATACTGGGAATATATTATATGGAAGCCAAATCTATTGAGTGACTTACTTTGCTGATTTAAAGTCTAACTCATTTAGATGAAAATCCAATTAATGACTTTAGAACCCTTCGTATACAGACACAATTTTAAAACTTTTATTGACTTTTGGACCCTCACAAATACACAGTTAGATCTTTCAAACTCTGTGAATACTTGCGATTTAGCTGCGGCCTTCATTTCCGTTGAAAACGAGATTTACATGTATATAGTATTTACACGAACATATATTTGCGGAAAATGCATTTCATTTTATGTGCGCGTTACCTTTTTCTTCACAGCAAGTTTACGAGAATATATGGAAGAAGTCGATGCGAAGCCATTCACCTACCACCCATAAATATAAATGTGCGTGAAACAACTGGAAATATTTATACTCACAGTTTGATGGTTAAAATTATGCCCTGGAAACGTTTTGAATGTAAGTGTGCTGAGGGCTTCGATCACAGGAATCTCACTAAGGGTTATTTCCCACACCCAAAGACCCCTTGGACCCTCCACAAACAATGCGATTTTGTGATTTTTTAAAAAAGAATTATGGTAACACTTTGAAGATATAAGTCCTGATAGAAATATTTTGAAGGTTAGGTGTTGTTTTTGCCAATTTAAGCTATGCGCAAGGTCATGGTAGTAATTTTCTTCCAAACTGTATAAAGTTATTTGATCAGCAGTAAAATATAACAATTGTTATAAAATATTGCCACGAATTTCACTAGTTAATGTGCAAGCTTTGGGAATTCGTGTAAATCTTAGATAGCAAATTAATTTGAAAAGAGACCAGAGTACCGATTTGATAATTACATTTAGCAAGCTTACAAATTTAAGTACGAGAAGTGTCCTACTAAGTTTCACATAGACAACGTGAAGTACAGACTGCTATGGTTATGTATATCATTACAATTATTTTGTAACCTAGACCTCCAAGTTTCTGACGAAAGTATTCAATGGCAATATTTAGTGGTGCAGAGCATATTACATGCCCATTTATTCATTACGGGTAAATTTTTGTGGCGGAGAAGTATATACATAAAGTCTTTTTATTTAATTGTACGTTTTCATCACTTTCGGGTATTGCATTGAGACCCCACCACTTAAAATCATCTCCATATGTTAGCACAATACGATTATTCAAATCAACATGGAACTTGCTTTCTTTCATCCAGTACATACTTGGAATCAAAGTGTACTCCCACCCCTATTCATAGTTAATGTTTAGCATGCCGAACTCGCAAAAAAAGTTGCTGGTTCAAATCCTACTATCGGATATTTTTTTTAGCGATGTTATTCCTTGTACTCACAAAATTGGAGAAGAAAAAGAAAAAATACAAAATATATATGCCAAAAATTAAAAGGATAATATCTTCATCTCGCAGGCTGGGTTGTGGTTAGAGTCCAATAGTTATTAGGTGTCTATTTTAAGATTTAAAGGCGCTTCACAACAACTCTGGCTACGTGTTACCGAGTAGAAACCAAGTTGACAATATTGTAAATGAAAAATCATTGTCAGGAAGACGAGCATCTCCAACCAAACCAAAATATTTAAGAAAGACAATATCAGTGTGTCCCCCAGGAGTGTAAAACTGGGGATCAAAAATGTACCGACAAATTTTCATCTAATCCATACTTTTTCAGCTGGAATAGGATATTGCAATTTGCACAATATATATATATATATATATATATATATATATATATATATATATATATATATATATATATATATATATATATATATATATATATAAAGAATACAAATCATATGGCGAATAACAACCCTCTCAAGCGTACTGGATCCACCAAGGGATCACGTTTGTCAGGGATTAATTAAAATAGATGCAATAAACTGACGACGAACAGTACGAAACTAGTAACTAACTAGCCTAAGCGCTTTCGACTCTTAATGAGTCTTTTAAAACATACAAATACAAAACGTTTTTGTGTTTATTTGTTTGTCGTAACTATGTTTTGTATTTGCCTTTGAAAAAGACTCATTAAGAGTCGAAAGCGCTTAGGCTAGTTAGTTACTAGTTTCGTACTGTTCGTCGTCAGTTTATTGCATCTATATATATATATATATATATATATATATATATATATATATATATATATATACACACACACACACTCTCTCTCTCTCTCTCTCTCTCTCTCTCTCTCTCTCTCTCTCTCTCTCTCTCTCTCTCTCTCTCTCTCTCTCATACTAATAAACCAACAGGCACAATTATCACAAATGCATTTTCCATTCAAAGGATACTTTTATTAGTTAATTTTCCTTTTAGTTTAAAGTCGTATTTTCAACAGTCTCTTTATAATTTCTGTAGCATTATTATAGACCAACACATTACATATAAGCCATTACAAAACTCCATATATATCTATATCTATCTATCTATCTATCTATCTATCTATCTATCTATCTATCTATCTATATATATATATATATATATATATATATATATATATATATATATATATATATATATATATATATATCTATCTTATTAACAAAACGACAGTTAATTTACTGCCTGTCATAAAATGTGTACTATTATCGGTTTCATTGTACATCGTCCTAAAACACATTTATCCAAAACTCAGAGGGTAATGATCCATCTTCTCTTTAACAAATTACACTAAATTTTTAATCTTTATTTCGTTGCAGCAAAGTTAGCAAAATCTGCAATAACCCCTTGAATTTGTAATCCAACTAATGAATTTGTCTCTGCAATTACTTATTTCTTTGTTCTGAAAGAAAGTTTAGGTAATAATGTGTTCAAAAGATATCTTGTTGTGATCAAGGGCAGATTTTAAAAATTCTCTAACGATGTCACGAAAGGACTATTCACTTGTGTAGTCTTCGCAATCACGAAGTCACACCGGTAATCCCAATGCCTTGGATGTGCCATATTCTAGTCAAGGGAATATTTTATTCGTTTTTCATTAGAGTCAGATCCACATTTACTCTTTCGTGTTCTGCTTCTTTCACTTTCTTCGCTAATGATTCTTAGTGCACGCTGTTTTCATCTCGAGATCACATTTTAGTGCAACAAAAATTGAGGTTAAACATCTTAACATCTTGCTGAACTCGATAGAATCGCGTGAGAGCTCGCGAGATCAGGGGAAGCTACTCTGTCATAATATTGCCTAATGGTAGTCTGGTTCTCTGCTCTGTATGCTCAGTATTACAGTGTGCAACACAGAGAGCATACAAAACAGGAAACCGGAAGAAGTATTCACAATGCCATCCCTAAGGATAAATAATCAGAGTATACACGATACTCTGTCTAATGCAACGCGTTGGATATTAAATAAATCGTGATTATATTTTGCAAATCCTTTTCGTTAAAAAACGCACAGCAAAAATTTATGTGCGTTAATTTTCTCCAGTATCCGTCCCAGACGCACAACTGTGCGTAAAGGGAAACACTGGACAATATTAACGGTGAAAAAAGCCTAAATGGCGTCGAAAAAGAAAGATAAAGGGAACAAAGGGAATACTCTGTAAAGTACAAAGCCAACAGTTTTCTGTATAAACTACACCCTTTATATTTCAACTACACTCTTTCTGTATAAGACAAATTTTCATCCGACAATGACCTATTGCAGAAAAATGATCATAATTTTACAATAAAGATACAAATAAAAACTAACTAATGATTTTTGTTGACAGGATGTTTGTAAGATTCTGACTAAGGTATTAAGGTTAATTCCTTATGCAACTGGTGGTTTTGATACTGAACCTATACTAACACCAACCCCTCTTTTTTACATTCATTTTTGACAGAAAAGAGCTATTTTCAACCCGTTCCTGTGAGAAGCAGGCTCACAGAGTCAGTATGTACCTTATTGATCTTGAAAGTTCACTAGTACTATAACAAATTAACATACTTTTCATCACCCCTCAACCAAGTAGATTTTTAGATATTTACCTCTGAAGCAGACACATGTAAATACGCAAGCCAAGTCGGATACACATTTGCAGACTAAGTTACGCATTTGATCTCCAGTGCTAGTCTAACTGTGACAGGCAGTCACCAACAAGGCAACCCATTTACAAGCCTAACTCAAAGTAAATGTAAACCACATTACAGATTTAGCTTATGTGTGAGTTTATAAATGCTAGGGTTGTGATAATCAGGCTCATGCCTTCTACCTTAAAAATTAGGGGTGTGTGTGTCAAAATACGAAACTATCCAGTAAGACCTTATCATCACAGGATTTTTCTCACGGCAAGCAGGACTGGAGGGTCAACGTGTCTGGAAAAAAAATAAAGCTATATCCAGATAAATAAGAAAACCATGACCTCGCAGAACTATGCACAGACGCCATCTCTGTTCCCACAAAATCCAAAATACGCCTCTCTCGACTGCAAGGTCAAATAAGTCAAGTGCCTTTGATGTTTGTCTTATTTCGTTTCACATCGCACGTTTGTTAGTTCTTCCTATCCAGTATACATTATGAATGAAAATAATAATGACCTTTGACTTTAGGTCAGATTTGTTTTGGACCTATAATGAACAGAATTTAAATTTAAGATAATATTGTGATTCGTAGGGCAAAATCGAGAACTGTTTGAGGAGAAAGTCCCCCTCCTCCCGTCCCAATACATTTGCATTAAAAAAATATGGCTATAAGAATTCAGAATGCCTTAGACGCACTCTACCAGAGCAACGCTGTATAAACAAGGTCAGTCTAAAGGAAATGTATATATTGTGCAAACATTATTTCATGAAGATATTTCACAGCGGATTTCGGATTTAAGCTCACCGGAAAAGTAACGTGAAAGGTCCGATAGATAAGATGTTCAACGTCAAAAGTTTCCTGTCCCTATCTTCAATGTGTACCTATCTTTACGCCGATGCACACATACATCTGTATATGGTTGAAGGATTGCTGTACAGAATGCAAGGGTCTTGAATAGCTGAAGTCTGTAGGTATGCCATTCATTTATTAAATTACATTCTTAAAAATCTCTTAGGTATTTGGGGGATGAAACTCAACGTTTTTTCCAAATGTAAATTCTTTAATAATTAACAAATCTAATTAACTCTTTTTAATTTGACTTAAATACTCACGTGTTGCTGGATGTGGGTTTTACTTTGATCAGAATTGCAATAGTTTAGTGCAAACCACACCCAAATCCTCGCAAAAATACTAACGAATACAGAAAACATTGCGAGTATCGTTTGTCCTTTTCCAAATATCTCTCAGAAGAAACTTTTTGATGCATTGTTTTTGATATGACACTTTTCATGACAAAGTAATGGGTTTTTAAACAGACAAATAATTTTCATTAAACATTGATATACGTTTTGAACAAACTATAGTTTTCATTACAGATTGATAGCTGTTTGGATAGACTGATCAAGCAACGTTAATGTATAAAATTTTGCCAGACTGCATTTTATATTTCAAGTCAATTTTCCACTTCAGGGAGGTATTATAGAAGCCGCATATAATTTGTACATTTTGGTACAATGATAGTGTTCTTATAAGCTTGGTCAGATCTTTAGGTTGCTTTATTTTGATTCTAAAGAAAATGCAGAAATTAGACCATACTATTAAATAAATACTAATAAATAGATGATAAGAAGTACACGTTCTCTTTTTATTTTCTTTGTTTTAACAATTTTACAAGTAGATAAGGTTCATATCGTGTTCTGGCCAGTATGTAGGATACCAATACATGGCACCTATTTCTTGAGTTTATGTAGTTCATGCAACACATAAGCTGTACTGTATTTCTTCCACAGAAAAGGATTTATCACAACTAAGTTAATAGAAAAACGGATTCCATCGTGCTTTTTGATTGTCATCATGGATTCCGCAGTTTTCTGCAATATTTGTTTCATCCTGAGTTTGTATTTCACACATTTGCTGGGGTTTCTAGAGTTCTCATCCAAAAATGGCGAACTCTTTTCCATGGTCATGAACAAAGACAGATCAAACGTTTTTGTTGGAGGTCATAATATTCTGTATAACCTGACGCAGGATTTACAAGTCAGTCGCGAATACGATGCTTGTGAACTGGTGAACTCTAGCCGAGACTTTTGCGATTCTGATGTCAGGGTCGTCAAGGAAAACAATAAAATTGATTACCTGATGGTATGTGGAACGGCAGCTTATGGTACATGTGCGGCTCTGTACAGAAACGGTACATATGCACCATTCATGAGTAGCAATAATTCTACAGCAAAATACGTTGGCAGCAAAACATCCGTTATTGCGTTCTTTGGACATAACTTTTTTGGAGACTACCTGTTGTACGTTGCCATGGGTTACGATGGAAGGCCTCTGAACTTTTACCCCTATATTATCTCAGAACGTAGGATGAGAATCACGAATGGCAAACATGAGTTCCTTTATTATGACAAGAACGAAAGTTATACTATGAAGCCTGAAATACTGAACGATAGTTACTTTGACTTTCTGTATGGTTTCGAGGACCATAATCATTCATACTTTATTAGCAATCAGAACAATAGCCAAGAAGGCATCATCAGCCAATCCTGCAAAGGAACCAGCATCGCAAAGCAATATATAGAAACAAAACTGACTTGCGGAGGGTCTTTTTACATTACTGATGCCTTCTTTCTCGGATCAGACCCAGATCCAAACTTAGGAACACTCTATGTGGCATTTTACGACCATGCTACTGACACATCCAAGCTTTGCTCCTACGCTCAAGAGGATATTCATGAATACTTGCAACGTGCAGTCACGAACTGTGATCAGCATTTAAAAATTCCATGGATGGCAGATTCCCATTTAAGTTGCAACCAACAGGTAGGTAATTAATTAAATAGCTTTGAATACTAACATTGTACCAGTTTAATACTATTCCATAAAAGAAATCCTGCAAGTACAACCAAGATCAAAGGAAAATAATTGAACAGTATCATTATTTCTTACATGGCAGATCTGGCTATCAACACTAAAAAGCTCTCTAATAATATCAACTTTGCTTTGTTCATTTCAACAAAGTCTTTTATTGATCTATGTGTCAAATGTACAAGGAATTGAAAGGTAAAGGTAATTATAAAGAGATGGTTGAATATAGGCAGCTTAGACCCGTATAATGCTTGAACCTTTACTTCTAAGTGGATAAGAGATAGCAATTGAGAATGACATGGAAATACCAATACTAAAGCATCATTTTGTAGATGAAGATCACAAGATCACTGATTTATTTTGATTTACAGCGTCAGATTTTACTGTCTGCATTGATTATGATATAAATGAAAAGTCGGTCATGCGATAAATCCATTAAGTCACATTTAAGACAGTTGAAGTATTAAATAGGTTTTTTTCACTACGGGTATGACATTTACATTTTCAAACACGGTTTGAGCAGTCACTGCAAAAGAATGTGGTTTGTGTTCAGAAACATCATGCAGAGCTAGAATATTTGACACGAAAACCCACAATGGTTTATTTGGAAATGATCTGACCTAGAGATTAACAAAGGAACAAAAACATTTTATTGTGTAAGAATGCAGTTTCGTATTTGCAAAATGTATTGTGCTTGGCAATGTCACAAGAAGCTCACATCTTGGAGGTCTACAAGTTTCTGCTGCTAAAGAGAAAAATGGAGGAGAAATGTTGATCTAAATGAAAATTATGCATGATAAATTCGAACATAAGATCCATAACTCTTGGAATTGGCAAATAACGTTTAGGAAACATACCATAATATTTTATTGATAAACCAAGGTTTTCTAAGATGAAAATTTAATTTTTGAAGTTTTCGTTTTGTTAGTTTAGGTGGGAAAAGGTCAGGGATGAGCTTGTAATCAGGCGATGACTTATCGATGTACCAGTTCAAAATATGACATATCTTTAAACAAGTTGTAGGGAACACTTGCCCAGCCAACACAGTTCGGACCACTAAAACATACTACTTGGCACGTTATATTTTATATAGGTAGGCCAAATTTACACCAATTATGTAAAATTTTAATCCTTTTTAGACCATATTCCTTGCATCATTACCTGCCGAGCTAATAGATCCAAATTTCGATTGTCGCTTGATGTACTGCATTCCATGTGAACATCGAATGAGGAGAGCAGAATAATACTAGATATGGTAAACACGACACAACGACGCTAATTGATTTCATTTTTTAGCTACATGGATACTGACTGTAGCAACATATGACTTTTCTAAATCGCAAACTAAATTAACTTCAAACGTTATAGTATACCTATGGTTTTACACTCATGCACATAATTAACGAGGTTTCTCTTGAAAGAAGGTCATTTGGGGGTTGCTCTGTAAATGGTACTTTTGATATAAAGCATGTATTGTAAGATTTACATCATTGTATACACACAAGATGCAATATTTAGTCCTTTTAGGATCATTATTCTAGCTTTGTTCAAGTCAGTCTATGTCTGAGAATGTGACGCAACTTCCCATCGGTATTGGAAACATACGCATGGAACATATCAGAATAGAGAGAAGAACGGAATTGTACGCATGGCACAGATCAGATAGACAAGAGAGTATAACAGAAACGTACACATGGAACAGATTAGATAGAACTGAGAGAAGACCGGGAATGTATGCACGGAACAGATCAGATAGAACAAAGAGTATAACGGAAACATACGCATGGAACAAATCAGATAGAACAGAGAGAAGAACAGAAACGTACACATCGAACAGATCAGAGAGAACAGAGAGAAAAACGAAACGTACGCATACTGACGGAACAGATTAGATAGAACAGAGATAGAAAATGGCTTTAGTACGCAGAGAGTGGGGGATTAAGCATCCAGATATCAGCCATGAGCGACCCTCACCAGATGAGGAAGGACAACTTTCATCTGGAGTGGAGAAAGTTGTTGTTGTTGTTGGGCTTAACGCCGTTTTACAGCACACGATAGGCTATTCATGGCGGTCAGTATTAATGGTGGAGGAAGAAACCGGGAAATCACCGGAAAGAACCACCGTCCCACAAGAAGTTACTGGCAAGCTTTCTCACATATCCACATTTGCCGAATCCTAGACTCGAATTCACGCACACAGAGGTGAGATGGCAGTGATCCGTAACGGACAGCGCTTTAGACCACTCGGCCACTCGGGGCACCAGTGGAGAAAGTAAAGAGTGTCATGAAGCTGATATTGGTTAGTTAGTAAGTTCATAAATTTCCGAAAAAGCATGAATGACAAACAACTGCAAATAAGACTCCCGTTGTCTGGAAAGTGACACTCAACTCTCATCAACGCCTATGCACCCACAATGATCAACCGAGATGAGATCGAGGACTTAAAGCCTCTTATTGCAGAAGTACCATAGACAGACAAGCCTCTCATCCTTGGTGACTTCAGTGTTAGAGTTGGTGTGTGTGTGTATGTGTGTGTGTGCGTGGGCGTGATTTAGATTTTAACGTAGCTTTTAACATCTTCAGTCATATCACTACGAGACCTGCAGTATGGCAAATTAATGTGGAGTCTAGCACTGGGACATCATGCCACAGACTTGTAGAATGATGTCCTACCCTGTCACATTGATACTAACCGACGATTTCTAATATTTGACCTCTTAATGCTGAGCGCCTAGCAAGGCAGTTGTTTGTACCATTCTTATAAGTCTTTGGTATGACTCAGACGGGGTTCGAACCCGAGACATATAAAGTCCTCGCTATTATTATTATTATTATTATTATTATTATTATTATTATTATTATTATTATTATTATTATTATTACATGACGCAAAAACTGAATGAACTCTTTCACTCATTGTGTATTCTTGGAACTGTACCCAAGGAATACAAGGATGTATCTGTCGTCCAGTCGTACAAGCGGAAATGTAACGTATAATAATGTGATAACCATCAAGGTATCTCCTTGCTGTCAATAGCCGAAAAATCCCAGCAAAATTATCTTGATTCGTCTTGTGCATCAAATCGATGAAAGGCTCATGATAGATAGACATGGTAGTTTCAGGAAAGAACAAGAGACCACATACATATTGTTTGCATCTCAAAGAGAAACGTCAGGAACAGAGAACTTCATCACGTCCTCGAAAAAGCCTTTGACACAGTCTGCCATAGAGGCCTTTGGAACATCATGGCAACATTTGGTTGCCCAGAACAATCATTGTGATATTTTGACAATTCTATGATCGTATACTCATTCTAGTCGTGGACAAAGACAAGTAATCTGAACACTTCCCAGTCTCTAATGGAGTGAAGCATTCTGTGTGTTGGCCCTGACTCTTTGCAGCATGATGAGTTATCTGCCACAATTATTGGCGACTTCTGACAATGATACTGGAATCGACATCAGCTACCGGACGTACGGCAAGCTCTTCAATACGAGGAGATCACAAGCGAAAATGAAGTTACAAGACTGTTCGTGATCTCCTTTTTGCTTACGACTATTAAATTGAATGAAATATCTTTGTCTGACAGGCAACAAAGAATGGACCATTTCTGTTCAGATTGTGACATTTTATGTCTCACAATTGTATCAAGAAGATAAGGTGATAAAACAACCTGCACCAGGAAACCTTAAATAAAGCATATCATCACATTAAAAGGTCAAACCCATGTGTCGATGGACATGTTATCCTGTCTCAATTGCACAATGTCATGTGCAATACACATCTACGATGATACAAACGCCAGAATTGCTAAAGAAAGTGTTACTTTTGGTAGACTACCTGCAAACGTGACGGAGCACAAAGGTATCAGTCTTAAAACAAACCTTAGCGTCTACAAAATCTCTGTGTTGCCGATACTGCTGTATGCTCGTGAAACCTGGACTGTGCATAAACGTCTTGCCAAGAAGCTGAACAATTTTCGCTTTGACTGCCTGAGGAAACCGAGGAGGATAGGATGGAGGGACAGGGTCAAATATACTGAGGTTCTCACACGGTCAGGCATTCTAAGCATCCACACTCTGCTGATGAAATCACTGTTGGTATATCCAAGACCTTTCACCAAGTTGTCAGAAGGGAAACTGCCAAAGAAGAACACATTAGATGAGCTGAAGGACGGAATGCGTTATCATGGACATCACAAGAAACGCTTCAAAAGATTCTCTCAAGTTGTTCTTGAAACATTTCTGTCACGCAATGTAAGAAAATTTGCCACCAATTCTTGCCTCATATTACACGCGTCTTCTGATAGGATTGGTAATTAAAAGTACGTTGGGTAATGTCAATACGTGTTATAGGATCTTACGATTTTAAACCCTACCTATTCGTGACTTAGTCTTTGCGTTATGGTCAAATACGCGGTTACTTCAAAGAGAACCTTGCTGCGGTGGTGAGAAACTGTTTGTTTTGCCATCAGTAGTGATGTCACCGGTCGGCTTAGGCACTGAGACCGAAAACCAGACATTAGTACGTATCAGTACTACTACCCCAGACTGTTTTCAATAATACCGACGGAATACAATGAGAAATAAAATAGTCAAATTTTGGGGCTGGTTTCTCACACCGTCAGATATTATTCTGTTACATTCCTGGTGAAAGATATCAGTGCCCGTTTGGAAGTGGAAAGAGTCGGTCATAGAGAAGTTTGGGGATACTTGACCGCACTCAAAGAGCAAATTGGGCACTCGTAAAAAGAGCGGAAAAGGAATTCTAGGAACTTCGGACCAGATTTAGAACAAAGGCTTCTAAGGATAGGACGCCACCCGAGGATTAGAGAGAGGAGAAGACATTAAGGGCCTTGAAAATAGGCAGTAGTGCGGAGGCGTTTGTCCGGAGACGAACACAAGGGTACTAGAAGTTGCGGCAAGGAGGGCCGGAGAAACTGAAACAATAGTACCAGAGGCACCGACAAAGAAATACAAGGCGGAAGTTGCAGATGGGCAACATAGAGGGGACACGAAAAGAAAACACTCTCTCCTTTGATTTTGCGTTATATAATTACTAGCAATTTGAATAGGTCTTGCTTTGGTTGTAAGCAATTGCATTGAACAATTATCCCGTCATTGTTGAATACCGTGATATAGTTTACTAAATTAGTATACCTTTCACTTTATTATTTATATGCCTAGACCGTCGGCCTTGCTGATTGGCTGGTCAAAGCTATTGAATTTTTAAATTGTTAATCCTTCTCCAGTGTTAGTATTAATTTTGTAGGGGCACGTGACTTACTCCAACATGACCCTGAGTGAACGCTTCAGTTGTGGTCCCTAATCAATCGTTGTTAGAGCTTGAAAGATTAAGAGGTCATTTTATACAAATGTCGTTTGTACAATCTGTCAAATATTATATACCTAATTTACCAAAGAACTCATGATACCTTGTAATTAATTTACAATGCAACTGTGGGTAAACGAACTTTTGTGTTGAAGTAAAGTCCTACTTCCAATGTAAGCCGAATAACTCTTTATTACGTTGCGGAATAGGAAAAGGTTATAATAGAACTGGTGATATAGGTATTGGTCAACAAAATATTGTTTCTCAATATGCTCATTGTAGACTAAAATGAAATATGTTTTCCCAATATACTCATTGTCAACTAAAATGAATTATGTTTTCCCAATATATTCATTGTAGACTAAAATGAATTATGTTAAGTGAGATATCTAAAAGAAAAAAGAGAGAGACCTAAACAACTGAAGAAAACGAAAGAGAATAAAGATATAAAAGAAGATGAAAGAAAAAACAACAAAAGAAAACAAAATTGAACGTAGCATTATTTGTGGTTTGCTCTGTCTCGCTTGTCAGTCACTCTATAGTTGGTACTACGACTAGGCCATACATAATTATGTTGAATAAAAGAGAGACGTAGAAATAAACTCCAATAAATTAAATATAATGCAATTAGTGATAGGAATTGGTCAGTATTGGCTAGTGCCTTGTTAAGGAAAAGGAAAATAAAGGATAAAATGTTGATAACAACAAAGTAGCAGCAAATTTTAAGAGACAATTGAAGAACATTGTGTAGATTAGATATTATTTTTATCGTGATGGTAATAACTGTACTAATAAGTATATCTGGCATCAGATTTTATTCTTTATCATGCAGGCCGAAGTTAATAATATTCATGTTTATATGTATGTCAGAGTCTTGTTCTATGGAGTCAGTTTAGAAAATTACATACATGGTCCAATGGTATCATGAGTACCTGATCTCATTAACATTAATTTGTAATTAATAATGAAAATGCTATCAATTATTTCAATCAATTTTAGTACATAAAACAATACAAGTAGGAAATACATGTGTATTTTTAAGCATAATGACACGTGACAAGTGTCAAGTGGTATAAGGCCATCTAATAACTGTAGTAAACAAAATATAGTAAACATACGAGTCAAATGGTACAAGCCCATCATGAACTGTAAGTAATAATCCGTTTTAAACATCAAACAGTGGTATCACTTGATAATTGTAGTAAACGAATAAAAAGCAAAATTATGAGTAAAATGGTTTTATTTCCATTCTCCTAAATGTGTAACTAGTATGAATAGGCTTTTACCAGCAAGATAAAATGAAAACCAATGATGACTGACATTAGTGTGAGAGACAAAAGGTATAAGACCAACTGCATGACTTTATCATACGATTTAGTCAAATTTTACAGGATAACATTCCAAAAGGTCTTGAATCTTGGGATACAAAATCGGCTTTATTATATTCAGTTAAGGATTGAGTCAAGTGGTAGAGGAACAAGATAATACTTGTGAAAATGAATTAAGTCAAGTGGTAAACCGTTTTAATAAATTTGGTACCGGTATGAGTTGAGTCGTACAAGACCATCCTTAGATTGTAATATAAGACAAATCAATTTGATAACTGTAGTAAAGAACTGGGTAAACTTAGTCAAGTGGTAAGAGACCAACGTGCTAACTGCAACAAAAACGTATCCACGCCAAGACCACCTGTCATACAAACTAGTTAGCATTTATTCATAACAGATATTGAAAGTAATTACCATTAAATTACTATGAATCATTTTTACTTGCGAAACAATTAATATGATGATTGATACGTTAAGCCCATATGTTGGACCTAATGATATGTTAAAGCCGATATGTAGGACCTATTGATATGTTACAGACCAATTATGTGGGACCTATTGATAAGTTAAAATCAACGTGTAGAACCTAAAGACATGTTAGTGCCCCAATAAGGAAATATTGAAATGTCAAAACCCTCATTTAGAACCTACTAATATGTTAAACCTCGCATGTAAGACCTACTGATATGTTAAACCTCGCATGTAAGACCTACTGATATGTTAAACCTCGCATGTAAGACTTACTGATATGTTAAACCTCACATGTAAGACCAACTGATATGTTAACCCCCACATGTTAAAATGTTAAAGTTCAGGGTTAAATTCAATCTGGAAAGTACAGGTTTAATACATTTGTGATAAATCTGATGTTATATACTGTAATGATTTTAGCATACGTTTTAAATATTTGCAAGGTAATTCATTAGTTACCACAACAGAGATTCCATCTCTTAAATGTGGATAAGTGTTGATTTTAAAATGCGCTTACCTTTGAGAATGTGGGATTCTGACCCTCGTATGCATGTGTTGAAAGTGTGATATATGAAACAATACCACACACACACACACACACACACACACACACACACACACACACACACACACTAATGCAAATATTTGACTCTCGAAGGACATACAATATATATGCTGATTTATTTACCAGTTAATACTTAATATATGAATGACTATTTCGGGAAGTTGTAACTTATGCCAAATTTAACAAGACTCACAAGGTTTTTTTGTATTCAATCATGTTCCTTACAGCTTAGACTCTTGAAAATATACTGCCGCCGAAAGGATGTTTTGACCCCAGGATCATCTAAAGCTTAGCACATTATCTTTGCCTATTAATATGCGAACACATCGATTAATCCGTTGTAAATCTATGTTCGCGACTTGAGTTCTATTAAAGTGACTTGTAAACAAGCAAAATATTTAAGGCAGTTCATATGCACTTCATTGCGATGATAATAATAGTTTTTGACTTTTTCAGTTTGATATGTTGTTTCTTTTGAACCGCCTTGCATAGATTGGTTGTTTTTTTTTCTCGGTGTTAATTTTATTTTAGTCAATAATCAGAGCCCGAGGGTAGGATCCAGTCAAACTAATGCATGGTGATGATGGGCTAAAGTTTAGACTACACAGGTCAACATAGTCTTATGGCAGCCTTGTATTCCAAAATTGTATGTGTGGTGAGGAGAGTGTCTAAATACTACTGTCATCACAAGCTAGTTTCAGTCAATGTGTAGCAGAAACGCGTGACCCTGATTTTATATCGTCGCATTTACTTTTGTTCACATAGCTATTGTAATGTGAAAGAGACAAGTTTGGGTGAGGACATTGTGGGCATTGTCTTTTGCATCATATATGAAACGAATCATACAAACTACCATATTTATGTGTATCCCTATAACTACATTCAAAAGGTTTTTTTTTCTCGACTTGGCGTTCATAATATTAGAATATCTAAAGCTTTTCTATGTAATTTCACCCATGTAGGAAATATTTAGGGGTGGGGTGATATATCGTAAAAATGGAGAAAATCGTCGAAATATGGTGCTGATGGTAGTCCTGTGCCAGCTATGAGAATTCGTTTATGTCATTCTATGTCAAATGAATAAAGGATAAAATACTAATCAATAAGGTTGTGTATCAATGTATATAAATCATAAATATTATGGCGTTAAGTTGCATTGAAAGATAATAAACGGACTAGCGGAACACCAAAATAGCTGATCTTGATTAGCTGATTAGCTGATCTTGATTATGTAATCATCTCTCGGACATCAAGGTTATCATTGCTGCGCTTTGTTGAGATAAACAATTGGCCTTAACTACTCCCGTGACAAATATTAAGTACGTTGGTTCGCTCTGTAGGGGCTGTACTAAAATGACTTATAGCACAGGTCTTTGAGATAAAGCGAATTAAGATACCCCGCTCCAAAGAATAAATAATATTAAATTTGCGTAAATAGTTATCTCGTAAACATGTTCACTGATATGTTTTTGTAGAAAATGCTTTAAAATTTATACTTGTCAGTTTCTTTGAAAAGAAAGATTTAGTCATTTTCTGTGAATTAAACCTGTAAACAATGTTCAGAAAAGTATCCAGGCTGTACTAGTGTAACACCAATCACCTGGCAAAGGAAGATAGTGAAGAAAGGTTACAGATAAAAGCCATTATCAACGTATTATATTTACAGAGATCTCCAATGTTTTCTTTAGATGTCTTCCAAAATTGCAAGTAGTTAATGATATATAAACGACTAGTCAAAATCAACTTTATAGAACAATAAGCGCATAACTATATTGCATGTAATATTATAAAATACAATACTTTATGTGTGAATTATCTTAACGTGATATGTTGTCACGTTACATTTGATTTATCGAGATTGTTTCCTTAAAGGAGAAAAGGGCAACACACAGATTAAGTTTATTCCGCATTAGTAGGAAATCTTGCGGAAACATAACAAAAATTTATAAAAGAATGACATCATCATTTATTCATGTTAGTTGAATCCAAATAAATATAACCATACATTTCTTAGCGTTTGTCGGAGCGCAGTCATGTCGTATTGCAAGAAGCAAAATTACACTACCAAAGGTGCTATATTATGTTGAAACAGTGTATTTGGGACCCATTCCGAGAGCGATTTCTTTTTCTTGAAAGCGATCCTCTTCAAATCAGCAAAAAGAAAAAATAACACTAGACAAATAAAAATGACCATACCCCTCCAAATACCCTTTTTAAAAACATAACGTTATGTAATTGAATCCCGCCTTTTCAACCAACATTTCTTCATCTACGTATTATCCGACGCTAATAAGAAGGTGCCAAATGTTAAAAAAAAAACATGAAATTCTGCTTTCCAGTAATTATATACACCAAAATTCACGTATACGGTCTGCTGTTATATAAGTAAATACTCATGGATAGTCTTCTTCCAGGTAAGTATATAAAACAAAATATATACAGAGGGCCTGCTACCCAGTAATTATAAATAAATTAATGCACATGCAAGGTCGGCTGTCCGGTAAATAAATGTGTGTGTGTGTGTGTGTGTGTGTGTGTGTGTGTGTGAGAGAGAGAGAGAGAGAGAGAGAGAGAGAGAGAGAGAGAGAGAGAGAGAGAGAGAGAGAGAGAGAGAGAGAGAGAGAGAGAGAGAGAGAGAGAGAGATGATCGTTGCTGTTTTGTGGGGCTTAACGCCATTTTCAGCACACAATAGGCTATACATGGCGGCCAGTATTAATGGTGGAGGAAGAAACCCAGAAATCCACGGAAAGAACCACCGACCCACGAGAAGCTACTGGCAGGCTTTCTCACATATCCACATTCGCCGAATCTTAGACTGGAACCCACGCAGACAGGGGTGAGATGGTAGTGATCCTTAACGGAGAGCTCTTTAGACCACTCGACTACTCGGGGCCCCGACTTTATAATCTTTTCAATATATGGCATATTTGTCTTTTTCTATTCATCATAGCTAGTGTATCAAATATTTTCCTAATATTTCCCAGACATTAAAGTTTTTTAACGATAAATCTGTTAAAAGCTTTTGAATAGTCACAACAGTTAATAAAAATGATTATAATTTTTCATCCAATTGTCTCATCAGAATAATGCTAATGCGTGCAGAATGGACATAATAATGAGAGTGGACGGTCAGCTGAGTGCAACTCCGGTGTACCTAACTGCAGGAAGAGTAACAGCACTTGCTGCCCGTGTTCAGGCACGACTGGGTGAGGTAGTCTTCATCGGTTTTGACAACGGAATTTTGAAAAAGGTAAGACAACATACAAAAAACAAGGAAATCGTTTGTAACGGAACTTCCATAATAACGATAAGTACTCTTCTATTATGTTGGCAAATAGCTAAATGCTATGTCGTTAAAAATATCATATACATATTAAATTATGAACTTTAGCTTCTGATTTAATTAATCTTTCGTAAGTTAGTAATCAAATTAGCCCGACATGTCTTTGCGGATGGGAATGCGCCAGAAAGTGTTTTGTATGGATTTATTTGGCTTTTCTATCTAAAACTAATAATCTATTCCTCACACAGTTTGTTGGAAAAAGTCAGAAAATAAGGGAATTCAACTGTAAATTATAGGAAGTGAGTGATTGAATCAAGTTACTTGAAATATGCACACAACTATAGAAAGAAAAGATCCTAAGAAAACAGGGAGTAAGAGATGCGTTCCGTTCGTGCGTTCGTTCAAGCGTGATAAATACGGATCAATTCCTTCTATATAGTGAAAAACAAATACTTTTTTGTTTTGAATTTGATTTGAGGTGGTTTGTGGACCGTTGACGAAGACCCAAAAATTAATTAACCTTGGCGTGAATGGGTGTATACGAACATTTAAAAGCAGAAAGGAATGTGTGGAATAATCCACTGTGCACAGCCAATTAACAGCTTAAGACGTCCTTCATATATAATGGGCAGGAAGTAGACGCTATATTAAATTCTCGCACAACTGTGAAGATCAAAACCCAGATTTGACTTAGCATAATGTTCCAGCATATAAGAATCTGAATTAACGGTTCTATTTATGAGTTGAAGTGAACACCACACTCCGTTAGCTGGAGTATTTTAAAAACGGAGATATCCCGTTTACAGTCTGTGCTTTCTCAGAACGGTTCATATAGCAACTACATTTTCCTCTGTTCTTATTATAATAGCCATTATAATAGCCATGGTAGGTTAAACCAAAGACAGTTTCCTCTCCAAACTATATTCACCACATAAAGTTGCATCAGACATGCATTCATGAGTAAACATCTGGATCTTCGTGTAAGTGGTTACATGTATATTTCAGAGACAACTGTAATTAACAATAATCAAATATATGAATGGACAAGACTGACTGGTCTATATTACGTTACATTTTTAATGTTCATAAGGCTTTGTCTACCTGCAGACAAGTTTTGATGCACTTGGTACCTTGCTCTGTAAGAACAGTCATCACTATTCATTGACTCTAGTGGATATTAGATTCTTACAGACTATGGAAAGGATAACGAATTCGTGCCAAGCTGCAGTTAGTCTGCTACATTTGTAAGGAAATATACGCAAAAGAATATTATCCAGTTTTATCTGAACAGATTAAGGATAATCGTTACCTGCCGCAGGCAGATCTGGGTCTGTGCAGTTTGTTAGGAGTAATCAATAGAACAAAGAACGTAGAACATTTGTTGTTTGCAGTTTGACTCGACTGATAAGCGTTTTAGGTGAGTTTTTCACTTTAGTGTTATGAAACTTGAATGTATATTACAGATCACGTGACGTGTGGATGTAGCTCGAGCTTTTGACGATACATTAAGGATTTTGAATAGAGTGAAGAAGCTTATTTCAGTATTGATAGGCCGATGTATTTTTTTCAATGTACCTTATGCCATGGAAGATAAAACAAATTTACTTTATTTCGTGTTTACATATAAATATTGCAGGAAACATTTTGTACTTTATTGAAATCAAGTTGGTTACTTATTCCTTATTTCTTATTCCCCCACTGAATAAGAAATAAGTAACCAGTTACTGATTCCATATTCAATGTATGAGTAAGATATAATATTCTTGCGACATGTGCTTTACCCGATCTTCACTCCTTTTATATAACTCCAATTTCTTGAAATTGGTGACAAGTATGCTAAGTTCCCCAGTTCCTAGGATTTCAAGACAATATTCAAAGTCAGCTGAAGGCTTCTTTCTCAAACTTGTAAATATTCGATATAATTCTCCTCTAAGGACACGACGACCAGTCAAGAGAAATCTCCAGTTTCACACATGTATGTTTTTTTTTGTTGTTGTTGTTTTTTTTTGGTGGTTACCCTTTTACTTGAGTCGTTAGTAAGCTTTTCGAACCCGAATACTAATCCTTAACGCCACCCATCACAAGACACGACCCAAATGCCTAGCACAATTAATTAATCCTATATGAAATTACTAAACACGTATTTATATCAATATCCTAAATCATTCCAACCTATAGTCTGTGATCTGTCTATATCCTGCTTATATAACACTCGTATTTCTCCAATCAGGTTAAAGTTACATCAATGCATTTCCTAAGGAGCTTTCATCTGCATTAACTAAGTGGTAACCAATTACATACTGATTTGGGGATAATGAATAAATAAAAACTAGGCGTGAATAAGGAATAAGTATGCAAATGTATGGGAAAATATTTGAATCGGTAATAGGTAACTATTGACATGTTCATTATTGAATCGGAAATAATGAATAAGTAACCAACTTGATTTCAGTAATTCTCTCTCTCTCTCTCTCTCTCTCTCTCTCTCTCTCTCTCTCTCTCTCTCTCTCTCTCTCTCTCTCTCTCTCTCTCTCAATGATTTATATGTTGCAATTGTAAATTAGAAGTCTTTCTTCGAAATCCAGTTTCTAAATAGAGAAGATGTGTATCTCCTGTCATCTTTTGATGATCAATATAAACATATTTGTAGTAACAGTTGTAAGCCGCCAGTACAAAAGCAAATACAGTACTTAAATTGTGGTATCCATCATTTAATGTTTCATTTTGTCAGGAGGCAGTATCTGTCAATGATGACATATTTGTCGGTTCTAATTCAGATACATCTAAGATCAAATCGGACATTGTTGATAACCGACGTGGCCAAAAACAAAACTCTGGGAATAAGGAGAGGAGGGCTGGTGATTAACGATAAGGACCAGCGCTTATACGTTCTGTGTAAAACTAAGGTATGTGCATAACGTTCAATTATTTCTTCCCTGATTTCTTCCTAACTTTAGTGTTCCTTTCAGCGTGATATGTCTGTATATAGCACAGAAGAATAATTGGGATTAGTTTCCCTGAAAAATTGGCAAACTTTTTGGAATCTTTAACTCATGGTATCGGTAGATTTAAACTCATGATATGGGTAGATTTAACTGCAAAATGCATCTTCTAAATCTTGTTGTGTAATATTTGCGTCCAAGTTGACACAATCGTACACTAGAATGTCTGGTAAAATGCATAATATGCGAATAATTTCTATTCAACTCTACTTGAATGGTAAACAATTCGTCGTCACGTATGACAGAGCACTTACGGGACTGGTTTGAGTCAAGGGGATTACGACAAAAATTATTTCTAAGAAACTTCAATGAACTTGGAGTGCACGGTAAATAGTAGTAGAGAAAAGGCCGATTTTGGCGCAAGACCCCTCTTCTACCCTCCTAACAAATACAAATTACCCCCTCTCTCTGTCTTAAAGCTCCCACCCTAAATGATTTACATAAAATTAAAAGGCAAATCCTAGCGCAAAGACCTTTTTCCCACCTCAAATAATTTACATAAAATTGAAAGGCCGATTTTGGCGCTAGACCCCTCTTCTACCCTCCTAACAAATATAAATTACCCCCATCAAATCCCATCCCAAATGAATTACATAAAATTGAAAGGCAGATCCTAGTGCAAATATAATTTTATAACTTTAGGCAACTGCCTTTGTCATGTGGAGATATGTTAAACTCAATCACGTGCTGCACTTTCACTGGGCTAGATCAGGTAAGTATATTATTCTTTAAGTTTAGATAATGTTTCATACTTCTTTTGATAATCTTTTTCATACTTGCTGATCCTCATTGGTAGAATATGCGATAATCTGTCAATAATGCGAAACTCACGTATCAAATCATCCATATCATATTTTTCACCTCGTAAATAAGATCGTATCTGATCAAGTAATTTTTTATAAGTTATATTAGCTGTTTTGCAAGTATTCCGTTTGATTAAAAGTCGATGTTCAATCTTTTTACACGCTGTTGTAAGAAAAAGACCAACCCCAGATATGATTAGCAAAAATGGATTTAATGATGCTCCACTTGAAATTATACCAGAGCTGGTCATTAACAACGGTAGATATGATATTATTCGAAGTATTTAGTTATAGTATTTGTAACATTTTTTCACACACCAAAGATTTTTGTGATAATTTTTGTAGTATTGTATTAGTGCGTCCACATCATGTCTTGGAATATCTTTTGAAATATGATTGAAATCAACTATACTTTTTTCATTATAATATTAGTTCACATAATCTCAGGTTTGGTTAAGTAGTAGGTAATCACAGTGTTTTAGCTACAAATTCCAAACAGCATTGATAATTGACTCTGATTAAAGTTTTATCAACTGGTTCAAGTGTAAACTCTTCTTCATCATCTTTGCTTAATATCACTGATATAACTCCAGAGAAAACATCAGGTAAGAGACTCCATAGATTTCTGTTGTATATATCAAACTTTGCAATGCTAAGCACTGACAATCTATACACACCGGTAACTTCTCCAGTGTGTTTGTTAAGCTGTTTTGCTTTGTCCATTCACCAGTTCCAGCATCAACAGTATACACAATATTTTTAATCTTTTTTTGAGGAATTTTAATCAGATTCTTTTTCTCAGCAATATTAGGAATTCCACTGATAATATCGTTGAGTTTTGTGTTAATATTAGCGAGTATAATATCAACATTTAATGGATTTCCAAAAATTCATATTTGAGTGTGTTTATATTTCTGCGAAAACTTAAAAACGTGTTCACGTGACCAAAAAACTCATTTTTGAGCGCGGTTATTTCATTATTGATTGGAGCTTCCTGATCATCGACGTATTTTTTGTAGCATCAAAATCAGACTCTGGTGTTCTAAGGTCAGTAATGCCATTATTGTTCATGTTGAGAAATGCACGCATCATACCACCATGCACTGACACATACTTTGATTTCTGATCATCAACATATTTATTTGTCGCAGCGTCATTAGCTTCGGTTGGGTATCCAAGATATGTAATCTTGTTCTGGTTCATAGAAATATTTCCAGTAAATACATCACCAGTTTTTTTAAACATAATCATTAACTGACCTACCCGAATCTTGTATCTTACCTTGATTATTAAAAGTAATTATATTATCAACAACCGCGCTAGGAATTCGTGTAAGTACATCTGACAGTTGCACATTACTTGTTTTTAACTTTCCTCTTCCATCCTGAAAAACGACGACTTCATTTGGATCCACACTTATGATATTCAATAAATTATTGATTTCATTTTTAAGCTGGTCAAGAGTTGTGTATCTCGATAAATTAACTTGCTGAGCATTGTCTGAAGAATCTCTCAGTAATTTTCCAAACCTTGTATAGTAGCTCATTATACCTATCTTTCGACACAAAATTGCTGATTTAATATAACATAAAATTATACGATAGCGAAGATAAAAAATTTTGATACCGAGCGATTAGTGAAACATGTACATAATAACGAACTTCCAGACTGTCATTATTTTATTGTTGGGCAAACTGGATCATGTAAAACAAATTTGTTATTAAATCTTTTGCTCAATAATAACTTTAACTATGATAAGGTGTACATTACACCATCAACCCCCATCAAGACAAATACGAATTACTAAACGAATACAATGATAAACTTCGTGATGAACTTGACGCTGGTGAGGATATATTTTTGATAAAACAACCAGAAGAACTCGTTCCAGTGAACGAGCTTGATTCGTCTAAGCATAAGATAATTGTCTTCGATGATATTCCGCTAAACAACGAGGAGATGAACAAGATTAGATCTTATTTTTCATTATCGCGTAATAAAAGATGTAATTCTGTTTATCTTACTTAAGGTTTTTATAATGTCGATAGATTTATTAGGCGAAATACGGGTTGTTTTATATTATTTCCCAGACTAGAGAATGTGGATGTGAGAAATATTGTAAACGAGCAGTGCGGTGACGTTACTAGAGATAAATTTATCGAATTGTATCGTCATGCAACCAAAGATCGATACAATTTCTTTTTATTTGACAAGCTAGCGCGTGATCCAACCAAGATGTTTCGTTGTTGCATTAACACGTTTATGTGATCTAATTTTGTAAAGCGTATAAAAAAATAATGGGCAAGCATCAACAGAAAATCGAATTGCTAAAATATTTCTCGAAACTCGAGCGGCTTTTAAGAAAAAAGTGGAAGAAGCTCGACGTGGACAAGTTCAGGCAGAGGAAGAAGCCACCAAACTTTTTTAACCTGTTACTGAGGCAATGTTTGGCAAGCAACCATAAATACAAACAATATCTTCAGAAGAACTAGAAAAATTGAAAGAAAAAGGCTTGTTTGGTTTACTTGGAGAAAGATCGACAGAAGAAACTGTAAAATTGTAAACGAACTTGCAAGAAACATTGCTGATCCTGCTGCACGACAAACTGAGTTTGACAGGCTAATGAACAATCCTCTTGCACTTCAACATGCAATAACAAAATTGACGGTTAATCCAAATAAGTTAAAAGAGATGATTGAAAAATTGTCAGAATAAACAGACGATTTGGATGAGAAACAAAAAAAATAGTGGATGAAATTGTAATGCCTGTTAAAAAACAGATATTTTACAGACAAAATGCCAGGTTAAAAATACATGATGAAGAATTTGGAAATTTTATTGAAAAATATTTGAAAAATAAAAAATTCAACAATCTTGATAATATTCCAAATTGGTCAGAAGATGATTATGAAGAACTGTTAATTACTTTAAGAGTAGTACACAAAAATTATTTGAAAGCTGATGAAGAAATTAAAAAAGCTACAAATGAAAATGAAAATGCTGTCCTTGTATGATAGAATAAGAGATGGAATTATTGCTGAGGTTTTAATTAAAACAGCAGTACAGTATAGAAATAGAAAAGGAGAATATGGTAAAGGTTGGAATTTTAAAAGATTTTAGTAAATACGAAAATGAACGAGATAAAACATTATCAGAGGAAACCCCTGGATCTGGAACAAGGACTTTATATAGCGCCTAATCTTTAGAAGCTTTAAGCGGTTTACAACATTTGGCAACGCTTAAAAAAGAATATGAAAAACAAACCATATATAATGAAATGATTAAAAAAATATACACAAACACCACAAAATTAGAAACAGAAAACATGAAGTAAATTTTTAAGGTAAGGATACGTTTAAAATAATACATTATTAGGTCATTATGACTGTTCTTGCAGTTAAAATAGATGGGTTTTTAAGGGCACTCTTAAATGAGATCACTGTGTCTCTGTGTCTAAGTGAAGTGGGAAAATTCGTTCCACGTTGCTGGGCCATGGTATGCAAAAGAACATAGCAGACTTCAACTTCATAATAGGAATATTGATAATGCGAGTTAGAGAAGAGGAGGTAAGCATCTTGCAGGTGATACACATGGGTGAGATCACTAGGTCCGGTTCACTAGCCACTAAGCCACTATTGCTATTGTTTTGATTGGGCGACTCTTCCAACTAGCTGAAGGGGCATCGAGCCTATTCTACACCCATGAACCAGCAAGATGATTGTTTGACAAGATATGATATTTAACATTACACACATATATGCACCAACTGCTCAGAGAAGAATCACATACAGATTTGTCTGAATTTCATTTATGATTATCTCCCTAGTGAGGTAATAATAAAACCAACAAACCAATAACAAGAATAGCAGAAAACCAACTCCATTTATGTGCTTGTCATTAACTAACGTACCAATGGATTCTGCATAACGTACCAGCATTTATTTTTTTTTGTTTTTTTTGTCTTGATCATACCTGTAATTATCATTCCTAATGTCTTGCTCAATCTTATTTTGTACTAACCAAATCATGTCACCACTTATGTATGTATATCATAAAAATGTTGTAGTCGTTTAGCTTGAAAACCTAAACACCAAGGGAGATGGTGCTTTCTGTAACAAACATTATACTCAAATTGTTTATTATAATATTCCTTGTTAGGTGTTAATCTATCTTGGGGTACTGTGATCCAATAATTTGTGAGACTGAGTTATATAGCTTGGGGTACTGTGATCCAATAATGTGTGAGACTGAGTTATATAGCTTGGGGTACTGCAATCCAATAATGTATTTAGAGTGAGGTATGTAGCTTGAGGTAATGTGATCCAATAATGTATTGGAGTGAGGTATGTAGCTTGGGGTATTGTTATCCGACAATGTGCAGGAGTGAGGTTTGTAGCTTGGGGTACTGTGATTAAATAATATGTTGGAATGAGGTATATAGTTTGTGGTACTGTGATCCAATAATGTATTGGAGTGAGGTATGTAGCTTGGGGTACTGTGATACAATAATGTATTGGAGTGAGGTATGTAGCTTGAGGTACTGTGATCCAATAATGTATTGGAGTGAGATATATAGTTTGCGCTACTGTGATCGAATAATATGCGGAACGCTGTATGTAGCTTTGGGTACTGTGATTTGATAATGTGTTGGAGTGAGGAATGTAGCTTGGGGTACTGGTACCCAATGTGTGGAGTGAGGTATGTAGTTTAGGGTACTGTGATCCGATAATGTGTTGGAGTGAGGCATGTAGCTTGGGGTACTGGTATCCAATGTGTGGAGGGAGTTATGTAGTTTGGGTACTGTGATCCAATAATGTATTGGAGTGAGGTATATAGTTTGCGATACTGTGATCGAATAATGTGCGGAACGCGGTATGTAGCTTGGGGCACTGTGATCCGATAATGTGTTAGAGTGAGGCATGTAGCTTAGGGTACTGGTATCCAATGTGTGGAGCGAGGTATGTAGTTTTGGGTACTGTGATCCAATAATGTGTTGGAGTGAGGTATGTAGCTTGGGGAACTGTAGTCCAATGTTTGGAGTTTGTTATGTAGCTTTGGGTACTATGATCCAATAATGTGTTGGAGTGAGGCATGTAGCATGGGGAACTGTAATCCAATGTGTAGAGTGAGGTATGTAGTTTGGGGTACTGTGATGTAGCTTGCTTTACTGTCCTCCGATAATGTGTTAAAGTGAGGTATGTAGTAGCTTAAGGTACTATGATCCGAGAATGTGTTGGAGTGAGGTATGTAACTTGGGGTACTATGATCCAATAATGAGTTGGAGTAAGGTATGTAGCTTGGGGGACTGTGATCCAATAATGTGTTATAGTGAGGTATGTAGCTTGGGGCACTGTCATATATATATATATATATATATATATATATATATATATATATATATATATATATATATATATATATATATATATATATATATTTCCAGGTTTTTCTTTTTCCATTGGATTCCTGTGAAGTTTATAACAACTGTAGGGAATGCGTGGGCGATTTGGATGAATGTGGGTGGTGCTTGCACCGATCTGCCCATCGCGACACCTGCACGAAAAGCAATGAATGCACCAGTACATCCTGGTACAAGAGAACATGCAAGCCACGAATATCTGACGTACGTTAATAGTCACAATATAACTAGGCTTTAATTTCAGAAATATTTTGTCCTGAAATAGTCTGGTTAACTTTTGTATGACAACCCATTAACTACTGTCATGAAGTTAACAATGGCATGTCAAAAGGAACGGCTTCATACTGTCCTTGCTATTGACTTGCATATTACATTTACATTATCTCTCTCTCTCTCTCTCTCTCTCTCTCTCTCTCTCTCTCTCTCTCTCTCTCTCTCTCTCTCTCTCTCTCTCTCTCTCTCTCTCTCTCTCTCTCTCTCTCTCTCTCTCTCTCTCTCTCTCTCTCTCTCTCTCTCTCTCTCTCTCTCTCTCTCTCTCTCTCTCTCTCTCTCTCTCTCTCTGGATGTCAAGGGTGGAATCTAGATACTTACCGGACAAAAAAACAAAAAAATCACAAAAAACAACCCATTGTAGTTAATCCATTCTGCTATTAAATAATAACGAGTAGAAAGGAAAGGCGAATGATTAACACTGCGATAGAAGTGACAGTGTTCAGTGTGTTACGTGTATCTGTATTGTTTGTTTTATTTTTCGTACTTGATTGTAGAATGTAATGGTCAAACAAGATGGCCTTTTTATAGATAATATTTTTTAGATAACGTTTGACCCTCATCCTGGTCCTATTATTGTGTTTTTGCATCATAATTATTTATTCCTATCTTAGCATGAGAAGTGCATATAGCGTTTTAGTTGTGTTTAGTTTTAATTTAAATAGATTTATTTCGTTACACTTGTATTGGAATTTCAAAGCGCTCATTTTTACTCTCTGGACTAAATCATCTTATTGAAGTTGTTGTGAATTTATTCAAGGACATTCTGATTAAATTATTGTGATATATCGAAACATAAGTCCATTGGAGACCTTGGCACGTCAGCACATTCGCGATTATAATTCATTGAGAACATCAGTTGAATTTATTCGGAAGATTCTATACTTTTGGACAAGTGACATAATTTTGAGAACTTTTTGGGATTTAATTTTACAGCCCTGTCAGTGTGTTATAATATTCATTTTTTTTTCTAGAGAAATAAATTTGATTTTGGATTTTGCTAAACGTGTATATCTTGCTTTTCTCTGATACTTTGCTTAAGACCATAGATAAGTAACAAATGTTTTTTAACTTTTCTTTTCTTCTGACTGTATTTCAGAAGAGATTGCGATATAAGTATATCAAGTCAAAATGAATCAATGCAGACTAGTAAGTGATAATAATACTGTCCCTACCGTTCTTGAATTTTCCTAGTGAACGAATGGGCACTCACTTTATATTACATGATAAATTCTTGACATTTGTTATGAATTATTATATTAAGTCAGACTGAAATTAAATTATAGCAGTGGTAGTCTCAAAAATGCAATGTACTTTTAGAGATCCCACAACCTCAAATATGTTCGATGTTATCTAAAATGAAAGAACAAGCTTATTTGCATACTGACAAAGTGCTTTATTTGCAGCAGGTCTCTAAGAAACTTAAGGAAGCGCGAAAGTCACGCGCACTAAGCCAAGTAATTTTAATTTATATGTGCTCAAAAGATCAGGGTACCTGTCCGAGAGCGAGCTATTAAAATACCAGCTGCGAGAGTGTGATTGATAATACACATATTGACTGCTTTGCAAGGAAAGAGGTAAACGAAAGAAGGTTAGGCATGAAAATTATAGTTCAAATCATAGCTATGTTTAACACACGACATGACCTTTTAACCGCTCTACTTCAATGCATGCACCCCACCCTCAAACAACTACCCCACACTTTTAAGAATAAATGAACAAAAAATAAAATGACAAAGTATCTAGACATGCCAGAAGTGACAAATACCTAAGTTTAATCTGACCAAAATTCGTGTGACTCACTTAAGCGTCTTTCAGCGAAGTTTGATTGATGAAAAACAACTTGAAGCGATAAATCATAAAACGGTTATATAATGTAGGAAACGTAATTTGGGGGGATTAGCCATACGCACTTGTCAGTGACATCCATGCAGTGTCTTATAGCCATACGCTCTTGTCAGTGACATCCATGCAATGTCTTATAGCCATACGCACTTGTCAGTGTCATCCATGCAGTGTCTTATAGCCATACGCACTTGTCAGTGACATCCATGCAGTGTCTTATAGCCATACACACTTGTAAGTGTCATCCCTGCAATGTCTTATAGCCATACACACTTGTAAGTGTCATCCATGCAGTGTCTTATAGCCATACGCACTTGTCAGTGTCATCCATTCAATGTCTTATAGCCATACGCACTTGTCAGTGACATACATGCAGTGTTTTAGAGCCATATCAAACAAAGGTATCATTAGGTAAGTCAGTTAACACTTAGCTGTGTGGTCTACAAGGAGTTCTCACACCCATCACGTGTAAAGGAAGATCTGTTACGATCGCTCAGTTTACCTGTGTACTCGCCAGATCTGAAAGCATCTTTCGTAATTATTACTTACCGGCAGCGCTTTTTAGAAACAAAGTTTAAACTGTTTTGCTTTTTCTTTCTTCAAGGTTTCTCCTAAATCTGGACCAACTGCTGGTGGTACATTTGTTGCCATCACTGGAGAGTTTGTAGCAGAAAACGCTTCTAGAGTAACCGTCGAAATCTGTAATACAACGTGTGATGTCAATACAAGCACTACAACTACAGATAAGTAAGCATTAAACCAATCAGATGCAAGAAATTTATTTGCTGTCAATCATATTTGTCCAGACCGTATCCTGATTTTACATGTTGTGTTTTCGAGCTAATCGTCACTAAAATCTAGTCGTCACAGCCATACGGATGGTTCCAATGAATTCGCCTCATGTATTCGTGTATAAAATATTCGTGCATGAAAATGTCTTGGAAGCAGAATACACTGATTCCACAAGATGATAATCAAATTTGAAGTACGTACACCGTCTGATAAACCTTACATTTGAAGGACATATCGCATGGTGGGTAATTACAAAACTGAAAGGAAAAGTGTAAAGTGTAGAAATTTGTTTGACCACCCCACTCACCCCACACAATATTTTTTTGGTAAAAATGCAAGGTGCGCCAAATCTAACATTTTAAAATGATCCATATGTTATCATTCCTGTTTGTATACTTTAACATAAAGTATAATTCGTGCAAAAAATATATAAAGCACAATATACCTTAAATACTGAACGTAGCAGCTACATTGAGCTACAAGTTCTAAATGTATGTATGTATGTATGTATGTATGTATGTATGTATGTATGTATGTATGTATGTATGTATGTATGTATGTATGTATGTATGTATGTATGTATGTATCGACCACTCCGGTGGCGTAAGTGGTTAGAGTGTCCGCTTCGGTATCGGACGATCTCGGGTTTGAACCGCGTCTGAGTCGTAGCAAAGACTTATAAAAATGTTACTAGCAACTGCGTGACTTGACGTTCAGGACTAAGCGGTCACATTTAAGACTAGTCGGCCTGGTTTCCTGTGGTACATGATGATACATGTCTGCTGCATGATGTCCGAGTGCTGGACATCAGTATAAGCTGCCACAATGCAGACATCGTGGCGATATGAGTGAAAATATATTAAAGCTACATTAGGAATCTAGGTCACAAATAAACAGGCAGACAGACACATAAATAGACACACATACATTCTTGTATTTGGAGATCGAGGACTCGAGTATGGAACCACATACCGAGGATATTTGTTCTGGCGATGTGAGAGCAAAAAGAAATTCAGTTTGAGGCAGTAAAATTAATAGCAAATGGTGATGTGTCAAGGAGAAGAAGAAGCAGAAATTAAACTGGTTTACACGCAAAGGGCATTAACTTTACCACTTCTGTCATATCGCTACGATGTCTGCAGTGTGGCGATTTATAGTGATGTCTAGCACTGGGGCATCATGCCGCAGACATGTAGCATGATGTCCCACCCAGTCACATTATCCTGACACCAGGCCGACCAGTCCTAACACTAACCTCTTAAAGCTGAGCGCCAAGCGAGGAAGCTGTTAGTACCAATTTTGTAAGTCTTTGGTATGACTCGACCGGGGATCGAACTCAGGACCTCCCGCATCCGAGACGGACGCTCTAAACACTAGACCACCGGAGCGGTTCCGTACGGTAACGTAAAGTGGCTTGAAAGTAGCACTCGCTTCTGGTACACAATTTGATAGACTTTTTACAAGGGTCGACTGACGATTTAATGTGTGGTGAGATGGTATATTTTGTGTTTTATTCTTCTCGTTTCGTTGGTATGGATTGTATAGGCTGTGTTTTATGTTGCTCGTTTCGTTGGTGTGGATGGTGTATTTTGTGTTTTATGCTTGTCGTTTCGTTGGTGAGATAGTATATAATATGCGAAGTGAGTGTAAGGGCTGTTTTTCTTCACGTTCGTGCTTGACCTATATAGATACATAGCTTTCATCATTCGCGCCATTCTACACAGAATATTAGATGGAACATTTTAATGAGCTGAGAGATTTATATTTTTGGATGATGGATGTGATATATGTGGTAGAGAAGATTGAAAAGCAATGGAGATATCCGGTTACAAAAGACATTGTAACCAGACATGCTACCAGATTTAACTTCGCCAAAGACCAAGTGTAAGGAATGGCAGAAGAAGTGGCAAAGTTAAGAGGATTCATAAGGTCCAAGTATGTCAGAATGGGAACTTTGAAAGAAGCATTTTATATTGTTATTGAAGCAAATTACTTTCTAGAAGACATACTATTTATGACTGAGTGGTCTTTTGTTGATTGGGGGAAAATACATTAAAGAAGGTAGAAGAGATGATGAGAAAGGTGATGGAAGAAGAAATGAAAAAGATAAAATATACCTGGAGAAAAGAAAAATAACTGTACAAGAGAGAAAAAAGAGGAGGAAAACAGAAAAAAGAAGACTTTGAAAAACTGAATCAGAATTGGATGATGGTACAAGCCAAGTTTAGAGCCATGTATCATCCAGACTGGTTCCCAAAGGAGATACAAAGAAGAAGAAAGGAATTTTAGAGAAAATCAGGGGCTGGTGGATAAAATGTAGAGGTTTAAAGAAGAAGAAGAATGCAAAGGCCCTTTTCAGGGCCACTTTCTGTTCCTCGAAAAGATTATAAGTTTCAACAAAATAATTTGCCATATCTCTATCTATGTGTTCTATGTCACTGTGTTCTATATCACTGTGTGTCTCTATTGTATGTGTATGTATGTGTATATGTCCCTCCCTAGAGTCGTAGTGCTAGCTGGGCGTATTTAGGTCAAACTAGGTCAACTCCTTGCTACACTGTTGCTAAGTGTCCAGTACCGTGACGTCATGCCACCTGTGCCATTACTCTTGTCGCTATACAAACCCAAATGTTCTAATACAAAATTCCCCTTGTCGCTATAGTGGCCCAGCTGTTCCATTTGTCGCCAAAAATCTTTTCGCCAAAGTGGCCCAGGCTGATTTTTAATGATAATTCTCATTGTCGCTGAAGTGGCCAAGGCTGAGTTTAATAACTCCCATGATCACCATAGTGGCCCCATATACTACTTGGCATTCTCACTGTTCACATTCCAAATCACCTAGTTAATAATTTGCTAATTCAAGGTACCTCATAAAGGTGTTTTGTATTACTGATTGGAAGTTATAAACAATGTTATTTTTCGCGTCGCTTTCTGTGTAAAATATACTGCAAAAAGACTAAATGAGTAAGATTATTACAGGTTAATGCAGCTCTAAGTATCCTTTTTTAAGTTATAAATACAATTTGGTCGAGTAGAACATCCTGAGTGTTTTGGCTATTGCTAAAACCTCATTAAATTTGGGAAAACAATATAGATTCATGCCTTGTGTTTACATTTGGTATGTTGTTTTGATAAGACTATGTTTACAACATAACTATCTATACAAACATAAATTCATGATATGTTAAGCAAAATTAAGAAATCACCAGCTGAAGCAAGTATATACATTTAATGAACATTGAATACATTCAACAGTTTATGATTTCTTGCACGTGAAGTCGCAGGTCTTAAGAGCACAATAATGAAAAACATATTGCTGTAATTAAATGTTTCATTTTGGGACTGATCATCTTGATGTCAAATGTTTGACATCTAAAAATATATTTAACTTTGCATATATTTACTAAAGTTCTTTGCGTGTAACTTCCAAATTCAAATAGTGATAATTCGATCTCACCTTAGCGGGATTTTTCACTTTATTCATAGTTGTTCTGTCGTGTTTAAATACTAAGTGGGCAACTTATGAAATATAGGCAGATATACATCATTTAATAATTTTTTTAAAAAATTCATATCAAAGATGTCTTTTTAATATCTTTACGTGTATAAAAATCATGCCGCAAACAGGACGTTTTAACTTTACAGATAGGTCGGATAATTAGGCAATTTCGGTAGAACTCTACAATGAATTCATGCATATTTCCAATAACATTTTTATATACTTCTTTCGTACATGTCGTATATTTATTTGCATGTATTGGACGTGTATGGTATGAATGTATCGTCAGTTTCCCAACACTATTGTCTCACATGCATGAAATATTTTTTTTAAAAAAAAAATACCAGGGACTGTTATATAGACCAGCTTTTATTCTTTTTGTTCAGCTAAGTAGTTGGTAACTGACGCTTGGATCTAAAGGGAGATAATACGTTTTTGTACCGTGTAATTTGATATCGAAGATCTTTCTACAAGCTTTGCACCATGCAATCGAGTTTCGAACGTGTGTATCTCCTGCTTTAGAAAAAAGATACACTCCAAAATCGTGAATAAGCACCAAGAGTGTAAACGTTTACCTTCCTTTAAATGAAGATTTTACGCCATTCTAAGCAAGATTTTACCATTTTTCCAACAAAGGACGTCCTCGTTGGGGGTGGGTTCTCTGTACGTTGGTGAATATCTCATGGATATCCTCGGTTTACACCAAACACACACCCGCACACCCACCGCCCCCTCCCCACCAATAATAATTGCAAAGTATTTGTTGGTTGAGTTCCTACTCCCTAAAATAAGGAAAATATTTCGAAGTATACTCGCCTTACTCCCTCCAATAAGGCCTGTTCTTTAGGTCAAAGTACACTTTACGTACTCTTTGGGATAAGGACATATGGCTATCTTTCAGTACACTCGCCTTATTCTTTGGAATAAATACAGATCGATATACTGCAGTACACTTGCCTTACTTTTTGGGAAACTCAAATAATTATCTTCCAACACACTCGCCTTTCTCGGGTAAAGCGACATCTTATTTAACAGTACATTCGCTGTTCTCCGTAGAATAAGGTAACATCGTTGTGCTGTAGTGCACTCGGATTACTCAGTGGAATATGGTAACTCTGTCATGATGATATAAAATTCATGTCTGTCTGATATACAGTTATCTGCATTTCTTTCCCAGAAATTATTTCATTTTGCTTCTGACAGTTTTAGACTGAATTAGTAAAGTCTGAATCTCAGTGGAAAAATTTATTTCATATGTGATTGATAATTTTATCTATCTCTATTGTATAAGGGATTGATTAAATTTTGTCATTACGATTTTGTCATTACAATTTTCGTCTCGTAAACAAAATTCATTGAATTTTTGTTGGACAACTTTATATACTCCTGTTGAATAATTAAATTGATGTTTTTTCACATGAGTTTTTAAAATCTTTGTTACAGAATCCAGTGTTCAGCGAGGGAAAGACAAAGAGCCGAGGATTGTGATTTGACAGTGACATTATATGACCCAATACATTCAGGATACCTGCTATGCGATTCGGCAAATTATACATACAAGGTATATATATATATATATATATATATATATATATATATATATATATATATATATATATATATATATATATATATATATATTATGATAGACTTTGTCTGATGTTGTTTTTAGACGTTTCTATCATAACCTTCTTCTCGTGTCTAATTACGAGAAGGCAGGAAGTTCAGCATTCATAAGAATAAGGTGTCACATATGATGGTGTAGATTACATCTTTTGTGGGGAATGCTTGGCTGCGAAGAGGTGGGATCGCTGTAAGAAATAGACATAATACTCTTTTGAGAGCATGGAATCGCACTTTATTGACATATATACATATTCTAAAGATACAACATGTAAATTTATTTATGTTGAAAATACATACAATACATATTACAATAGTTATTAAATAGTTCTTCCACAATCTAGTATTTCATTTGTCCATTCATTTTTCTGTATTTTTGAATACAAGTGATTTAAATATTTAAAGAGCCTAAAATTCAATAACTGTAATAAATGTATTTTATTTTATTTATTGTAAGGTAAAGACCTGAAAAAGATCTGTGAATGTTGTACTTATTATTTAAAGACTATATATTTATTCTCAATTAAATTATAACATGAAGCTAGTAATTATTTCAGACAAATACTAATGAACAGCGAAGCTGTAAAATATTTAAATTACATTATGATTGTGGAAGAAGGGAACTCAATAATATTATATTATAAATACAATGTACATCAATTCAGTAAAATATTAAATCAGTAAAATATTTCATAGTAGAAAAGAGAACTCACTATTACATTATATTAATGAAATAAAAAATAATTCAGAAGAGTACCACAACTCACTATAAAATCTTTAACTTCCAAAAGCGAGTATAAATCATAAGTTTCTTACCTGTAAGAAATAGACATAATACTCTTTTGAGAGCATGGAATCGTACTGAGAATAAAACAGCTCAAAGCCTTTTTATATTCTGGAAGCTGTTTAATCACAAGTGCTATATCCAGTCTCAAAAGATATTTGTCTAAAATGACGCGTGCTTCTCGCGTGCTTTCCAAGGACAGGTTTAACTTTATATCAAGTTTTAGTGGGGGGGGGTAGAGTGTGAGTGTGGACGGTATTTTTCCAAGTAACGACCTTTTGGATCATGTCCATAACCTTCCAGTGGTCATTCACATTTAAACCTAATTAATTTAATTATACCCTATGGTGATTATCAATTACTTTGTTCCCAACTTCACAACGAAATCTAATAAGGTTTTATTGATTGAATGGTGCAATAAAACATCATTTGACTTCTATCCGATTGAACTGGCTTATTAATTAGGCTTTTTCCATTACCAAGTGAAAGCTGAACAATAATAAATGCTTAATCTAAATTCATTTCAATGTCCTTATTATATTCAGGATATGAATTATTGATTGGAGCACGCTTCTCTTACACTCCAATCAATATCAAAGCACTAGCTTAAATTTGGATGTTTTTATCTTCCAATAACTAGAGATTTCAATATGTTGTACACAAATTAATATTTTCGTTTCTTTCTTTTAGAATTGAGATCTTGATATATATATATATATATATATATATATATATATATATATATATATATATATATATATATATATATATATATATATATATATATATATATATATATATATATATATATATATATATGTCTGTGTGTATGTGTGTGTGTGTGTGTCTTCAAGGTTGCTCCTCAGGAATCGCTGCTGACGCTTTGACATATAAAACTAATTTTAGAACTGACATTTTATATGAGCATTGATGTGATCAGGAGGGAATTTAAAATATTAAAACCTCCTCCGAATTGAAAATTCGGCTTCGTTAACTAGGGAAAAATCAGCTCCCATACAACCGATTTACTAAATTACGATAATTCAATCAAAGCATAGCCAAATTCACTTTCTATTCGACTGATGGTCAATGAGTGAATTCAGTTACAGCGTATAACTATCAATCATGTATTCGAGTGTTGATTTTGAGTCCATTCTAATGCTTTGACAGTATCACCTGACACTTGTCTTCACACGAATTGTCTCCCACGTCTCACTACGTGCTTGGTCTTCTGTCGACCCTCACTGTTCTAACATCCCGCGGATGTAGATCTCCTCTTTAACTCATTGAGTTCCCTCCGTATTCCTCCTTCTCCTTTTTTCTCGTTTGGAGTACTAAATATGAAGGATGAAACTTGAAGTACAAAGCTGTCCCCATAAATTTAATGTATGTCTTACGCTAGACAAATACCACTACATATTTACGTAAAAATATTAATTATATTTCTCCTACTCAGTTTTAGGTGGTTTACATTTTATGATCCTGACTTCACCGGACTTAAATCATTACTCTCACAGATTCTATTTTTACCATTAAGTTGATACACATGACCTTAACTCAAGTTGATTCTTAATACGCGGGCGAGTCCTAAATTCCCACTTGCTTTTTACATACAAATGTGACCGTATATGCCAGCATGCATTACAAAATGACTCATTTACATTTTGGGGCTATTCAATTCAGTTTACGCTCAAATGTTTATGCGTAATATCCACTGAATCTAACTATTCTAAAGTAACTTGTGTGGACAATTAAATATTTCGATCAAATATATATATATATATATATATATATATATATATATATATATATATATATATATATATATATATATATATATATATACTTGTCATTACTCACAAGAATAAATATCATCCTTCACAGAGATTTAATTCATATATCCTAAGAAATATGACATGTTCGTATACTAGGGTGAATTTATGAAATCCTTACGCAACTCTACATGTCGAATATTTAACTACATGCGATCCGCCAATTCTCTCAATGAATCGTTAATTAAGAAATCAAAGAATTAACTGGTAGAACTAATATATCGCTGGAGTCCTACGAAATAAATACACTAATACATGTGTGAATCATAATATATCATATCTGCAAACAAGCAAACAAATAAAATAGCATATTAAAATTGAAATTAAAATTGCGTACCTTACTGTCCTTTTCTTTTTCCAAACAAACAGTCCTACAGTCCTAGCCCTAGTCTGTCTCCTGTTTTAAGACAACTATCCGGCCCTTTGTAATTTCACGAAGACACGTCATTAACTAGCGCCTATGAAGTAGACTTAATCTTCTCTCAAGAAAAATCTAATTAAAGGATATTTCCAAGAGATAGTCCCCTAAATCGTTCTTCAAAGTGTAAGCCCTTAAGTTTCCCTGGCCAATACAAAATAACTGTTTCTAAACTTTTCCTTCAAATCAAGTGGCTGTCGTCAGTTTCACTGGCCAAAACATTTCACAATTAACGTCCTTTGAAAAATCGATTATTTGACGTGTGTCCCTTTTGAACTTCGTCGGGACAGAATACAATTACGCATATTCCCTGTACTCTAAGAAATGACCGGGACAGTTTCAACCTAGGCTTAACGTAATTCCTTTTTATGTTTAGAGATGAAATGAAGAAATAAACATTGAACTTCCATCAGTCATTTTTGCTTCGATCATGTTAACATGAAAGCGCAATTTATTTAACCTTGGGTTTCAGCAAGTTTCAAAATTCGACACATCACAGTTGGTAACAAACAAATGGCATGTGCCTCTAGTTGGACCACTCTGGTTCAGACCTTACAATACCAGTAGGATATGTTCTTAACTGAGACACACGAGTCAGCAGGTTTGTAATGAGAAACATTTATTCAATGGAAATACTGAAATATTATGATAAGCTTGTTAATTATAAAGTGTATGCATAAAATTACATTTCCACTTGCAAATGTAAGAAAACGTAATGAAATCTATATTTATTAAGGAGCTATTCATCCATCGTCGCCTGAACCCCATGCTGAATTCACCAAATTATTTGGATGTAACTGAAATAATGCAACTGCTGTTATTTATATTTTATTTACATGTATAAATCAAATAATTTGAAATAATTCCCTTTCTTTGGTTTGTTTCATTATTTACATGAATTAAATTTCGTTATATCTTATTTTCTCCAGAAGACTGAAGCCAAAGATATTAGACCAACTTTCGGCCCTCTTTTGGGTGAAATTCCAATGACAGTGACTGGTTTAAATTTGGATGTGGGCTTCACCTGCCAAGTATTGGTAGGCGACAAGCTGTGCCAGCTTATTCGGTATGTATGTATGTATGTATGTATGTATGTATGTATGTATGTATGTATGTATGTATGTATGTATGTATGTATGTATGTATGTATGTATGTATGTATGTATGTATGTATGTATGTATGTATGTATGTATGTATGTATGTATGTATGTATGTATGTATGTATGAATGTATGTATATATGTATGTATGTATAACTGACTGACTGACTTTCTTTATTTCCTCTTCAAAAGAGATTTCATTCAGTTATTTTACATTATTACAATATAAAGATAGGAAAACAGCTTGACATTAATGAATTTGCAATACATTAAATCTGTAGTATATATCTACCAAAGCAGAGAAATACAATGCCTAAACACATGAGTTAGACCACTGCATGCGAAAAATAAAGCAACGGTGATTAGGAGAGGAAAGGGAAACATAACTTGAATTATTACATTTAACTGGAACGATTTTGAAGGATTATCACATTCGCTCTCACTTGGAACACTTGTGAATATTTTTTTATGATTGGAATGAATTGAGTTCATTTCCCTTTTATGCTGAACAAGCATAATATCAGATATCGTTTTCAAGTCCATTTACTCTTCTGTACATTAAGACCAATATTTTAGCCACCACATACATGAATGCCTGTCATGAATGATCATCCATAGAACCAAAGATATCTACTCAATGTTTTAATACAATGTTTGATATATTCTTGTTTTTTTAACCTATTTGTGTATCAGCCGTCCCTAACATTATGATTACACATACACATCAAATTGCACCGTTTATTATTTCATATGACTTGCTATTACAGTCTATATGCTTGGTATAGGAAAAGGTTCTTATAAAAAAATAACATTTCCGACAGTAAATACCTGGTAAACGTGATCACAAGACTTGCATCAAAATGCTTCACATTCTTAAGAGAATCGATCCTGTTTTAACGTCCTGTTTTGAGTGTTCCAAGACATTCTACTAACCGCCTTAATCAGGGTCAATAGTAGATTGAGAAGTATCAAGTTACCTGTGCTCGCCAGCCTCTTAAAGCCTATGATTTTGTAGTTGTTAAAAACAATGTCCTCTGTAAAGATACCAAGATGGATTTTCCTCATGACTTGACTGTCCAGCATTAGATTTTCACCAGCTAGTATTACTAGTTTAGAATCTCTTTTCGGCAGCACATACACCTGCAGAGTCAGTATTCTCACTTTAGCATCAATCACCTTTCTTAAATGGGAGAATCTTGATTTCTTGTTATCAAAAACGTTATTATCACGAATATTTTCTTGAGGAAGCTTTCTGAAAAGCGCGCGCATAATATGTTACACAGAGTTAGTTGGATATGGATAGTTATGTCCCTTTTTCGCTTTCAAAACAAACATGGAATAAAATTCCTGTCTAAATCGTTTGCATCCATATCCTTCTGATCAAAAATATTAAATCTCTGACGACAGTACCTTTATGTCCATGACATACATATAAAGAGACTGCCCAATTGACAATTTATGTTGCAGACTTGGAGGTTAGTTTCTCAATTAGACTTTGAACATTCGATTCATCAGAAATCAACTCCTTAAATATCGGTATCCCTGTTTCAGGTTTCAAACGAAATATCAAGCAGCTTTAAATGGGATAAACCCAACATGGTAGGTTTGCATTGATTGCGTTGTAGGCCTGAACTGCTTTAAGTGCTTGCTTTGATAAAACTGCTCCCCAAAAATGATGACACTGATACCAGACTGGTGATAATGGTCGGTAAACAGGGGTATCAAATTGTTCTACTTGTTGGCGAAGTAGTTTCCTTTTCTGTTTTATATCCCTTACAAACATCATGGAATGTTTGATAAAAATAAGTTTTACCTCACTCAGGTTTGCGGATTAATATTTACACCCCTGCTTTTCTATTTTCGATGAGCTACCATAAATCATCATAAGTATATGTTATTTTATGAGATATTAAGCCCAAAGACCTACTAATAGTACAGCCTCACATGGAAAGAAAATGATATTGAAGTCTGGTGATGTTTTATCTATTTACATGTAAACCAAATAGTAAACTTATCGAATGTGACTGCGACAATGTAGTGTTTCTGGACATTAATTTAAATAGTGTGCCGCTGAAGATCGAGAGTTATTGTTCCTTAGAATTGTATTAGTCACAAAGACTTCATAAGAAAACAGGTTAAATATATTTAAACTAACCAGTATTAGTAAATTAGGAAGAGGGGTGGGTGTCGCGGTCGAACCACCAAAGGACCCAAACTGGTTCTCGCGGAGATTTTTGAAGTAGGTCTGTATCGCAAAAAGCGTCGTCTCTTGTTAAACCTAAACTATGCGGTCGTAGTATCTTAGTCACGTTCGATTGTTTCAGTAAACAATGAGAGAGAGAGAGAGAGAGAGAGAGAGAGAGAGAGAGAGAGAGAGAGAGAGAGAGAGAGAGAGAGAGAGAGTGTGTGTGTGTGTGTGTGTGTGTGTGTGTGTGTGTGTGTGTGTGTGTGTGTGTGTGTGTGTGTGTGTGTGTCCCGACAGCTTGGATAGAAGGAGAATAAGTTTACCATACAAGTAAGGAATATGTAATTTGGCAATTCATGGCAAAGGGAGAAATTTATTAAGGTTCATAAGGTTAAGTACTCCGAACTGCTTGTCTAGTCATTTCCTGTGTGTGATTGCAAAATAACCGATTAATGAGTCCTATGGTTCTTGCCAATGGTAAAACCTTCACACCCGGGTTAATCCACAGGATAACACATTACGTTTCATTTTCTGTTTCTATGAATGTTGAAATATCATCTCTTAACCATAACTATTTGGCGGCTTCTATGTTATCAGCCTATGACAAAGTCATGGTATCTAATACTGTAGGTGATAGATCAGATATATTGTAGTTGGGACTGCGTTCTGTTTTTTTTTTTTCGACACTAGTTGTGCAATAAGCACAATGTAATATGCCACCAAAAGCCTTTATATTTAATAATGATGCTACATATACGGCCCGAGGGCGTGAAAAACGGAGCTAGTGGATATTAACCTCACACTGGCTACTATAATGTCAGGTCCACAATATCACACATATTTACTGGAATAATTCCTGACGTTTTTATTACGTATAAAATGAAATAAAATTGTAAAAATACACTAAGTTTATCTTGGAGGAACGACTTAAACTGTGCAGATGTGATGTGTCAGTGTGGGGCTGTGGTATGTCGGAGTGCGGCTGTGTTGTTAGTACTTTAGAACCATCTTGCTAGAAATCGATACGAGCCGTTGACCCAGTCATTTTTTTTGTCTTTCTTATCTACTACCTTCAATGAAGAATCCTTGTAGAGCAGAACTAATGTATCCGCTTCCACCAGACATGGTCGGGAAAACATCTAGCAACCACTACAACAGTTGGATACACAAACAAATGTGTGTCGAGTTTTATGGTTTCATCCCAATCAGATTTGATGAAGAAACATAGCACGACTGCGGCTCTCAGAGAGACTTACTATGACGACAGCTCCTAGTGTCTGGATCATAAACAATACACCAGGTTGTTTAGTGCATACGCCTGCTGCTCTGTTATATGCCAACACACATCAATATAATTCTGCAACAGGTATATGTGAATACAGAGACAAATATCGACTAACGAAACTATTGCAAAAGAAGGCTGTGAGTTGGATACTTGTTGGTCAATTTTTATCCTTGACAGGTCCCAGGGCTTTACACTTAACGACGCAAAATATGTAGTCCATGCAACCAAGCACTAACGACTGCTATAAGGACGTGCTCCACTGCGTGGGTTCTGAAGTCGATTAAGTGTTTGGTGTATGCTTGTTCATTACCTCTGCTGATATGGATCTTTTTATTGACATAACGGACAACTTTAACAACGAGATTGTGGTTACCACGTAGAAACAGCAGATAGAATGTGCTGACGATGCTAAATCAAGAGCGAAAGAAAATTTCTAAGTGTGTACTAGCAACTGATTTCCGTTTCATTTTAACCTTCCTTGTCAGAGGATTTAAGAGTATTGATGTACAATCGTTACTGTTATGACCAACACAACAGTGATGATGATCATGAACAATGGTATGAGAATCAATCCTTGTGATGGTGATGCCCTGCTTATGAAAATGTGTAGAGGCCGTGGCTTATTGTGGTTACCTTGTTTTGCATGAGTTTGATGATCTCGCATATTCTGTTAGTCTATCCCAGTAGATCCTGACGATTAGTACTGCGCGCCTCATGCGCAATGAGCATTCAACCATCTTTTGGCATGCTCTGCATTGAGTTGGTCGCGTTTTTCTGCATATGTTTTCCTATCCTCTTTTGTTCGGAGTAAATATCCTTGTCGAGTTCACAGAGCATTGAAACTTAGCGTACCAGGTCGTACTGCTGGAGGAATCATTGTTTCGTCCTTTAAGCTCTTGTAAAGAATCTCTCGTCGTTTGCCTATGTATTTTTTAGTAACGATAGTTGGGATATTCCTAACGGTCCTTGTAGCCTCATTGATGGCTGTTTCGGTCTCAATCGTGACAATCGTTAATGGCTTGCACCTGTAGATTGGTCAGCAGCTCACAATTAGCAAGACTATATTAGGGCACTGCCATTTGGAGGATTGACCGATGCAGTATTTCGGAAGGTTTAGTTGGTCTCTTCTCTGTCAATGCTAACGCAAAACTTGTTGAGTGCTTAGATAAAATTAGAATTCGTTGGTGTCTCATCCTCACAATCTTAACGGGGATGCCCAAATTTTATGGTGTTTAGGTGGTTATGAGTCCGGTGTGTTCCATAGCAGAGTAAAACACAAAACTCTATTGAGTGGTGTCTGCCGTACTCCTCAAATAGTTCACCCCAGAAGTTTACAAATATGCTTATGCCTGTGGTGACTAACACCTAGTTAAAGTTTTCGATTACATTTCTGTAGGTTTCATTCCATTATCTCATATGTGGCCCTCTGGTATTAAATCCTCCCTCTCCTATCTTGATATTGCTGTGTTTTCTCTTGAACACGTAACCACAGTTATCAATTGGATGGCATGTGTAAACACGATGACATCCCAATATCAAAACAAACGTAATTCCTACATCTTGGTGTAAAGGCAACTGACAGTCCTTTGGCAATACCATAGATCCATGTACAATTGGTCCAATCCAGCAGCTCGTGATCCAACTTGGGAACGCTGAATGCCATCGGTCTTGGCATTGCGCGTTTGACTTTCACGATTACAATAAAATCAACTTGCATCTAAATGATAGTCACCAAAAAAAGTCATCAAAATCTTGGACTCTTGCGATCGTGAAGACAACGATCAAGATCACCGGTAACGAAATGTTGTCCGTCTATTGATTTGATGTCTACAGCTGTTATATAGACATCTGGAAACTAACCTGAGATCATCTGAATAAAGTCAATCAAGACATGGGAGAGTCAGTTGGGCAAAACAAACTGGCTCGTAAAGTGACATAATCATGGCTCACCCGCCTGATCCTGGCATCAATACAAGGATGCCTGTTTATCCTAGGCAACCGTGTGCATCGTCAACAAAGGTTAAGTATTATAAAAGCTAAACCCTGTAGAACATCCATCTCAGCATCATCGCAGTCGCAAAATGGAAGTGATTGATGAAACAAGCGAAGATGAACTTGAAAACTCTGTTGTCGAAACAACGATGACCAAGACGCTTGGCAAGATGTCCACTGCTACGATGGTACTGCCAGTTTTCCTATAACAAAAGCCTAACCTAGTAAGCACAACTGACGAAAGATCCATTTGTTAGGCAAACGAATCCAGTCTCCTTTTTCCACGCTTCATGAAAAAAAACCTGTTTAGTCGCTACGATCTCAAACTTGGCTTTGACTTCGGTCAAGGCTTCATTGTGTTCACCTGCTGATACCATCACATTGGAAGGCGCCTCTACATTCAAGTTGATAAATTGCTGCTTTTGAGCAACTGAAACAAAGCTAAAATCTTATCAAAGGAAGTCATACATAGTTGCCATCTTGAACGATATCACAATCGGATGACATTTTATTAAAGAGGCGTAAAACCGTTCTATAACAGCTGACACATTAGATCAGTTAAGCTATTCTTAGTCTGCTTACTGCAACAAAACGTAATATCTAAAAAGGCATGTGCCACACATTGCCGTTTCCGTCCGTATATCCTTACTCGAGTTGTGGCATGCTTTGGCGGAAATGACATCTCTTTTCGTGTGCTGTAGTTAAACGTTACAAAACTGTTTGGTACAAATTCCTTTCGCAGGCATGTAAAGTAAATTTGCTATAATCCATAATTTTTATTTTAGTGCATTGCCTTTATAATGGTATTCCAAATAAAAGGAAACAAAATACAGATACTTAAAACCATATCATCAAACGGTTTTACATGGCTAAGGAAACAACCGCAGATGCTAAAAGTTTTGTTCATATGAATTTAACTTTAAAGCTGTGTAACTCTTTTAAGACCCAAATTCTTCTTGCTAATTATGGATCTAATAACCATGTACAACTTTCCTAAGTTTTCCATTTATATAATTTGCTGTTCCAAAATAAACAATTAAATATGTACAGAATGTTATTAATTCATATGTAATTAGTTTAATTAAAGTAGTAAATATATATTCAGTGTACGAGTTAGTACGAAGCTGAAATTGAAACCTTTGGAGTATCATTAATGTATGTTTAATAGTTATTAAATAATGTGAAAATCTTTCTCTGTCACTCATGTTCCAAGAACTCGTACTACTGCATGACTTCGAAAAGAAAATGCCTGCCCTCTGATATGGGCGAGTGAGTTTTTTTTAGCATCTAAGTACACACGTATAATATGACTAGTTCAAAGATTCGTACAGATTTAATTTATATAAATCTTCATTGTAAATGTAGTCGCACCGAAAAAGAAATCGTCTGCAAGATACCGCCATCTAATAATTCAACCAACGCCACCGATTGCAACTTGCTGATCGACAAAGAAAGGCTCCGGCTTCCAAATAACTTTAGATATGTGTCGAATCCAATCGTTAGAAACATTGAACCAAAAACTGTCATAAAAAGGTAATTCATTATTTTTTGAAAAATTTAAAGTAAAATTAAGGTAAAAAAATCATATAAATCTAATGGGCAATCAAGTCAATTACTCGAATATAACAGGTGTCTAGGATATTGCTAATAAATCTAGATGCATCAATCGATTAAATTACAAAAGCATGCAGTTTACCTTATCATCAGTTGTCAGAATTGTTACAGCGAAAGAAAATGCGGGCTGCCTTAGGCGAGTAAAATTTTAGCGATTTAGAACGCAGGTTATTAAGTAGCGGTTCATAAGATTCTTGTGAAAATATGTATGTTGGAAGAACTCTATGCTTCTAACACAGTACAATGCTGTAATGATAACGTTGTCGTCTTTATCATTGTGTTTGTAGTGGTCGTTGTGGTTGTAGTTGCAATCTTGTCCTTTATCGTGCCTTTTTATTAAATCTTAAAGGAACAAATCTATTATTATTATTATTATTATTATTATTATTATTATTATTATTATTATTATTATTATTATTACGATAATATAACTGCACTCCTTTGATTAGCGGCGGAACGACCATTACGTTGACAGGCAGTAATTTGAACGCAGTAGGATCAGTTTTCCTTACATTTTCGTATGGCCAGTACGTACAGGTTTGTGGATATTTCTTGAAAGCTCGCTGTCGGTCATGGCACTTCAGGCTCCATTCTAACGTGTCATATTTTTCTCCACGCTGATTTTCCTTTGTGCATATATTAATTTTACAAGAAACATCAAACCTTTTCTGCATGATTCTGTTTGAGATCATCTTCTGTGGATACCTCCTTATTGTGAATCCAGCAAAATTTGTTTGTGCTCAAACTTTGCCACGGAAAAAACTTCTTTAGGCAAATGACTATGTCTATTTTTATATTCATATGGATATCAGATGGATAAAGTCGGGGAAGAGAACCTTGCTGGGTTTCTGTGTGAATCATAGCTCTTTTGTTGCTATACAGGAATGAATCTTCTCAACTCCCTGTATGTTTGTGACCGTAAAATAACGGTGCTTTCTCGAAACTGATCTTTATCCTGACTCGTTGCCTAGTTTGGTCTTCTGCTGCGAGTTTATTGAATAAAAAGTAGCAAAGCTTCCCAGTTCAATCACCACTTAAACATTTTTTTCTTCATATTAATCAAGTTAAACATTCGTTTTAACACATATAGGTACTAAAATCTGCAGTAGTTGAAGTTAAGTGTTCCGCAAACGCTTCGTACTGATCGACATAGGTACGTGTATGGCTTTTTTGTTTCGTTCATTTCGAGTCTCAACAGCCATTGTTTTAATTGCTTTTTAATATAATAATTCCTTTTCTCATATTATTTTTAAGTGTAAATCACATCAAAGTAGAATTATAGGCCATTCATTATTGTCAGTTACGGTTAGAGTTATTGATCCAAATGAACTTTCTTTATAACCTGTTTATATTTGTATCCTGGCGTACTAATGCATACAATTCACACGCTATTTATTACCATGGCAATTTCAGCAACTATATTTGATTTCTTAAATATAATTAAATGTCACTGAAAGTTTACAACTAAATATTCATGTAAACCAAACCTTTTACATTCTGTCACATGGGCAAGAAATTTTCATTGGGTGTTCTTATATTTGTAATTTACAGCAGTATTCACAATACGCCAGTTTTACATCGAACCTTATTTTTCGTTTATTATTATTATTCAGAAAACGAATGGATCATTTTTCTTAAGTGTAAGGCAAGAAATGTGTACCCTCCAGTTAATAGTTTGTATTGGATGCATAATGCATTCTGTCTGACGCAAAACTCTGATCTTTGGGTGGATCATTTGTATCCCACACCAACGCATATGATGGATTCTACTAATCTTGACCTATTAGCATGAACTATTGTGTATTTTCCGCATGTTAGAGAGAGAGAGAGAGAGAGAGAGAGAGAGAGAGAGAGAGAGAGAGAGAGAGAGAGAGAGAGAGAGAGAGAGAGAGAGAGAGAGAGAGAGAGAGAGAGAGAGATTGTTGCATGAAGTGGATTGAGAAGTAGCATCAAAGAACAAGAGTAGTATATGGGGGTACCCCCATATACTACTAACAAGGCTGGCTCTCTCGTCACTTTTTATTACCATTAACTAATGAATTTGTGTATATTCGATCGTCTTATCAGATCACTGCATATGTCGTAAACTGAACATACAAAATTAGTGGAGTGATATAGAACTTAACATGCATAGTAATAGATGTGAGGAAGTCTGATATGCATGTTATTTGTGATTGACTTGATCAAAGATTCAGAAATATATTAGTCGTTAAATAGGATTAATAATCTCTAGAATAAACATACATATCAATTAATTTTCGTATATGTGAGTAATATTTTGAATCAAAAGTATGTGTGTGTGTGTGTGTGTGTGTGTGTGTGTGTGTGTGTGTGTGTTGTAAACATCCTAAACACCGGATAGTCAAGTATTCTGTCTTATATAAGTGATGCCACTCATTATGCACGTCTCGGTGTTTCATTATCTTGAATCAACGTTACAGAGATCAACAAAGGAGTGCTCATTCTCTTCCGACGGAACTAACATGATTTGTGTTACACCCAGGATGGCCTTCTCTGATAGAATCCCATATCGTGTCCAAATCCAGTTTGTACTCTACCATTCGGCTGAAGATGCATCTCGGTATTTTCGTCAACCTCCATCGAAGCTAATTGACTTAAGTGTTACTATTGTTGCTGACCCAAAGGTGGATGAGGATCAAAATGAATTTCTCTATGATGCTGACACGGCAAATGACAATTACACCATACTAATAAAGGTCTTTTTTTGTCAATCCAATAATTATTATATCACATAATCAGTATAGTTTTCCTATAGTATGTACAGTTTTATATTTTGTATATCATAATGTGTTACATGTCACTTTACATCATTCTGATTAGTCCAATTATTTTCCAGCAATCGCAACAAGTTGAAATAAACTAGTCGAAATAAAATAAATTTGAAAGTTTAACTCCCGTAGAAACAGTCATATAGTCTTATAACCTTTTGCAAACACAAGTTTTCCTGTTTTATTTGTTTATGTTGTCTGCGTTTTGCATTTTCCTTTCATAAAGTCTTATTATATATATATATATATATATATATATATATATATATATATATATATATATATATATATATATATATATATATATATATATATATATATATAAACTGATTCTTTCCCAATATATGTGTATCAGGGAGAAGACTTTGATTTGGTTGATCGCAAGGAAATAAGTGCTTACGTTGGTACGGATAAATGTCGAATTGTGGATGTTTCAGCAAGGAACCTATCTTGCATACCGAATTTCCCCTCTTACATTGGACTGGAAGAGAAGAAGAATATTAATGTAAGTTTTACAAGAGTTCATCTGAAACCATTTCTATTGGTGGAACTGTTCAGAACAGGAATATGTTGTCTTGATTCAGTGTTTAAGCAGGAGTTGATTAGTGATTTGAATACAATACTATATGTTATTAATAATCTTTCTATAAAAGATTTATTAAATGTGAAATATTAAAAAATGAATTCTTAAATTAACTTTATTGAAGATAAATTAATATTTCTATGTAGATTCCCTTAAACGTGACTAAATATGTTCGAAGAACAAATTCTGGTGCAGAAATTTGTGGATATCCATGAACTAAGAGTAATTGATATCTCACGTCTGATTTTCGTACTTACTAAGGCCATCACGTAGGGTAAACACTTATCTTTCTTGGTGCAAAGAGAGACCTTTACAAAGCCGATCCCTGGGTATTTTAATAAACACACTTAATTACAGTGCACATGTTCCAGACATAAACTGGTATTTTAAATAATTCGTTATCAAGAGCCGTTTTTTTAAAAATATAATTTGCAACATAATTTGTATCGGTTATCAATTAAGTAGCAGTCTCTGCATTGTCACTAATATTGACAATAATATTGAATCCATTAAGTGCAACACCGTTAACTCTTCGATGGCTTATGCACGTTACGACATAACTCACCTTTTTGAGAAGCGAAAAGTGCTTCATCTTGATTTGTGATGAACAGTAAAGGTGGTATTTATTTTTTCCCCTTGTGCACAATTCTAGATTTAACCACAAAATATTGAACGTGTAAAATACAATCCAATCATTAGTATATGTAAAATTGTTAGCTGGCCAGTATATTGGTTGCTTAGTGAATAAAGCAATACATATTGGTGTTTTTGCATTCACCCGTATCATAATCTTAAGATATCTATAATTATCGATTGTTAATTATTTCAACTCGAACGTTTAGGAGGACTTCATATATTTATAAATTTTGTAGCCAGAATTCCGGTAACTACTTCCTTACACCTTCCAAAATTCAGTCTTGCCTACGGTATTGTCCGTAAACTCAAAAATCCAACTTGGTTGTAATATTCTGCAGTGTAATTTATCGAAGGGCATATTTTACTCTACAGGAGATACAGCGACTAACTACTTACACTCCTAACGTTTCCACATTCCAATTGTAACATAAAATATGATGAATGTTTCTTATAAACCATTGTCTGTGTAAGCAATGTATTTTATATGATGTATGAATCGGTAAAGGCTATTCCGTAACACCACCAAGGTGAAGTTGAGGAAAGAAATAAATTTGAATTATCCCATTATTTCAGCTTTGGTTTGGAGAAAATCTGAAGTTGTCTGCTGGATACGTCCATTATCAAGGAAAATTTAAATCTAATAGTCCTCAAGCATCAACCAACATCGTAATGACTGTCTCCCTTATTGGTGGATTAGTGCTCGCTGTAATCATAGCCACGTTGATCATGAAACGACTGGGTGTCGGACTATTTTGTAAAAAATGGCAGCCGGTTGACTTCGTTGTGGAATACTCATCTGGACATAGCAGAGGACATGGTGAATCATCTTTAGAAAACGCGTCGGCACAAAACAGAGAAAATGGTATCATCAAGGACTACTTTATCTGCTTATAAAATACAGTTACTTACACAAATCCAAAAAACTTTCATCTTAATGCTGTCGTTGTTTCCTTTATCAGATAATCATTGCTTTGTCCTGTATCATTATTTTTTGTTGTAATTAGAAGTAATTCAGATGATTGGAACCATTTGAAGATGCTTAGAATCAATAGTACTTGCATGATAAATATGTATTTCGATGATGACGACGATGATGATGTTGAAAGTTTGATTACAAGAAAATAAAATACCGTGCTCAACACTATTATTAGAGATATGTATTTAAATGTGATGTACCATATGAATGTTGGTATTGATCAATTACCTGAGTAATATACATATAACGAACATAGAACATATCAACAATAATTGTCTTCGCCAATTTTATATCATACACGTCGATGGACACATGCCTTTAATTACACGAGATGGTAGCTTTTTAAAACAAAGAATCTTTCCATTGTTTCCGGTGTTTAATCATGTATTGCACTGTTTAGTTTTCCTTACAGTAAACCTGATATATATATATATATATATATATATATATATATATATATATATATATATATATATATATATATATATATATATATATATATATATATATATATATATATATATATATATATATGTTTTTCGATTGGCAGACTATCAAGAACAAACCTTTTCGAAAAGTACTGATGAAGGAGCTCCTTTACTTTCCGGTATTGACGAGGATTTACTTCAAACACTAAGAGGAGATAACCTCATCATAGAATGGAATAACCTCGTTCTGGGAGAGTTGTTAGGGCAAGGTCAGTTGTCTTTCAAGCCAAAAGTGATAGCGGTCTATACCTCATGTAAATACATTTTTATACGTATTATATGGATCAATGAGTGGTCAGCTCAAAGGAACCCTAAAATCGTGTTTGAAACTCAGATTGCTTATTTCGTACCTCTAGTCTCGAGTGCCCTATCTGGCCTTCGTTTATAAAGTCAGATTGTTCATTACAACAAATGCTTAATCGTACATGTTTGTTTTTCAAGACTTAATGTACTACTGGCTGCTGTTTCTATCATAAATCAATAATCGATGAACCAAGTGAAAGACATTCTTTTCCGGTGTGCCGACAATAGTTTAGAAGGAAGGAAATTAGCTACTTCGCTTCACAAATCCATGTGTAGATGTTGATTTTATTGTAAAGAAGTAGCCTTGTGAATTATGTTATAGATTTTATTTAGACGGTCATCACCGTAAACAAAATTTTCGATTTGATGGTTGCACATCGGTTAATGACAACGTGTTCACTTCAACTGGATTCAGTATGACCCCAAAATACTCGGATTTAAAACAATTTCATAAAGTGAGAATTATTGCCAGCTTGTTTAGTTCATTTAAACTTTTCAGATTTCATTATCCTCCGGTAAAAGTCTGATTTTATTTTCTTAAAAAGATACAGTCAACCTTGCAATAACCATCTACAAAGAACCTATTTAACATAAGTCAAAGTATCGATAAACTGTCCAATTATTTAATTTTTTCGTTAACATTTATGGCTGTCCATTTGTTGAGTCGAGCTCCTTGTCAAATTAGATGTAAATGGGATTTTGCATGTTGCACATTAATACTTCATCGTCCTATGTTGTCTATTGAGAAACAAGGAATAGTTTGCTATAGCGGTCTTAATGGGGAAAATTCCGAGAATTGACTTATTTAATTTTCAGGTCATTTTGGCTGCGTATATAAAGGATATCTACAACTGGTTGAAGTAAAAGAAGAAAGAATAGTTGCTGTCAAAACCCTTCATAGTAACGTATTTATTTTTTTAGTAAGATACTTGACAACAGTCCAGACCCTCCATAGTAACATATTTTATATTTTAGTAAGATACATGACAGTCGAAACCCTCCATGGTAACGTATTTAAGTTTTTAATAAGAGACTTAACAACAGTCATAACCCTCCACAATAACTTATTTTAGTTTTAGTAAGAGACAACAAGACAACGCCATTACACATCTAAAGTAAAATTATATTTTGCTTCTTTTCCATTAATAATGTACTTGTCACTGAATAGTTCGGTAACGTGCTCAAATGCTAATAATTCATATTCAATGAAGTCACGCTTGCCAGGCTGATGAATAAATGGAAAAGTTTACGAGTCATAATGGCGTTTTCAACTATTATTGAACAAAGTCTAGCACCTAATGGCTTATTTCCCTTATGAGTGAAATAGGACAAGACCATTAGAATTTAAATAAAGCCCTAGAATACGAGTATGTTATTCGATTCTTTTAATAATTAAAATTGCCGGTTTTAAAATTGATTTACCACTTAGTTGATGGTCCGCGGGACATGGACGTAAATGGATTTCTGAAGGAAGCACTCATTATGAAGAATTTTCATCACAACCATGTAATGGAACTGGTGGGAATATGCGTAGGATTGGACAAAATGCCACTCGTGATTCTGCCCTACATGAAGCACGGGGATCTTCTTACATATATCAGAGATGAAAATAACGTAAGAAATCATCATTTATTTTGTTACATCATTTTCTCTTAACTTGTCGACAGATACAATGCATACCATATTTCGTTTTGCAATCTTAGCAGGCAACTTGTTGCTATGATATATATATATATATATATATATATATATATATATATATATATATATATATATATATATTGTTGGCATAATTCCACGATATTATGTCAATATACAAACTATTAGATCAATATGAAGGATGTTGTGATGATGTGACTATATTCATATTAATATGCAGGTTGTTGTGATTGTCCAACTAAACTATCTTAATATGCAGTTTGCTGTGATAAATCCACTATATCGACTCCAGATGCAGATTGTTGTGATAGTCACACTAAATTATCTTAATATGGGTCACTGCTGACATACTGGTCTAAAGCGCTTACTTTTGTAGATCATTCGCATCTCACGTCAGTTCGCTTTGGTTCGAGTCTCTCTTCGACTCAACGTAAATAAACTCGGCAAGTAATGTTTCGTTGGGCGTTCGTTCTTGCAGGTGTCTTCCAATATGGTAACGCTCATTTGTACGAAACACTATATTATAGTAAATGCTGAAATAGATAAGAGAATATAACAGTCCTTCAGAATTCAGTTAAACCAGTGTTTAAAACAAAAGAGTTTAAAGAATATTCTGAAAATATAAACTCAGGAGAAAACCTAACCTGTGTATGCCTCAATTTCTGAGAACAGTAAGAAAAGATCAAAACTATTCAACAGGTAAATTTTCTATGTTGATCAGGGACGAAGACGAATATTAAACAGTAGTGCAGCATTGTCATAGAGACTCTCATCTTGAAATCTATTTCCCTGTAAGCTTTTCATTAAAGAAGCTCTTACGAGTTAAAAGTTTAGATTTATTGATTTTACTAAAATTTTGTAAAATTTAAGTAACAAAGAATATTTTCCAAATGGTAAGATTAATAAATGAGCCATAATATTTATGCAAGTTTACTATGACATATCGAATATGTATTTTTGATTCTGATTAGTTTTTAATGATATCCTTCATTGTGCTAATGTCTGGAGTTTATTAAGTAAAATGTACATACAGTCTGATTTGTCTATAAAGGTTACTGAAAGACAATAAAAGTTGCTCTTTATGAACAAGAATCATACAAATAAAGGTTAAACATATCAAAATAATTGAAGAGAGAAATCACTGCATCTGTCCTTTATATGCTTATATATTATATCAGCATATGTCCTTTATGAGCAAATGTCTTTCATAACAATGTGTCATTATCGCATAGATGTCTTTTATGACAATGTGATATCTTTGTGTAAATGTTTTTCATGGCAATGTGACATTTGTACGTACATGTCTTTATGGCAATGTGCAATTCTTACGTAGATGTCTTTCAAGGGAATATGCCATTCTTAAGCAGATGTCAAAATCGTTGCTGGGTTTCTTTATCAGCAGGTGTCCTTTATTAGCTTCATATAATGTAACTTAGTTATTTAAAATATAATAAGATGTCTCGCCACAGTGATAGTTTACTGCTAAAAATTGACTTTGCCTTAGTCATGTCAAAGCATTGAATGACAAAATTTCCATTACACTATACCGTCAGATGACCCTAATTTCCATTACACTATGCCGTCAGATGATCATAATTTCCATTACTCTATGCCGTCAGATGATCCTAATTTCCATTACACTATACCGTCAAATGATCATAATTTCCATTATGCTATACCGTCAGATGATCATAATTTCCATTATGCTATACCGTCATTTCCATTACACTATACCGTCAGATGAGCCTAATTTCCATTGTACTATACTGTCAGACGACCATAATTTCCATCACACTATACCGTCAGATGACCCTAATTTCAATTACACTATACCGTCAGATGACTATAATTTCCATTACACTATACCGTCAGATGACCATAATTTCCATTACACTATACCGTCAGATGACCATAATTTCCATTACACTAAACCGTCAGATGACCATAATTTCCATTATACTATACCGTCGGATGACCATAATTTCCATTACACTATACCGTCAGATGACTCTAATTTCCATTATGCTATACCGTCAGATGACCATAATTTCCATTATGCCATACCGTCAGATGACCATAATTTCCATTATGCTATACCATCAGATGACCCTAATTTCCGTTATGCTATACCGTCAGATAACCCTAATTTCCATTATGCTATACCGTCATTTCCATTACACTATACCGTCAGATGACCCCAATTTCCATTACACTATGCCGTCAGATGATCCTAATTTCCATTATACTATACCATCAGATGACCCTAATTTCCATTATGCTATACCATCAGATGACCCTAATGTTATGCCGGTACATCTGGCTCAAGTCAACAGTGTCGTCATTAGCATGTTTACAGCATGGAATTTCTCGCTCACTGCACCATCGTTACACATATCTTGTTCTTGAAGTGAGCTAACCCGTACGACTAGAATGGCCTTATTAATTATACATACATGTTAGGCTTTAAATGTTACAGTTTTAATTCACAGATGTATAGACTTATTTCGGCAGACGTGATTTGAACGTTCATTCTTGTAGAGTACATGTTGTTTATTGCCGCTACGATGTGTTGTCGAAGGATGTTATAAGAAACGTATTTCGAACTGATTTGACATTTTGATCACACGGCTTGTCTACTCACATCTTAAATGTACGATGCCTTGTGTAGTTGCATTTTATTTGTAATCATTCTAATATAAATTTGTAGAATTAATTCTTTAGCGTGTCTCGTGTTCTTGGGTCTTCATGTTTACACAATTACGTCACTTTCGGCATAGAATGTTTGATACCTGATTTTGATTGGTCAGTAATTCTTTCTTGCCCGATGATCGCAAGTGATAAATTCTGATTGGTCAATAATAAAGAGTATAAAACGAGGTCAGCGTTCACAACTTTTGTCACTCTCCAGTCTTTGTC